>OW569415.2:37747864-38227864 GCA_937662695.2 Halyzia sedecimguttata | reverse complement strand
TGTGGCTTCCCTCTGGATACATATATAGGAAAGGTATGAAGTGGCATCTGTATATGAATTTTTCGTACAGAGTGGCATCCAGGCGGGGTTGCCAGATATACAAATGCGTGTTTGTTGGAGCCCGCTCGGATATAATTCAATTTCCAAGAATAGACCAGTAAGTTTTATCAGTTGGGGCAATTGATGATAGGCCGAAGAAGACTAATTCAGATGCAACAGATTAATACGTTGATTTGAGATGTCCACGACAAAAAGTGTGGAAAAGCACTGAAGTGAATCTAGCAATTTAGGCTTCCTGCATTTCTAGTCAATTCCACAGAACATCAAGAAAAATAATTATTAAAGAATACTGTGGGAGGTATATTAATTATTAAATGGTTTCTTTCTGGGTTTTCTCTCCGAAACTCTGGAAAATATCTATTAAATAAAAAATTATTATTTTGTGAATTGCTTCTGCGTAAGAAACACAAGATATTTGTCAGAAGCAATGAATCAAACAATGTTGCCCAACAAACAATGACGAAAAAACAACACCGATGGAACTATTTCGTAACGCTTCGGAGTCTAAAACCGACTCCTTCGTCAGACACTTAACGATCATCTTCAGAATTATTTCGTTGATAAGTGCTATCTGAATTTCGAGAATTGTCTCATTGGCAGTATTTGAAAATCATAGTAACATAGTTTTACTTAGCATACGTAGAAATTTCCAAGATCCAACTACTTTTTTGCGCGTATGTTCTGAGGAACATCGCGTTATCATTTTGCCTAAATGTCTGTTGTTATCGAAGTTTTCGACGAAAATGGTCTCTAACGATTGGGTTCGACTCCCTGATGAAGAATTCGAGGTCAAATTTGATTCTGTCCTTCTGGCTGGCCGTTGCCACGATAACTTGAGAACGGAAGGAGATACCGACTTGAAATTTTCAGGGTAGGTGGCGCATCCCAATACGACGGACGGAAGTTTGTTAATGGGCATAATCGGCCCAATGGTTTCCAAGTAATAGTTCTGTTTTCAACCAATACTAATCCGATCGAATTGAAACTTGGTGAGTAGTTGTAGAAGGACGTTTGTAAAATTTTGCGAGAATCGTGTTCCTCAAAAAATTAAAAAAATGTATAAAAAAATATTATTTATGTCACGATAACCTGAGAACGGATAGAGATAGTGCCTAGAAATTTTCAGGTTAGGTTGTGCATCCGAATGCCATATTTAAGTTTGTTTAAAGGCATAATCTTCCAAACCATTTCGGAGTTATGTCAATCTAAATTTTGGTTATTATTTCCTCAATAACTCGAAAAATACAAAACCAATTCAATTCAAACACGGCTATTAGTTGAAGAATGCCAGCGCGAAAATTCTTGGAAATTTTCGCGAGGTTCGTATCTCTAGAAAATTTTCCAAATATCATTGGAATACATTCTATATATCAGAAGCTATTCGTACGACATCCTTGAAATATTGCGACAGCCTTCAGAACCTAACTCTACTACCAAGTTCCCAGTTTGAACACGAACAGATCTATATTGTTGGAGATCCGAGCAGTCTTGTGTGACTTCAATAGCTGGATGGGTGACCGTTGCCTCTATAACGAACGAACGGGAGATAGGAACTTGCAATTGAGAATGGGAGGGTTCAGTTCATTTTTGAGCATAATCGGTCTAACGGTTCCGGAGATATACCCACCTGAAATATTAAATCCTCGATAACTCAAAAAATATAGACTCGATCGAATTGAAACTTGGTAACTAGTTGTAGAATGTCGACATATAGTCAGGAGCTTTTGCGCGTATGTTCTATTGCCCATTCTCCAGTATTGGACACTGTTAATCGAGTTTACTGTGGTAAATTCGATTAAGAGTGTACAATACAGGAGAATGGACAATAGAACATACGCGCAAGAGGTCCTAACTTCACGTCAGTGCTAGAACCAATTTAAATATCATCTGATTCTTTGTAATACTTCAATCCATCATGTGAATGAAGGGGTTTAAATCATATATTATTTGTTGAATTTCGTTTCTTGCGGATTTCAAAGAAAATTTGCAATAAGCAGACTGGTTCTTCGAAAATAATCGAGATCACAGCTTGATATATTTAATATTGCGGATTCTAGCGTAAAACATTATTCTGACTAATCCATTCATATCAAAATCTGACCAACCACAGGCCAAAGACAGCTCGTATTATAGCGAAAACCCCAAATGTCTTTGAATTATGAAAGGTGTCATTGAAAAATGGATCCTTGCACAGCACACTCGGCACTGGAACGAAACTTTGGGTCAGTGGCATATTAAGTTATTGATGGGACAACCCTGCCCCTCATTAACTGAAGAAGTCCTACCACTGAGTAGGAGTAGGCTCAGGGCAGTAACTGGCCTACTAACCGGACACTGTACCCTAATAAAGCACCTGCACAAGAAGGGGATTTTCCGAGAAGACTCTGTTTGTAGGATTTGTGGGGAGGCAGACGAAACTGCCTGACAAGTCATATTTGACTGTTCAGTCAAGCCAGCAGTAAAAACAAGCACTGACGTGAAGTCAGAAGCTTTTGCGCGTATGTGCTCTTGTCCATTCTCCTTTATTGGACACTCTTAATCGAATTTACCATGGTGAATTATATTGTCTGTTCTCCTGTATTGGACACTCCGAATTTTCCATGGTAAATTCGATTGAGAGTGTCCATTAATGGAGAATGGACAAGAGAACATACGCGCTAAAGCTTCTGACTTCACGTCAGTGCTTGAACCAATTTTTTTTTCAATGATTTTTTAAAAATTTTCTAGTGCTACAATCCTCACGAAGTTTTGCAAGAATTTTCGCGTTGGTATTCTACACCTAATAACCATATTTGAATTGGATCGGATCAGTATTTCTTGAGTTATTGAGGAAATAACAACCAAATTTCAGATTGAAAGAACTCCAAAATCATTTGGCCGATTATGCTAGTTAACGAACTTATATGTCGTATTCAGATGCGTAATATACCCTGAAAACTGCAAGTCCCTATTTCTTTCCGTCCTCAAGGAATCATGAGATACATAATATTTTTTCGTAAATTTTTAAAAATGTTCCAGTGGTACGGTCCCTACAAAATTTTACACACGTCTTCATGTCGATATTCTACAACTAGTTATCAAGCTTCAATTCGATCGAGCATATATTTTTTGAGTTATCAAGGAAATAATATTCCAGGTGGTTATAACTCCGAAACCGATGGAATTATTATGCCCAAAACGTATGCCGAACTCAAACTCTCCCATTAGGAAGTGCAACCTACCCTGAAAATTGCAAGTCGCTATCTCCTTTCATTCGAAAGGTATCGAGGCAACGGTAACCCTTCCAGCTACTGAACTCACACAAGGCATCTCGCGGATCCCCAACAATATATATCCGGTCGTGTTAAAACTTGGAACTTGGTAGAAGAGTTAGGTTCTGAAGGCTGTCGCAAAATGTCAGGGATGTGGTACGAATAGTTTCTGATATATAGAATGTAAAAATTTGATTTTCAATGAATTTTTAAAAATTTTCTAGAGATACGATCCCCTCAAAAATTTTTAAGAATGTTAACGTTGGCATTCTACAACTGATAACCATGTTTGAATTGCATAGGTTTCGAATTTTTCGAGTAAGTGAGGAAATAACAACCAAACTTCAGATGGGTGCCATTCAGATGCACAACCTGACCCGAAAACTTCAAGTCGCTATCTTTTTCCGTTCTCAGGTTATCGCGACATAAATAATATTTCTTGATAATTGAGGGTGTGATACTCACAAACGTCCTTAGTTTTGCATTCTACAACTACTCAAGTTTCAATTCGATCGGACATGTATTGGTTGAAAACAAAATTATTACTCGGAACCATTGGGACGATCATGCCCATTAACGAACTTGTCCTTCGTATTGGAATGCACCACCTACCCTGAAAATATAAGTCGCTACATTTTTCCGTTTTCAAGTTATCGTGGCAACGGACGGCCGACCGTCCGGCTTGACAGAATGAAAGTTGACCTCGAATCCTTCATCAGGGAGTCGAACCCAATCGTTTGATATCATGTTCAGCAAAAGATTCGATAAAGACATGTTAACGCGATGTTCCCCAGAACATACGCGCAAAAAGGTCTATCGAAACATAGCGTTCAGTCAGAGAGCTTAAGCTTTCATTTTTGCGCGTATGTTCTGGGGAACATCGCGTTATCATTTTGTCCAAATGTGTGTAATTTTCGAATTTTTTGACGAGAATGTTCTCAAACGACTAGGTTCGACACACTGATGAAGAATTAGAGGTCAAATTCGATTCTGCCCGGTCGGCCGGCCGTTCGACGGTAACTTGAGAATGAAAAGAGAGAGCGACTTGAAAACTTCAAAGTAGGTGGACCATCCAAATACGGCGGACAATTTCGTTAATGGGCATAATCGCCCCAACAGTTTCTGAGTAATCATTTTGTCATCAACCAATACAGATCCGATCGAATTGAAACTTGGTACCATGTTGTAGAATACAAATTTGAAGACGTTTGTAAAATTTTGTAAGAATCGTTTTGCTGAAAAATTTTTAAAAAATTATTATAAAATATTATTTACGTAAGTTGTGAATATGAATTCGACATTCCTGTTTATTTCCTCAATAACTCGAAAAATTCAGAACTGATTCAATTCAAACTTTGTTACTAGTTGTAAAATTTCGGCACGGAAGTTCTTGCAACACTTCGCAAGAATCGTATAATTACAAAATTTTAAAAAAATAGTTGTAAATCATTGAATAAAATTCTATATATCAGAAACTATTCGCCCGACATCACTGAAATTTTGCGAGAGCCTTCAAAACCTAACTCTACTACTAAATTCCAAGTTTGAACACGATCGAATGTATATTTTTGAAAATCCGAGCAGCCTTGGATAAGTTCAGTAGTTGAATGGGTGAACGTTGCCTCGAACGAAAAGAGGTAGGGAGTTGAAATTTTCAGGCTTGTTTGGGCATAAATCGGCCCAGCAGTTTAGGAGTTATAACCATCTGGAATATTATTTTCTCGATAACTCAAATAATACAGACCCGATCCAATTGAAACTTGGTATCTAGTTGTAGAATATCGACATAAAGACGTGTGTGGAATTTTGTGAGGATTGTACTGCTAGTTTATTTAAAAAAAAATTGGGAACAAATATTATGTATCTAACGATAACTTGAGAACAGCAAGAGATAGCGATTCGCAATTTTCAGGGTAGGGTCGCAGACGAATGCGACATCGGAATCTGTTTATAGTCATAATCGACCAAAGGTATTTGGAGTTACATCTATCTGAAATTTGGTTGTTATTTCCTCAATAACTCGAAAAATACAAAACCGATCCAATTCAAACATGGTAATTAGTTGTAGATTGCCAACGCGAAAATTCTTGTGAAATTTCACGAGGATCGTTTCACTAGAAATAGGAGATAGGGACTTACAATTTTCAGCGTAGGTTGCGCATCCAAATGGGAGGGTCAAGTTCGATTTTGGGCATAATCGGTCCATCGGTTTCGGAGTTATGCCCACCTGGATTATTATTTCCTTGATAACTCAAAAATAATATATACTCGATTGAATTGAAGCTTGGTAACTATTTGTAGAATATCGACATAAAGACGTGTGTGAAATTTTGTAAGAACCGTATACGTACGAAAAAAAAAAAGCCAGGAGCTTTTGCGCCTATGTTCTATTGTCCATTCGCGTGTAATGGACACTCTTAATTCGAATTTACCATGGTAAATTCGAATTTTGTGTCCTATACAGGAGAATTGTCTAGTGTGAGAGCACGAAACGATCGAGAAATATATTAAAAAATTGGTTCAACCCCTATGGACAGGAGCTTTGGCGCTCTTGTTCAAACTTTGACAAATCATATCAACGAAATTATTGGTCTCTGGGAATGATATAAATGGATTCTTACCATAGAACTGCATCATGAAAGAAATTAAATTCAAACTGACCGATTCTTCCCAATAACGAACTTATCCGAGACATTCGTTCCTCAAATCTACTCTGAAAATTATGCTATATTAATTAGACAATATTGCAGTTTTGTTTTTACTGGAGATATTCTGAACAAAATTCAATTATGTATCTTTCCAAAGAATGTATTTCCATCATCATATGGATTATCCATGGCCATTATATTATCACTTTAAAAGTATAATATCATATCATCCTCATAATTCTACGATAGCTGAATAACGAACCAGAAATAAATTTGACATTTATCTCTCATAGGAAAATGAGATGACATGTAAGAACACAGATCATATTATAATTCATAGCTAGAATAATCAAGTACAGCATTCTGTGAAAACATAGAACTACGATTCATTATTGAAATTTCGAAAAATCATATCTTCGAAAGGGGGCGTCCATAAATTACGTGAGATGTTTAAGGGGGGGAGGGACTCGAGTCAAATCTCATCTGATCTTACGTTGGAGAGAGGGGGGGTCTCGGCAAATATCACGCAATTTTTTTTTCTGATTGAAACAAAAAAAAATTATACTATTTTGGTCCATTTAATCCAGATTATACATGCTTAAGATTTAATCTTAAGCTTATATCGCAATACGATTAAGATCATTCACTAATTCGTTGGAAAGAAAATAATTTCATTCATACTTTGACGTTATACATCTACTGACTGTCAAACCAACGCGTTTACGTAAGAAACCCACATTTTGAAAAATCTCACGTGAGATTGGGGGATGGGGGAGGGGGTTGAATAAAATCTCACGACATCTAACCAGAGGGGGAGGGAGGGTCAGAAAATTTAAAAAAACACCTCACGTTATTTATGGACGCTCCCAAAGTATTAGCTTGCTAGAGTTCAAAATTATATAATTGGATTTTTATGATGAAACGGCATCTTGAATTTGAAATTTGTACATAAAAAATTTCAAATTCAATTTTTTTCAAAATGCCGTTTCAAGATATCTATCTCCCAAATCTACTCTGAAAATTTCAGCTGCCAAGCTCATTCTGTTCGAAAGTTATTATGGAAACAAAATTTTGAAATTTTTAAAAATTTTTTTTTACACTTTTTGGCAACTTTATCAATACAATAGTTCGCATGCATATTAAGGTCATTATTCTACAATTTGATGCTAAATTTAGATAGACTGACTGATCGGTTTCATAAAATATATTTTCACTGACGTGAGGTCAGTGCTTTTTGGCGCGCGCGTTCACGATGGCAAATTTGAATTGAATGATGAGTGTTTCAAGCTCAGTGGATAGAACGGGTCGGAAATCTACTCAGAGGGTAGTGGATACCATTTACTGTCCAATGAAAACTTAACAGTGCTGTGTCTAAGCTGGTATGAGGATAGAGTTGCAAAGTTGACAAAGAACACAACTGCCACTCCTTCGTCACACATACCCCTAGGAGCTTCTGAGAGATCTCCTTTGGAAAGTCCTAGGAGGGTCAGTATAATCATTATCATGTCTAGCATGCGCTCCAAAGCAGATTGCCTAACGTCAATGCTTTTTTAGCCGTTTTTTATAGTGGAACACGACTATTTACCAATTGTCAATTTGATCGGACTTGTACGGGTATTTGTTGAAATATTGGGAAAATTTCAGAAGTCATTACTGCGAAACCGTTTATACCCATTAACAAACTAAAGCATTGCATTCAGATGCATCACCTAACCTGAAAATAGCTAGTCGCTATTTGTCTGCGTGCGAAAGTTATTCTGGTATCGAACAGTCAACCAGAGAGAATTGAATTCGATCTCAAATTTCTCAACAGTGAATCGAACCTAATCGTTCGTGACCATTTTCGACAGTATTCTTAATATAAATATTTCTGAAACAGTGCCACCCAACGCCGCCCTGACAGCCGGTTATTTGTAACCGAGTATAACAATTTTGTCACTATTCATACAGAACATATTTCCAAACAAGGAACAAAATATTGCTGAAATTTATAGCTAAATATACTAGGGTGTTTGCATGAAGCGTTTATGATGGGATAATGGTATATTCGGAGAGCTCTCAGACAATTTTCAGATTTATTCACATGACTTTTTGACTGATTTAATGAAGTAATATGACGTGATGAAGTTAGCCTATTGGCTCGCGAATTTGAAGTCCTGAGTTCGAGCCCTGAGCCGGTATAGAAATAGTCTAGTAATTAGGTCTCTTCTAGTAAGTATTAATTAAACTCCAATAATATTCAAATTACACTTTTCAAGATGTTGGGGAGATGCGATAGGCGGAGTCAAAGTCCAATCTTACACTCAACGTTCTCTTCCTATGAAACCTCCGATCCTAACACCCAACAAAAAATAAACACTAATAGGTAGGTGAAATGAATCCTGCAAAAATTGGTGCAAACAATGACGTGAAGTCAGGAGCTTTTGTGCGTATGTTATATTGTCCATTCTCCTGTATTGGACACCTTTATTCGAATTTACCATGGTAAATTATGTTGTCCATTCTCCTGTATGACACTCTTAATTTGAATTATCCATGGTAAATTCACGTATTTATGTTGATTTTCTACAACTAGTTAGCAAGGTTCAATTCGATCGAATCTTTATGTGAGCGTTGTCTCGATAACTTTCGAGAGAAAGGAGATAGGGGCTTGTAATTTTCAGGGTACGTTGCGTATCCGAATGAGAGAGTTAAGTTTGTTTTTGGGCATAATCGGTTTATCGGTTTCTGAGTTACACCCACGTGTAATATTACTTCCTCGATAACTCAATCGAGGAAATAATATTAGAGGTGGGTATAAATCGGAAACCGTTAAACCGATTAGGCCCAAAAACGAACTTAACTCTTCCATTCGGATACGTAACCTACCCTGAAAATTACAAGTCCCTATGTCCTTTCGTTCGAAAGTTATCGAGGCAACGGTCACCCATCTACTGAACTCACACAAGGCTGCTCGAATCTCCAACAATATTTAACCGATCGTGTTAAAACTCAAAACTTGGCAGTACAGTTAGGTTCTGGAGGCTCTTGCAAAATTTCATCAATTTCAGACGAATATTTACTGATATATATATAACTTTTTTTTTTATTTTCAATGATTTCTCAAAAATTTTCTGCAAATACTATCCTCACGAAATTTTGCAAGAATTTTCGCGTTGGCATTCTACAACTAATAACCATTTTTCAATTCAATCAGTTTAGTATTTTTCGAGTTAAAGAGGAGAAAAAACAACCAAATTTCAGATGGCTATAACTCTAAAATCGCTTGGCCGATTATGCTTATAAACGAACTCAAATGTCGCGTTCGGATGCACAACCTATCCTGAAAACTGCAAGCCGCTATCTCTTTCCGTTCTCAAGTTATCGTGACAAGAAAAATATTTTTTTATAACTTTTTAATAATTATCTAGCCATACGATTCTCACAAAATTTTACAAACGTGCTTAGGTTCATATTCTACAACTACTTACCAAGTTTCAATTTGATCGGATACATATTGGTTGAAAACAAAATTATTAGGTACTCGGAAACCATTGGGCCTATTATGCCCATTAACAAATTGTCCGTCATATTGGGATGCACCACATACCCTGAAAATTTCGCTGAAAAGTCGATAGCTCTTTCCGTTCTCAAGTTATCGTGGCAACGGCCGGACGGCCGGACAGAATTAAATTTGACCTCGAGTTCTTCATTGGGGAGTCGAACCAAATCGTTTGAGACCATTTTCGTAAAAAAATTCGAAAGTTACAGACATTTGGGCAAAATGATAACGCGATGTTCCACAGAACATACGCGCAAAAACAGTAAAAACACAAAAAAGCACTGACGTGAAGTCAGTTCTCTTTGGCTTGCTTATTCAAGACGACCAATTTGAATTGAATGATGAGTGCTTCAAGTTCAGTGGATATCATGCGACTCGGGATTCAGGAGGGTCAGCATAATCATACAGAGCTTCCGAAAAGTAACGAATAAATTCATTATTGCTGAAACTGAGAGGTTTTCTGAAAAAGCGTCAGACACTTCCATACTTTCCAATAGACACTTCCATACGACCCATATTTACGACGTAATCATTATTGGAGATATGACGTCATCGTCAATTTTTTTAATATCAATACCCAATTTCGACTTTGCCAACTGAAAGTGCCTGTCATTTTACGTACACTATTGAAAAATTATGGTTGTCTAGCAGTTGCCTTAGCGACTGAGGACGATTTTTATTACTGTCAGATTAAAAGTTGAAATCGTACTTGTTTTTTATATTTTATTGACCATGTTCAGCAAGAATTTAATAATAGCCTTGGTTACTCTCAGGTAGCCAGCGGTGCACACTTTCAACATCTACTTTAATCATTACCATTGAATTTAGTAAAAAAAAGCTAATAATCATATTTTTGACGCAGTGAACGCAAAATGACAGGCTCTTTCAATTGGCATGGTCTAAATTGGGTGCTGCCAATTAAAAAAAAAAATTGATGAAGTCGTATCTCGACTAAAGATTAACTCACAAATATGGGTCATCGTCAAAAAGTGCCTTTGTTTTTAACAAAATCGCTTATCACAGGATTTTTTGGAGGAACTCTCAGTTCAAGATATATTGAATTAATTCGTAACTTTTCGAAAGCACTGTAGGCATAATCATAATCATCTCATTAGCAGGCCCACCAAATTAGACTGGCTACTCCTCAGTGTTTTGTTAACACTTTTACTTTTTTTTATACTGAAGTCAATCTGCTTTGGCGCGCTTTCTATAGACATGATTATGATTTTATGACTAGACTGACCCTCTTAGGCTCCGAGTCACACGTTCTATCTACTGAGCTAGAAGTCCGGATTTTTGAAAATAATTCATCCGAAATATTTCAATATATTCAAATCAGTAGTTTCGGAAATATTCGAAAAAATAACTTTGAATTTAAAATGGCATACAAATCTCACAAAATTTTGCATAAGTCTTCGTGTCGGTATGTTTGAACTATTTAGTTCGGAAATACCGTTGGTATTCACCAAGTTTCGATTCGATTTAAGCTGTATTTTTCGAGTTATTATAAAGAACCAAATTTCAATAGTTTTTTCACTTTGTTTCCTGCTCCGAGCTCTTTTGAAATTTCAGCATTTTAAAAACAAAGCACCCAAGATATAACCGAAACCTCTGCAACATTCTCAACCAACCCAGTTCTAATTCAATCAAATCATTCAAAACACATACCGAAACTTATCGTTAAGTTAAAGAGCTGAAGGGACATTTTCTACGATTCACTAAAATTTTTGGATGATTTCATCTTTACCAATATTTTAGACTTGCATTTTCTTACAGCTTCCAGGAAAATTATCGAAATAAAAAGTTATTCCTCCAAGAACATTCACGAACTCGACGAAATATTCCGTATTCAACTTTCAATGCCGGCAAAACACAAACATACAGACGGACAGAATTGAACTTGACCAATAATTGTTCAGCATTAAGACTGAACTGTTTGTTATAGATTATTTTCGGCCAAAATTTGGAAATTGTCGGAAGGAAAAATACCAATTTATATAATAAGTCGAAGTACCCTCCGAAAACAGTTTTGAGAACGCCCTTCAGTTCGAACCACAAGAAAGACTGTAGAAGTTTTGTGTTTCAAATATGTTGTTGCAATAGCAACGAAATCAGAGACACTTTGCGAAATTATTCAAAAGTAATAAATGTAATAATCCACCTATAATTCAAAATCAAACAATCGTAGGTACCTACCGTAAAAAATTACTGAATTGTATTTAAGAAATAATTCAATCGAAAATAAAAATAATTCAATTTTGGGAGTTACTAAAATCCAGGAAATTATTCTCAAAAAATAATCTGAATCCGAATCGTAGTAATCAAGAAACCTGTTACGTAGAGTCCTATATTTCAATACATAAAAATATAATTCCGCCTGAAAACAGAGAGCTTGAAAAAACGTCGAATTCATTTGTCTTATCTGTTACATCTAAGATAAGGGAACATCTGGCAGTCTACTCTCCAACCGATGAATAAATTATCGGAAGCCATATCGTACGCGAACCATATGAACCATTATAAACATCATAGACTCCTTCAGAAAAAATGTAAATATCATTCCGTATCCAGGCATGTATCTATATTCCATTGATGCCAAATGGTAGGAGCCCAGGTTGAGCGTGATCTCGATGCAATTAAGTTGCTCTATATACACATGCGTGTATATTGCAGGATGTCACAGCGCTACAAATCTATACGGAAGCCAGATGGTACGCCATCGCGATATATATATATATATATATATATATATATATATATATATATATATATATATATTTTTTTTTTTTTTCACCGTTGTAGGGTATGGCTTGAGTCCTGAGCATGCCGGGTCAAGTCGATCAAGGCATTCTCAGTCACTGGTTAGGAATCCACGTACTATCCGCGTCGTCCACAAGATGACTTCTCGCTGCGCGTCGCTGATTAGTCTTTCTTCCAATCCAAGTCGGGCAGTGTTTCCTGCCAAGTGTTCTTCAACAAGACCGTTCGTCGTGATTACAAGTGGAAGAATCAAAGTGCTGGTGAGTTTATGTACCTCTTTAAGCTCAAATGCCAGATCGTGATATTTTGTTAATTTTTCAGTGTATGCTCGCTCAGCATTATCATCAGCTGGAACGGTAATATCAATTATAGTGGCTTTTTTCTTCAGTTTTTCGAAGATAACGATATCTGGTCTGTTGTGTGGGATAGGCCTATCAGTGATAAGTGGGGAGTCCCAGTACAGCTTCACCTCATTGTTCTCAAGTAGTTCCTCAGGTGAGTATTCATGGATCTTCTTGAGGTTTCTCACCAGTCCGGCCTTGATGGCAATTGCTTGGTGGTAAGTCTTTGCCATGGCGTTGTGGCGATCCGTGTATTCCCTGGGTGCAAGTATTGGGCATGAGGATGTTACATGTTGTATCGTCTCTTTTGCACGTGAGCATTTCCTGCATCTATCTGTATATATATTTTTACCTGCTATATTTTTCAGGTAGGCCCTGGTAGGAACAACCTGGTCCTGAATGGCTGTCAGTCTGCCCTCGGTTTCCGGGAAGAGGTATCCGCTCCTGAGGTAAGTTGTCGATTTCTCTTTATCTATAGTTTTGCGCTTTAATGCAGTTGGATATCTGCCGTGAAGTGCTTTACTGTGCCATTCGTCAAGCAGATTCATAGGTGTGGAGTCTTCAGTTGGATGTTCAGTGGAGGCGAGGTTTAGAGGTGTGATTTCTTGGTCTGCTTTGATGAGTGTTTTAAGGAAGGTTGTGTTTTTCTTGAGGAAGTATTGCCTCATTTCTTTCACAATCTTGTGGTGCGTTGTTTCGATGTTTTGCAGCCCTCTTCCTCCATCTTTTCGCGGTATATACAGCCTGTTCACAGAAGCATGGGGATGGTGCATTCCATGTTTTGTTAGTAGCGCCCTTACCTGGATATCAATGGCTTTCAGATCTGATGTTGACCATTTGATAACCCCAAATGAGTAGCTCAAGACAGGCATCGCCCACGCATTTATTGAAGTAAACATAGCCTTGGCACTCAGTTTGCTCTGGAGTATTTTTTTCAGTCTCGTTAAGAACTTAACCCTGAATGCAGCCTTTGCTTCTGCAGGTTGTATGTCCAGACCTTGTTGTATGCCCAAATATTTGTATTTTTCTTCAGGGTTGAGTGCTTGGATTGCCACTTCATCTTGTATCAGTATTTGTTCTCCTTCTATAAGTTTTCCCCTCTTGACATGCAATATGGCGCATTTGTCAAGTCCCATTTCCATCCTGATTGCCTTAGTGAATGATGCTACAATCTTCAGTAGCCTCGTTAGTTGATCTTTGTCAGCCGCATAGAGTTTCAGGTCGTCAACGTAAAGTTGGTGAGTTATTTTGGTGTTGTTCACTCTCTCTATAGTGTAGCCGTATTTGCAGTTGTTCAGGAGTTTGCTCAGAAAATTGATTGAGAGACAAAACCAGAGATTGCTGAGGTTGTCTCCCTGGAAGAGGCCCCTTCTTATGTTCAGTTCCTCCGTTTTTTGCGTACCTTGTTTGCTGTTTACGAGTAGTGTTGTCCGCAATGATTTCATCAAGTGTGCGAGTAGGTTGATTACAGCCTCCGATATTCCGTATAACTGTAAGGTCTTCAGTAGCCATGAGTGAGGTATCGAATCGAAGGCTTTCTTGTAATCTATCCATGCTACTGATATGTTGCGTTGTTTCCTTTTTGCATGCTTTGTAATTAAGGAGTCGATAATGAGCAGTTCCTTGCATCCTCGCGTATCCCTGCGGCAGCCACCCTGCTCTCGTGCTATTATATTATGTTTGAAGACGTGCCTTGAGATGTGCAGCGTGAGGGCTCCAGTAAGTGTTTTGTAAATAGTGGAGAGGCATGTTATCGGACGGTAGTTTTTCGGATTCCCATTGGTGTTCCCTTTAGGCAGCATATGTGTGATGCCAATTGTGATGGAGTGCGGTATAGTGGACGGATTCGCTAGTGCCTGCTGAAATATTTTGGCAAGGAAGATGTGAGTACAGCTGAAGTACTTCCACCAGTAGTTATGTATACCGTCGGGCCCAGGACTTGACCAGTTGTTCGTCTTTTTTATTGTAGTTCTTATATCATCCTCTGTCATTTGTACCTTCTGCATCATGTAATTCTTTGTTTCTTTTTCAGCATCCCGTATCCAGAAGGCTGTGTCGTCGTATTCCTCTTCGTGACCCCATATTCCTTCCCAGACCGCACGCATGTCCTCAGGCGTTGGGGTTTCGCCTTCTACCGTGGTGGCATTCTCGAGTGAGCGGAAGAATTGCTTGGTGTTCTTGTAGTATAGTTGGTTGTTTCTGTATCTTTTAACTCTCTCATTATATCGCTGGATACGATTTCCTAATGCCTTCACTTTCTGTTTCAGGGTATCGCATATCAGTTCCAGTTTGTGTTTGAAATCTACATCTCGGTTCTTAATGCGGAACTCTGATGCTATCTGACGAACTGCCTTCAGGAGCTTCCTGGTGGGTGAGCTGGTTTGCAGGTAAGTATATAAAGTACCAATTCTCTTCCTAATAGCTTTAATTTTTGTTTCCAGGCGTGTTTTCCAGGGAGGCGTTGTTTCCCTTTGTGGCGCCGCTTTCTCAACTCTGAGTTGTATGTTATTGTCCTCGCATACTGTCATTGCTCCGATGTATACGCAATCTATGATCTCCTCAAGTGTTGACCTGTTGTTCAAATGGGCTGCCAGTATTTCGTTCACCTTGTGAACGCTTTCAGCAATACTGCGTGAGCCTTTCAGTCTGGGTATTCGTGGCCTCTCCTGAGGGTTGACTCCCATATAGTTCTGCATGTTCTTATTAAATAAACGTTCTAGCTTGCTCTGGCGGGTGTTGGATCTTTCATTTGTGTTAATGTATATGAGGTCCTCTCTGTGTGTTGACTATCATCTTCTACGACTGGTGCATAAGGTCTTGTGCTCTTTTTTATGTCATTCAGCTCAACGCTGGAGAATTTTTCATTTCCAAGTAACCATCTGACCCTATTTGAGAGTAGATTTGGGTATGATCTTTTCTCTGGGTTGACATCGTTCCATGTGGTGGTGAGGATTTCGCGATACGTTCTCCCAGTGGTTCGTTGCAGTTCTTGAGCAACAAAGTGAGTGCGCAGTATGAGGATATTTTCCTCCTCTGTCCAGCGCAATCTCCCATCTCGTCTTATAAGTTCCTCAGCGGGCTGGGTTTCTGACCTGGCCAAGCTAGAGGTTCCTTCTCCGTCAAGAGGTTCCGATGCTGGGCTTACGGTGCCATCTCGGGGGACTGTGCCGTTCGCTCCACAGTTTACCCCATCGGGCTCTTCCTCCGGACGGCTCCGAAGAGGGCCAGCCCGCTGCCCTCTACCGCCCTGAGTTTTGCTTCTTGTAATAGGAGCTTAATTTTCTACAGTTCCCCAGGCTGCTGACCTAAGGAACCGGGTGACTCGGGTATGCGGGGCCGTCACTCCCCGAAGGCATATATGCCCCCCTGCATATATATATATATATATATATATATATATATATATATATATATATATATATATATATATATATAATATATATATATATATATATATACAGGGTGTCTACTTTAAAAAGGGCCAAACTTCAACGGGAGATTATTCAAGATATTTGCAACAAAAAATGTCATATAACACATGGTCCAAATTCTGACGGATATTCTTCAATTTAACATTTCTTGATTTCACGAAATATTTCAAATTTTTCCATAAAATCAATTATAATTCAGTTATCCAAGCAGCCACCTGAAATTCGATTATATATCTGGAAAGGGCATTAAATTTGCTAAAAAACAAAAAATTTCAGTGTGCCAAAAAAATCATTTTTGCGGGTGTGGTAAGAAGATGAATATCACGATTCTTAAGTGACCAAAATCAGTCATATTTTTCCAATGGTTTTATCGATGAAAAATTATTTATTAGGGACACGTTTTCTTTTCAGCAAATACTACCTCATTTAATGCACTTTAAAATGACATATCAACTTTTGCGCTAACTGCTTTTCTTCTGCCATAATATCATGGCTAACAAGTTAACAACAAAACAGTCTAAAAATTCCAAACCTCAATTTGCTCTTTCTTAAAGTTCCTTGCGATTGAATATCAAAGTGAACATTGTACAAATTTGAAATCTAACAGTTTTTGTCACTTAATATTTCTGAGTATTAGTAACGTTTTTTTGAATTTAACAAATTAACGCGATTAATATTAAGTGTTATAATGCCTGTTTTTTCGAACATAGAATATCGCGATATGCTGTTCATATATGGATTTGCGAATGGAAATGCTCGCGCAGCAGTTGGCGAGTATGGTATACGTTTTCCGAACAGACGACAACCAAATAGAAAGACATTTGTACAAGTGTTCAGAAGATTAGGTGAAACAGGCTCATTTGGTGGTTACCGAATAAGAGAAGGTGGTCGAAATGCACAGCAAGGCCAGCATGCACCTGCTAAACTCCAAGCTATTCGGGAGGACCCCACAACAAGTACTCGTCGAGTTGGATGTAGATTGAGGATACATCATTCTACTGTACACAGAGTACTAAAAAAAAATAAGTTTCATCCATACCATTTGAAACGGTGCAGGATCTGTTAGTTGTAGATGCTGAGGTGAGACTAACATGTTGTAGGTGGTACCTGAATAAGTTGGAGGAGTGGGGGAGCGATAGAATATTATGGACTGATGAAGCAACTTTTACGAAATCGGGTTTGATAAATTTGCGGAAAAGCCATGTATGGAAAAGAGAAAACCCCCATGCAACTATTGTTTCTCATTACCAACATTAATTAAGGGTCAACATGGGGTTGGGAGTGATGAGAGGTGAACTTTTTGGACCAGTTATACTTCCCGATCGCCTCAACTCTGAAGAATTCATAAGATTAATTTAAAGCAGCGTAGCAAACATATTAGGTGAAATGCCCCTGGCTAACAGGCGAAATTTGTGGTTTCAAATGGATGGCTGTCCAGGTCATGATAGTCGGAACGTACGAGACTTAATGAATCAATATTTTGGGCAACAATGGATTGGAAGGTACGGTCCGGTGAGATGGCCACCAACGAGCACGGACCTTACGCCTTTAGATTTTTATGTTTGGAACACCTTAAAAGAAAAAGTGTATCAAATTCGCGTTCAGACTCGAGAGGATTTGATCGAAAGGATACATATGTGTTGTGCAGAAATTCGTCAAAAACATTGTGAACTTCGTAGGGTTGTGGATTCAGTTCTGTAAAATGTATCGAACAAGGCGGTGGACATTCCGAACAATTGTTATAAATAGCATGTAGTGTGTTTATTAGTATGTGGTATGTTTTCTTCATATTTTTTCATGAAATCTGTTTATCAGTTTATTTCTTCAAATTACTCTTTTTTGACAGATACCTGAATTCATAATTCTCATGAGAATAACTTCGATATTCAATCATAAAGAGCTTCAAAACTGAGCAAATTTTGGTTTGGAATTTTTCGACTTTTTCGTTGTAATCTTGTTAGCCATGATATTATGGCAGAAGAAAAGCAGTTAGCGCAAAAGTTGATATGTCATTTTAAAGTACATTGAATGAGGTAGTTTTTGCTGAAAAGAAAACGTGTCCTTAATAAATAATTTTTCATCGATAAAACCATTGGAAAAATATGAATGATTTTGGTCACTTAAGAATCGTGATATTCATCTTCTTACCCCACCCGCAAAAATGATTTTTTTGGCACACCGAAGTTTCTGTCTTTTAGCAAATTTAATGCCCTTTCCAGATATGTAATCGAATTTCAGGAGGCTACTTGGATAACTGAATTATAATTGATTTTATGGAAAAATTTTAAATATTTCGTGAAATCAAGAAATGTTAAATTGAAGAATAACCGTCAGGATTTGGACCATGTGTTATATGACATTTTTTGTTGCAAATTACTTGAATAATCTCCCCTTGAAGTTTGGCCCTTTTTAAAGTAGACACCCTGTATATATATATATATATATATATATATTCTTTTGACTGAGAGCTGTATCTGTGTTAGCAGAGGTTGGTGTAACGGGGTACCATACAATTCGACGTATGATACAAGAGCTTAGGGAAAAACCTCAGCAAAAAACCCTTTCTCCCCGCGAGTGTGGTGATTTGTAACTATTGTTTACAAAATTTGCTGAAATTTGAAAATATTGATGGGGATATATTTCTTCAATGTGGATTCCCTCGTCAAAAAACGGATAGGTTTCTCCAAGGTACCCGAAACTCAACCTGAAAAATGAAAAGACAAGAGGAGGAAACGAACAAATTAAAAATAATACATAACCTTTGAAAAGTCTCCTCTCACAAAAATACTTCTCTGTAGGCGAATGGGATCTCGTGGAGAAGAATCGCCTCCGCTAGTTTTCGAAGATATTCACTCCTGAAATCCCTTCAATATTTGAATTCAAAAATGAAAATGTTGCTCGTAAGGCCAAGAGGGTCTATTTCAAAACCAGGTCTGACCGGTCCAAGTCCAAGCGATGATTATTCAGAACTTCAGATGTTCGAGGCCCGCTGCAGGGCCGTTAAGAAGGGGTATCATCTCCCATAGATATATATTTTACTTTATATTGTATAAAAGAATGAAAAAATGCGCCGGACAAATTACGACTTATGTCAAAAAGAACCCAATGTAACATCTTTCTGTACGACTCTTTTCAATGTGGTTCCTTTGTTATTTCTTGGGACTATAAGATTATACGAATCTAAAATTCTGACCAGTCAGAGTGAGGTTTAATGCATACTTTCGTTTTATTGACTTGGTTCATTCTCGCCAATAATCTTGCATTTTATGAGTAACAAAGTCCAATTTTATTGGCAACGGCTTCCTTGGCAATTTGTATTCGTCATTGATGTTATATCATTCCGTATTGAATTATGTGCATGTTTTTATTGTCTCCAGAATTTAATTTTTGCTTGCATGTCCTGGCGAACAGCGTGCTATAATTTTATCCAAATGTCTGTAATTTTAAATTTTTTTGAAGAAAATTGTCTAAAACGATTAGGTTCGACTCACGGATCAAGAATCCGAGGTCAAATTCGATTCTGTCCGGCCGGCCGTTGCCACGATAACTTTCGAAGGGAAAGAGATAGTGTCTTGAAATTTTCTAGCTAGGTTGCGGACCCGAATGCGACGGTTGAGTTCGTTAATGGGCATAATCGGCCAACCGGTTTCCAAGGACCAATTTTGTTTTTAAACAATACGGTTCTGTTAAAATTGAAACTTGGTAACTAGTTCTAGACCCCTAGAAAATAAAAAAAAATACTAAAAAATAATTGATTCAAGCACTGACGTGAACTCAGGAGCTTTTGCGCGTATGTTCTATTGTCCATTCTCCTGCATTGGACATTCTTAATGGAATTTACCATGGTGAATTTGATTGAGAGTGTCTATTGTCCATTCTCCATTACAGAAGAATCAACCATAGATACTGTTAATCAAATTTACCATGGTAAATTCGATTAAGAATTTCCAATACAGGAGAATTCTTTTCTGTATTATGAACCTTAACTCAAGAAAAAATGTTTGATACACAAATGTAGATCCATATTTCAGTATGTTTTTGCTAGCAATATTATGAAAATACTGTATATAGGAACATGTCTCACTACTTAAGGAAGTAAAAGGTAATATTAACCTCAGTGGTCAACGAACAATAATTTCTTTTGATGATTACATTATGTTCTTCTTTCCCATTTCCTTCATAAACTACATCATATCAATTTATGGTTTATATCAAATTTTTCAGAGGAGTTCAGACGAGTGGGAGAGTCAAAGCCATTTTTTTCTACGTCGCTGTAAAAGCGTTAAATCAAAACATCATTAAATGATCCAATTCTAAATCTTCTGAAACATCATCCCCAATATTTATACATAAATTATTCAATATGTAATCAGTCAATATTACTGTGAATACATAAAACTTACGATGTATTATTGAAATTTTTAAACATCATATCTCCGAAAGTATTAGCTTGTTAGAGTTGAGAATGAAAACAATGGATTCTTATGATGAAACTGCATCTTACAAAAAAATTTGAATTCAAAAGTTGTAATGTAAAAAAAATATTTCTTTTTCGTTACTCCGAAACTATTAGACCGATGTTGCCCAATAACGAACTTTACCGAGATATTTATTCCTCAAACATACTCTGAAAATTTCAGCTGTGTAGCTCATTGCGTTCGTGAGTTATCGTGTTAACGGACGGACGGACGGACAGAATCGATTTCGACCTCGGATTCTCGATCAGTGAGTCAACCCAAATCGTTCAAGACCATTTTCAGCCGAAAATGCGAATATTACAGACATTTGGGCAAATTGATAAGCACTCTGTTCTGAGGAACAAGAGCACCAAAAATGGGTCCTTGGACAGCTAGCAACCCGAGCTAATAAGAGACCGACCGAGATGCAATAAGCCTCTCTAGGCTGCAGCACCAGCTACTCGCACAATCGGTATCAGTCTAACACAAACAAAGCAAACTGGAATGTGCATGCGAAAGCTGCGAAACAGCCAAGCCAACTTTTTGTCCAAGATGTAGGATTTGTGTCCATTGAAATGTTACATTTGTGGTTGCATTTGTCAGAGGAAGCAATTTTATTTCTTAGATATCAAGAAGGGATCAGTTTCCACTAAATCCAAGTTTGTGGGGTTGCAACCCTTGTTCTAAGGCCGCCATCTTGGAAAAAGGGGTTCAAATGGTTTTTATGATTTATCTGACGAACTGTAGGTCTCAAAAAAAAATTAATCTACATTACCAAAGACAATAAATTTATTAGCAAAAATCGAGGGGTAAACCGCTAGGAGTTCTGGTGTACAAGAAAGTAGAATTCCATGGACTTCCTCTTGAATTCCGGGGAATTCCTATTGAATTTATGGAATTCCTGTTGAATTTCTGGAATTCCTATTGAATTCCGTGGAATTCCTATTGAATTATTGAGAATTCCTATTGATGTTACAGTGCGACACCTATCGGATAATCATGTTTACAGCTCCTAATAGTTGGTTTTAATCGAGGGGTAAACCGCTAGGATTTCTGGTGTACAAGAATATAGAATTCCAATAGAATTTCAAAAGCATTCCTATTGAATTCCTATTGAATTCCTATTGAATTCCTATTGAATTCCTATTGAATTCCTTTTGAATTCCTATTGAATTCCTATTGAATTCCTTTTGAATTCCTATTGAATTCCTATTGAATTCCAATGAAATTTCGGTTGAAAAGGAATTCTGGTGTACACATTTTTGTCAGCGGTTTACCCCTCAACAAAAATCCATGAAAATTTGAGACAACATTTTCTGTTGTTCGATATAATTTTTCTTCTAATCAGTTTACAAAAAGAGAACATCAGAACATTTTTTCAGATGGTGTTTTAAGGAATAATTTTCATAATAACATTATTAAATTATATTCGTTAGTTCAGGTTGCACAGCGCTGGGAAACGAATACTATTCTTCAATATTAATAACTATACATAAATAATAATTTCAAATATGAAGGACCAGCAGAGAACAAAGCTTTTGTTTACTAGTGCTAAGCTGTTCCTAAAGTGTTATTATCTTCGTACCTACTTAGTATTATGATTTGCCATAATTCTTAAACGTCTTTTCATCTATTTTATGATAATCCTTTTAATTATTGATGATGCAATATTATTTTTGATTATGGATAATGCAATATTGTTATTAATTAATTATTGACTCTTTTCCCTACCACCTACAAGGTAGAGTTTGGGGTCCCGTTTTTTTCACTTGGTATCCCCAGTAGGATTAATTCACGTTGATTTTCTAAGTTACAACTAGTCTGTCCTTGGTCTTTTTGATGGACCAGGCTGCATCTGGGTGACTCAATATTAAATACTTGAGGGAGGAGGAAATGGCGTCATTGTCGGCGGTTCATCTTCAAAATCATTTTCCTCAATTAATTTCGACAGCTCTTTTATGTTGGTGCAAGTCTCCCCAGAACAATGGGGGCACACTGGAGAACATTTCAGGCCTGCTTTTCGACATCCACACATCGCTCCATAGCTTCATTTGCATCTGCAGAAAATTAACTTCAAAAGCTCAGGGGGTGCTTGAGGTTTTGAGCTCTGCACTGGCAGAGCGGCCATGGCCGCGGCCACGGTGGCGTTTGCGATATGTCGGCGGCCAGAGACGTGATCAAAATCAACACACACTCACGCTAGAGTTTAGGCCGCGTCTCAGGCCGTGCCAGTTTGTGTACACACATGAATATCCATGTGCTTGTTTTGATCGCGATCTCTACCGATCTCTGATCGTCACCGCGGCCGCCCAGTTTGCGGCCCGATACACGGCTTGAACTGTGGCGTGAGTCTGTGTTGATTTTGTTCGCGTCTCAATATTGAATAAATAAGTGTAAATCGTATATAACTTTTCATTGAGCCCTTTTTCCAAGATGGCGGCTATGGGACAAGAGTTGCAAACCCACAAACTTAGATTCAACTTTAAACTGACCCCTCCTTGATATCTAAAAAATTAAATTGCGTCCTCTGACAAATGCACGCTATTCCCCAAAAAATGTAACATTTCAGTAAAATAAGAATTGTAGAGAAATCTTGAATCCTTACGGGATACGATAACTTTCCAACTGTAGAAGCTTCTTGTGAGTCTCTGCAACCAATTTTACATCAGATAATTTTGGTGGGATGACTATATTACAATGTCCGTCGTTCCGACACCCTGATACAGTGGACATACCACCTTTACGATTTCTCTGATGCGAACGACGTAGGCACATATACGTCTACCTTCAGGAAACCCTCCAGGAAGAAAAATAATTATTGGAAATTGCTTTCCAGAATAATGTGGGGAATTCAATAAGGACTCACTATGTAAATCCAATTAAATCCCTGTAGCACTTTCAGTTTATACTATGTTGACACTGTCTGGGATTGTAACAAATTTGAATTGTATTTTCGGTGGTTCACAATTCGCCAGCATAACAAAACTGCAAATTAACATTGAATAATTTGTTATTACATTTAAACCATCTCTATCGATGCCTTCCGAAGTGAAAATTCCATTCGATACGTCAGCATATAGATAGAACAGCTATCTATATCGAACGATCGAACTGGAATAACATAATTCAATGTATTCGGCTGACAGTCTCAGAAATTCTGACATTATTCTTTTTCTCAATGGATCGATTTTCACGTCTTCAACATTTGCTACGAAATCACGTTCCCTAGATTTTCATCGTATGTGCTTTCATGGTTGATGACTTTCCATCATTTCAAATCAGGATATAACTGATATGGGATTTGTTCAGCCATTCAGAGGTTCGTTTGACGTAGAGTGTTAGAAACGGATCGTTGCGAGCAAATGATATACATTCTATCAAATCGAATCTTGGAACACATTGAATGGCATAGTGATTGGTGTCTCTTCATTCGGTGGGAATTCTTGAACGGAGTCTTTGAGGAATTAATTAATGTTGACCTCCTGTGATATGGAGCAGACAATAGCACGATATTTATACTCCTATTTCTTTGAATTCGGTATGGATGAATATGTTAATTAGGTCTTTCTAACAAAGAACTCTAACATCATTGAAATCAAACGGCCACCGCAACACATAAAATATAAAGGGGGGGTCTTTAAGGTAAGTAGGTATATTAATTTTAACCATAGATTCCTCTCAATCAAATAAAACACTTTTTGACGTTCTTGTCCCTCGGAACAGAGTGTTCATCAATTTGCCAAAATGTCTGTAATTTTCTGATGAAAATGTTCTCAAACGATTTGGTTCAACTCACTGATCAAGAATCCGTGGTCAAAATCGATTATGTCCGGCCGGTCCGGACGGCCGTTAACAAGATAACTCTGGAAAAGAATGAGCTATACAATTGAAATTTCCAGAGTAGGTTCGGGAGATAAATATCTCAGTTAAGTTCGTTAGTGGGCAAAATGGGCCTTATAGATTTGGAGTAACGAAAAAAACATTTTTTTATATTACAAATTTCCAATTCAATATTTATTAAGATGCAGTTTCATGATAAGAATCCAATGATGTCATTTTCAACTCTAACAAGCTTATACTTTCGGAGATATTATTCACTAGCTCCTGCTTGATACTCAAAGCATCAATACGGATTTCCATAAGTGCATAATGGAAGTGTTACATGCTGCGGTATAAGCTTGCACAACACTCATTATGTCGCTACGAATTTTAATAAGTGCAGAATGGGAAACGGGAGTATATTACACTGTTACGTGGCATCAGTAAAGCTGCGTATAAACTACGCGCGGCAAACCCTCGAACATTGATACGTGAGGAGGCCTCGGACTCGTGCGTACCTTGAAGGTACAGATATAGTGGACCATCAAGGTGAGAGGCAGGTGGCAAAGCAATCGAGTGATTTATAAACCTCACACGATATCAAATGGGAACGCATAAACTACCGCGATTCAAGGTGAGCTACCGCGCTCGGCACCTTGGAGAGGGTACTCTCGATTTAATTTCAGGATTTAAAATCGCATGTCAAAAGTGTTTGTCCTTATAGGTACAAATATGGTGGAGCGTTGAGGTAAGAGGCAAGCGGCAACGCTCAAATAAAATCCTGAAATTAAATCCAGACTACCCTATCCAACGTGCCGCTCCGGGTAACTCGCTCTAGATTGCGGTAGTATAAATGTTCCCATTTAAATCGCGTGATTGCCTTGACACGTGCCCCATACCTCGACGCTCAACCGTAAAGTCTTTTCGTAAACATTTATGTCAAACTAAAGTTTAATTTTGATAGATCACACACCCCCAGTGTCAGTCCGTGAATCCTCAACGCAACTTTATAACACTGTTTGGCGTTACCATAAACAATGTATACCTACTACTACTGAGCGTAGCTATTTTATTCCTCTCTGGGCTTCTACTAATAAGCCCGAATAACGACGGAGAATCGCGAGAGACTAGCTGGTCTTTGAGTGAGGACGTTTGCCCTTTCCATGGTAACCGGCGATTTCGCATGGGCGATTGAGATTCAGCCTGGCATAGTGCGAACGCTCATAGTATACCTTGTCTATGCGTACGCTTAACGCAAAGGTAATTATTTTGAAATATAGATAGTGTCTAGGTCAAAATGTTTTAATTTTAATTGAATCCGATTTGAAGAGCATGAATATGAAACAAATTAATTGTTTATTTATGTAAGTCATTTTTCAAGAGACGGTGGCACCCCGCAGCCCTTCCTTACCAGCCACCCCTGGTTATAACTCCGAAATAGTTTGGCCGAATATGCTCAATAACGAACTTAACCGTTGCATTCGGATGCGCAACATACCCTGGAAATTGAAAGTCATTATCTCTTTCCGTTGGGATGTTATCGTGGCAAAGGCCTGTTGGACAGAATTGAATATACCTCGAATGTGAGTCGAAACTAGCTAGCTAGCTAGCTAGCTACCTTATGTGCATGCGTAGTTCACTTGTCCCCAAAAGTTTTCTTTATAATGATGCCTGCTCCCGAAACGACAGACAAAGCATCTGCTCATGCACACAACAAAAAATGAACGGAAGGGGAAGCGTGAATTTAAAAATTTTCCCTTGTGCCACTGCAAGGATACTCCAACTCGCACAGAATGGCCATTCATTTTCCTTAAAAACCTCACAATATGGGCTCAGCAGCAGATCCACAACAGACGTAAACTACTCCCAATATAACCCATACAAACTAAAAACAGCCTCCTCTGCGCATGCGCAGTCCACTCATAACTGAAAGTACTCTCATAATCACGCACCTCACACTAAATTCCGATTCTTAAGCAACAGTGGCCCAGGAGATATCGCAATCCACGCATGCGCGGACCCCCTCAAGAAGATTCTATGGAGAAATAGTATCCTCCGTCTCAAAACTCCACCTCTTCCGGAGGAAAACAACTACAGCAGTTAAATCCGAAAAATGTCCGAAGAGGGCAGCGTGAATTTCCAAATCGGCCCCTTATTTACAATAAACAGTCCGCAAACGACGGAAATGTGACATTTCTGCAAAACCATCCTGTGCGCATGCAGGACTTGCAAAGGATGATTTCACGCATTCCACGATTTCACATTGAAACATTGAAAGTTAAATAGAATTTCACACACCGTTCCTCCATTTTTTGAATCGCTTCTGTAGTTACATTTTTATTTGGTCGCAAATAAACGAAAATATGCTTGCACTCATCTGCGATTAGAATTTCGCGTGGTAAATAACATTGCATTCCTCATTTGGCCTGCAGGTAGGGTATTTCGAATGTCCTATTGGCATTTGTTTTTTGAAGCTCCTAAGAGTCTGTTTTCCATGAAATGAGCTTCAAGAGGACATTATTGTTCACCTAAATGCCAAAATAACACTAAATTCGATCTGTGGTTTCGGAATTCCAAGGAATATATTCCACAAGATAGTTTTTGATTTTAATTGTTTCTAGGCATGCGATTCACCAGAAATTCTGCATAAGTCTATATGTCAGAATTATTTACCAAGTTCGCATCCGATGAGTTCAGTATTTTTGTGGTGCCAAATTTCAGACAGGTCCAAATAGTAGTTTTGTAAATATGCAGGAAAAACGTTCAAGCTCAAAGTGGCAGTAACTCCGAAACCACTAGAGGAATATTTCCCCTTAGCGAACTCAACCGTCCCTGCAAATTACAATTTTCGAACTTATTTTGTTAGAGAGTTTTCTTGCTTACGGCCGGGCGGACGGACAGTGTTGGATTTGACCCCGGATTGATCATCATTGAGTCGAACCCGTTTGAAACCATTTTCGGCGAAAAATTCCAAACATACAGATATCTGGGAAAAATGAAAGGACGATGTTTCTGGCAGAACAAGCGCGCAAAAAGGCTAAATATTCAAATATATAAATACTAGAAAGAAGTTTCTGGAAATGACATGTACACTCAAGTAGGTAAGAAAATATCAGGAATATTATAACTGCACATGATAAATTGTTGCCATCGAATGCTACAGGTCAAAAGTATTGAGATACAAAACACCAATAGATGCACCGGACAAAAAAGTAAGTATATAACAATTTCATCACATACATAGATTATTGACAAACAAAATAAGTTAAAAATTCTTCAAGGTTATGAATTGTTTTTTGAAGTGAAACTTCTAATACTACTTCCACAAGATTGCGTTAAACGTTTAACGCTACCATGGAGGGGGTATGAAAGCACTGCTGCGTTAAACGTTCAACGCTCCTGGGGAGGAAGAATAGAAAAAGACAGAGCGAGAGTGAATGCGTGGCACTCGAACGCATGCGCGTAGTGTTCTACCCCTTCCTCTTTTTTGATTTCCACATTACTAAGTTTCACTTTTTCCGCCCGGAGGGACTCCACGCACTATCTTTTTTTTAATAGGAGTTCTTAAACACTTTTGCCGAATTTTCGTTCCTTCAAGCTCTTTATATTTTCTGGCAATTTGTTATATAGTGATATGTGGTTTGCTCCCTGCTGCGCTTTCGCAATTCTAGTGAAGGAAATACCAAGAAGCTGCCTTCTCCTCGAGTTATAACAATGGAAATTTGAGTTAGATGGAAACTTCTCGAGGTTCCGGCGAACATAAACCACGTCGGCGAGGATCAAAACCGATACACAGGTGAGTATACCCTCCCTTTTAAATACATCTCGGCACCTCTCTGAATGGTGCATTCCATGCCCCTCTATGGCCCTGTTCTGTTTAAGGAGAACCTTCTGCGCAGGGCTACTATATTCCGTCAGCTTAATGCCATATGTCATTTTAGCATGAAATGCTGAATAATATTTCAGCTTAGCCATGTTCCTATTACAAATAACCCTCATCCTTTTAATTAGGTATATCGAGGTCGAGAGTCTGCTACATAATTCGTTCACGTACTGGCTCCACCTAAATGGTGAGTGAAGAGTCAAACCCAAGTTAATGAATCAATTGTATGTTCGTTATTAGTAAACAAGAGCTGCTGGGTTTTATCCTTGTTCAACAAAAGACCATTTGATGCGAACCAATTTCGAGCATCCTATGTGATGTTCAGGTTTTCATCTTGAGTATGTCTCTGTTTCCTAAACTGTTTAAAGAAGCGGTGTCATCTGCATAGCTGCAGATTCGGTCAGTTATCAGGTTAACGTGTAAATCGTTCTTATAGAATATAGATAATAGAAAATATCGGGCCCAGAATCGTACCCCGTGATCTCCCCCAAATCAGAAACTGAATCATTCCACTTCACCGCCTGAAACCTCTTTGCCAAGTAGGATGCAAACATATTAAGAGTCATCCCTCTTATACTGTGGAATTCAAGTTTCATCAGTTATATTTTGTGGCAAAAGCTGTCAAAACCGTAAATCAGGTCGATACAGGATAGTCCCAAGTAATCATTAAAGGATACTGTGGGAGATATACTCATTATTAAAAGGTTTTTTTCTGGGTTTTCTCTCCCTAACTCTGATAAATATCTATAAAATAAAAATTAATTATTTTGTGATTTGCTTCCGCGTAAGAAACACAAGATATTTGTCAGAAGCAATAAATTGAACAATGTTGCCTAACAAACAACAACGAAATAACATCAACGAAGAAACAACTATATCGTAACGTTTCGGAGTCTATATCAAAACTTGGAAATTTCTATGCAAAGTAAAACTATGTTAGCTATGATTTTCAAATACTGTCAATGTGACAATTCTTGAATTTCACACTAATTATCAACAAAATAATTCTAAAGATTTTCATTAGGCGTCTGACGAAGGAGTCTGATATAGACTCCGAAATGTTACGATATAGTTGTTTCTTCGTTGATGTTGTTTCGTTGTTGTTTGTTAGGCAACATTGTTCAATTGATTGATTCTGACAAATATCTTGTGTTTCTTGCGCAGAGGCAAATCACAAAATAATTAATTTTTATTTTATAGATATTTTTCAGACTTTTGGAGAGAAAACCCAGAAAAAAACCTTTAATAATAGGAAAGTCCCAATTCTTCACAGTTGTTGTAAGCCTCGATTATGGTATCTTGTAGGTCAATCATCGCTGTAACTGTTGATTTTCCTTTTCGAAAACCGTGTTGGGATTCATGAATAAGCATATTGCCATCGAGAAAACTCACCAATATTTTCTTCAGGAGTAGTTCATACAGTTTTGAGATCAACGACAATACAGCGGCTTTCTCCAATTTTGCGTGTATGAATATACCGAAATAGCAAACAACGTTTGTTCATGGAAAAGTAAATCAATTTGTCTTCAGGAGATGCGAAATGAAAATTCAAAGCAAACTAAGCTTGTCGATGTTTTATTGGAAAACCAATATTTTCCAGGCTTTACAAACCATATCGATATCTATTTGTTTCGTCCGGTCCTATTGAAAAAGGCTGTTTTTCTGCTCCATCCACGCTGAATCGGTGGTCTGACAAAAACATATTTAGGGCGGGAAAACATTTATATTTCATGAGAATCACTTTCCGTTGTTCCATGAAAACTGTATGAAAAATCTATATAGGAATATAAAAATGGAAATTTCGTTTAATGGTTTTCCGTCAGTTTTCCAATATCTCCTCTCCTGATCAATATACATATAGCATGGAAGAAATGAATTGGCTGGACGCGAATTTAGGAGAGCAGTGAAAAGTTTTAGATGGAGCATAATGGACTGAGTTTTATTTATGAGTTCACTCAACTAGCTCATTCCGTATTCGAGTTTCTGAGTAACTATTTTGTTTTATTATTTTATCCAATAATAAACATTTGAAAAACAATATACCTCCTATGATATTCTCACAGTTTTCAATTAAGTGGAATTGAAGTGCAGGAAGAGGGAAATTATACCCTATCTCTTATTGCCGTATGCTGGGGCTTCTACTCCTAAACTAGTGGAGGGGATGTAATGTCAAAAGCATCTATAATAGAAATGCAATTATTGAAAAATTACGATGCACTTCCCGCAGTAATTTTTTGATGCACTGGAGCAAACAAACCATGGTAATTAAATCATCATACTCGTAATTCCCTACGTACTAATATATTCGGGGAATATTCTAATAAATTATACACGTGCATCAAAATTCCTAGATGGTTTTGCGTTCGAGCATGTTGCCTTAGAAAAACTCCATTCTTCTCAAAAAATTGAAATACAGGGTGAGTCTTAAAGTTGTACATTAATTTTAACCATAGATTCCTCTCAACAAAGAAAACACCTTTTTTATCTAGCATTTTTCCAGATTCGGCTCAGGTGAAAAGTTATAAGCGTTTAAAGATTTCACAATGTGCTAATACACTCCTGCATATAAATTATCTATGACATTAATAGTGCACGAGAAAAGGGTACGGTAACTTGGTTTGAAGCTTGATAAGCATTCCAACGCTCTGGAGCGGATCCACTAGAGTAGTGAAATTTGTGGAGTTTGGCATTTTATAACATTCAATGAAGAATATCTTGGAAACAAAGCTTGTAAGGGGAAATCATGAAGAATAATTTAATGTTCTAAAACGATTGGATATTCGTGAAATGACTCAAGAAAAACTTTATCTGCTTTCTTTATGCTAATTGAGTTTAGTTATATAAATCCACGAGTCTATTACCAGGAAACGAGTAGAAGTAGGGAAAAACTAATACTTGGAAAATATGTATCATAGTTATAGGAAACTTCACACCAACATTCATTTCATTCGGAAAAAGGGTGCCAGAGCTGCATAACAAAAACTGATTTTTTTTTCGAAAATTCAACAGCCTGTATCTTTTTAACTGAGCTGAATTTGGAAATATGGTAAATGAAAAAAGTGTTTCATTTAATGATACGAATCTATGGTTTATTAATGTACAACTTAAAGACTCACCCTGTATACTCATGCAGTTTTTAAGAAACACCCTACCCTCCAAATTTTCGGTAATTTTGATGCACTTGCGTAATTACTGCCGAATATTTCCCCCATATCGAAAACAAAAAAAATAAAAAAGCACTGATGTGAAGTCATTAGCTTTTGCGAGCATATTCCTTTGTCTATTCACGCCTCATACTGAAATTCGGTACACGAATGTAAAATCGTGACTCGATGTTATGTGCAGAAATTTAAGCTGATTCAATCGCATAGTTTCTGAAATATACAATTTGTGAAGATAGCTTAATAAAATAAAAATTAAACCTCAAACCATTCTTTTAATAATGATTCATTCACCTCAATTGCACACCCTGAATCGAATTAACCATCGATATAGTCCGGTTTTTCAGCTTTTATAAGGTATGGATACATACATGAATTCGTACCATTTTAATGACAGACTTGAGTAATGAGAGAATCCTCTAAGATCACTGGATTTTTAGTTCTGACATAAATATTCTATTAGAATTGAAATTCATTAAATATCTAATAGTATATGAGACAACTCACGTCTCAAGTAATTTTATTGAAATATTGACTTAAATCCAGGAGATATACTATTCAACAAAGTTATTATTTGAACAAAACGAAAAAGTACAATTTCGGCTACGCAAATCTCACGGTAATTCCGACTTATGAACTCTTTGTATTATCCATGAAGCTTTAAGCGCCGTGTACAGATTTAAGGTGAAAGCCGGGACTTAGACGAATGTCATTACTTACCTTCGATACCTTTTCAGAATCTTCTAGTCTAAAGATCGTATCTTGAAATCTTCAAAAATTCACGAAATACCGGGAAAATTAGATTCTCGACATTCCAAAAGTAATTACCGAGTTTAAATTCTATGGGATTTGTATATTTTGATATATAAAGGAAATAACAACAAAATTCAGGTGAGTATAACTCCGAAACGATTAGGAAAAATATGCCTATTAACAAACTCAAATGTTGCATTCGGATGCGCTGTCTCTGTAAGTTTTCAAGAGTGAGATATATGTATAATCTATTCAAAATTGTTAGTGTATAGTGATACTTTCCTCACAACATTTCAGAAACATCTTTGCTTCGGTACTCTACAACTAGCTACCTCGTTTAAATTCGGTCAGATATGTATTTTTTGAGTTATCGAGAAAACAATATTCCAGGTGAGTTGAACTCCAACACCTTTTGGCTGATTATGCCTAATGAAAAACTGAAATGTAGCATTTTAATCCGCAACCTAACCTAAAAATTGCAATATCTTCTTCCGTTCTCAAGTTATATTTAAATAAAATTTTCTAATAATTTTTTCAAAATTTTTTAGTTATACGGACACTCACAAAATTTCTCATACGTCTTTATGTCGGTATTCTACAACTAGTAACCAAGTCTCAATTCGATCGGATCAGTATTGGTTGAAAACATATTTTACGTGGCGCTAAAATTATCATGGCAACGGACGGCCGGACAGTTTAGAATTTTACATCGAATTCAGCACAGGGAAAAAGATACAGGCTGTTGAAATTTGAAAAAATATCAGTTTTTCTTTTGTAGCTTTGACATGATTAATCTGAATGAAATTAATTTCGTTGGGAATTAACAATTTTTCCTACTTTCAATGGTTTCTTAGTTATAGACTCGCCAGTTCAAAAAAATATGGTAAATTAGCATAATAAAAGCAGATGAAGGTTATCTTGAGTCATTTTAAGAATACTCGATGATTTTAGAAAATCGAAGTAGGTACTCTTCATAAGTTGTCACAAAACTATCACTTTCGAGATATTCTTCATTGAATATCATGATATAATATAAAAATTCCAGAAATGTAACTGTTTTTATCAATCCGGACCTGGACTAGAATCACAGATCATTGGGCTCGAATCATAATATATGATAAAAATTCCAGCAATTTAACTGTTTTTATCGATCCGGAACTGGACTAGAATCACAGAAGATTGGGCTCGAATAAAGCCATAGACCGAGTATTGATCTCAAAGTTTACACTTATAGAAAGAGGTATAGCTATTACCTCCTTATTTCACATAATATTTTATTTTTATGCATTTAAATTCAATTTGGATTGTTTCCAAATTGATAGTTTATATTACCATCTTAAAACGGGATAAGGTATAACTAAAGAATATCTAGTAATAAAATTCAATTTCTTGATGAATGATTAGTTGAATATTTCAGCTTGTTTGTGAATGTTGCAAATTCACCTGCAATTCAAACAACTTGAAACAGGTTATCTATATAAATAAAAGAGGATCTATGGTCTATGAATATTTTGTTTCATAATAACATTCAAATGCCTGCACCAAATTGGATAATTCTTTTTTTGTTGTATTCCTTATTGTCAAAACAATGTTTACGCAACGATATGTTTCCGAAAATATCGTACGGAAAAGAGAAAAAAGCATTCCTTTTTCGTCTAAACCATAGAATACTTTGACACTTAGTGACTGTATTTTGGGTTGCCGGACAGAAAGTAGATGAAGTAAATTATTTCCGATTCTATTATATTATATGGATTATTGAATAAGAAAAAGGCATTTAGGAACATGAAATCTGACAATTGCGAGAATAAATTCTCGAACACATATTTGTCCAGGTTTCAGGTTTCTCGAAATAGAGTTATAAGAAAAAAGAAGAGGAAATCGAAATAGGTTTACTATTAATATTAGGTTAGGTTACTGGTTATTTCCAGCAAAACGTATTTCGTGAATGTGTTAATAAGTTTATTACTGTGTTTGATATAATATATCGTTGTGTCTTTGTGTTGATAAAAATGCCATTAGTGAGGCTTCCAAATATTGGTCGCAGGTCGCGTAGAGCAACACAAATTCGTAATCGTCGATTGGAGTTACACAGAATGAGAGGTTCTCAAGCAAGATCTTCCCCAGCTTCCATGGGCATTAAATATCAAAATTTGACATATCATGTCTCAGGAAAATAAGTTAATAACACAGATCATATTATAATAATTCAAAGAAAGAATAATTATCGCATTCTGTGAAAACACAGAAGTACGATTTATTATTGAAATTTTGAAAATTCATATCTCGGAAATTATTAGTTTGTTAGAGTTAAAAATGACATCAATGGATTCCTATGGCGAAACTGCATCTTGAGAAAAACTTATTTTGAAATTTGTAATGTAAAAAATTTTGTTTTTGTTACTCCGAAACCATCTGACTCTGAAAATTTCAACTGTCTAGCTCATTCCGTTCGAGAGTTATCGTGTTAACGGCCAGACGGCCGGACCGAATCGATTTCGACCACATATTCTTGATCAGTGAGTCGAACCAAATCGTTTAAGACTTTTTCAGCCAAAAATTCGAAAATTCAAGACATTTGGGCAAATTGATAAGCACTCTGTTCCGAGGAACAAGAGCGCCAAAAATGGCGGCTTGAAGGTTTCGGGGGAATTTCAGTGGAATTGGACAGGTAGTTTCTGAAATATAAAATTGTTGAAGAACAATTCTTTTCGCTAGTGACAAGATCCTCACCAATTTTGTGAAAATTTGGGCATTGGCATTTTACGACTTGCGGCTTGAAGGTTAATGCGGAATTTCAGCGGTATCTAACAGATATTTTCTGAATTATTAAATATTTGGGAATGTTTCATCTCGTGATACGATCCTCAGGAAATTCTCCGTGTTAACATTTTCCAACTAATTACCAAGATTCAATTCGATCGGAATGTATTTTTGGGTTATTGATGAAACCATATTTCAGATGGGGTATAACTCGGGAAGCGTGTAGACGATTATGCCCATTAACGAACTTAACCGTCGAAATCGGTTGCGCACTTATCCTTTCGTTGGCGTGACAACGGTGGGCTGTATAGAATCGATTTTGTCCTTGAATTCCTCTTCAATGAGTCGAACCTAATCGCTTAAGACCATTTTCGGCAAAAAATTCGAAGATTACAGACATTTGGGCAAATTAATAGCACGCTGCTCCCTAGAACATGCGCGTAAACATAATGTAGTTTTATTTCTCTTTTATAATTGTCAAGAAACAAATTACTGCTGAAGACTTATACGGGTAATGAATCGTATACGATGAATGAAGTATCTATTGGATTGTTTGAGTATGTAATGTAATTTATACCCAATAAATTGCTCTTGTAGGTCAGGTTTCAATATATTTAATATTGGATAGGCTAATACTTTGAGAGTTTTAAAACGAGTTACTCATTTACCATATCTCGAACATTCATTCAGTGGTCTAGTACAGATGGTGCTATCAATATGATGCAAGTGTAAAGGTATAAAACCCGGTTACGCTGTTTTCGTAGTTATACAACCCGTGATGCGTTGAACGTGAATTGATGGTGTCATTATGGTTTGAAATCGTTGTTTAATTTTGAGTCTAAATTAGAAATATTTCGTTTTATGAATCTAATTGATTTTCCACATTCAACATCTGAATATATTATAGAAATAATTTCAGCCTAATTTTGTTCAATACGGTGAATTTATGTAATCATGCGATTGATGGGTGTTGTATGCTCCCGGGGATTTATTCGTTCTTTATGCTCGATGCTCTCGAGCTTCTCGTAAGATACCTTTGTTCTCAATAGTTCAGATGAAAGAAAGGGTGGGCTGAATATCTCTTAACAGTTTGTGTGATTATCTGTAGGATAAACGTCATGTTGACGGTGAGCCCTAATACACTGCGCAAAAAAATTAACGCACATTATGAAAATCTCAAATTTGTTCTACAACTGAAGGTGTTCTCAATGATAATTATTTTTATCAGAATTATGCATGCATATGTTATCCACTTTCAACGTTTTTCTTCAATACAGATGTTTTTTCCCAGCAGGAATAAAAAAAGATGAGATTATCAGATTTTGAATGTATTGGCTCCATTCTGAAATCAGTTGTTCTCGATCTATTCTAGTGATCAATAGTTTTTCTTTCGTTTGATTTTCTACACTCGATCGCTATGCAACGCGAAACACGCAGTTTGACCCAAGAGGAATGTGCCCAAGCGGTAGTTTTGCGAGAAGAAGGGTGGACATACACAAGAATTGCACTAAGGTTTGGAGTTTCCCATACAAGTGTGTCCAGAATGTTGCAGCGATTCAGGGAGACAATGAATGTCCGAAGACCAGGACAGGGAAGACCACGGGTAACAACTGCCATTCAAGAACGTTACTTGAGAGTTTCTTCGTTGAGACAAAGGTTTGCAACCGCTCGCCTCCCTCAAAATCAGCTTGAGCAAACTCATGGGGTGCAAATTAGCACTCAGACAATAAGAAACCGCCTCAGAGAATATGCTTTAAGGCCTCGTGTCACGGCAAGAGGCCCAGCTCTTACCCCAGCCCATCGAAGGGCGCGTTTGGATTTTGCGAGAGTGCATAGCCATTGGGAAGAGGCTGATTGGGAAAGAGTTCTCTTCACAGATGAGTCTAGATTCTGCCTCTACCATTGTAATCGACGTTCCCTTGTATACAGACGTCCACATGAAAGATATGCTCAGAGCAATTTCCTGAATACTACTGGTTTCGGGGGAGGATCGATTATGGTATGGGGTGGAATATCTTTGACTGCTCGCACAGACCTAGTGGTCGTTGATAATGGAGCTATGAATGCTGATAGGTATATAAGGAACATTCTTGGAGAGCATGTAGTGCCATTTGCCCCATACATTGAAATTTGAAAATTTCATTTTTATGGACGATAATGCCAGACCCCATCGTGCACGCATCGTTCGGAGTACCTTGAAGAGGTTGAAGTCTCTCGAATGGAATGGCCAGCAAGAAGTCCAGATCTCAATTCGATTGAGCAGGTTTGGGACAACCTCAATAGAAGGCTGAGAAGTTCAGAAAATCATCCAGCTACTCTTAATGACTTAGGAATCGAACTCAGAGAAATCTGGTAAGGATTAGATCAGAACATTTTAAGATCACTCAATTTGAGTATGAACCGTCGTTTCCAAGCTGTAATTAACGCAAGGGGTGGAAATACCAAGTATTAAATCACTTATCAGCATTCCAGTATTTTGAAAATTGTTTATTTCTCTTCTTTCACATAAGATTCGGTGAAATCCTGAATTTTTCTTCCATTTAATGTGTCTTGTTTCGTTCAAAACCTTCCCAAGAGAACATAAAAAATAAGTTATAAAGTCAATGTAGAGTTAACTTTCATATAAATTGAGATTTTCAGAATGTGCGTTAATTTTTTTGCGCAGTGTATTTAAATATGTTTTTGTGATGTTGAAATGAGTTTTGGTAAACTAACCTACATGTTGATTTCAGATTGAAATTAGTTAATATAGCCATTTTTGTTAGAAAATGATGTAGAGTACTTTGTGTTTGATTATTTTGATTCCTACTAATTTTTCTGGTATATGTAAATTTAATATTGATGCTCTTCTGAACGAATCAGGGGAGAGTTTATTCAATATTCGAGGCATTCCGATGAATAATTTTTGTGTGCTGTTAACTTATATCCCTAGATCCGTACAGATAAATAATGTATTTAGCAAAGTAGTATGTGTGACACTGGTTTCATTGTTTGTAATTTTTGGCTGGGGCGAAAAACTCGCTGCTATGGCTGAATGTGTGAGGCTGAATGTGTGATATACGTTGAAGCTATTGTTAGATTGAGGTAAAAATCAACCTTACTGACCCCTTGAATATTTTAATGTTTGATGTTGTACTTGGACTGATTCCTGCATATTCATCGCCTGGAGGATCCTGATCATCCATCAGGAAGAAAACCTCAAATGTTCCTTGGAAAATCTAAGCTATGTGTTTTCTTTGTGATCATAGGAATTTGTTTATTATCGAACATTTTAAACCAGTTGTATCAATTATCACTCTATATCCCAGGAAGCATAAGTGTATCGTTGACCTCCCAGCTAGTCGGGCAGATATCTAAAGGTTGTCAACGTTACACAAGGATTTGAAAGAGCTAGTCGATGTCTTGGAGTTATTGATACATACATATTAATGCTCCAAAGGAAAATCCAGTAAATTATATTAATAGCAAAGACCTTCATTCAATTCTGCTGAAAGTATTTCACACAATCTTCATAAATCTTCAGAATTAAAATAATTATTGTTATTATACCTACATATATTATGGCATTGAAAATATTTGTAACGACATATACTCATTGCATTTATTCATACACATGCTTTATTGTTAGATAAAAAAATTGGTTCTAGCACTGACATGAAGTCAGGACACTCTTAATTCGAATTTACCATGGTAAATTCGAATTAAGTGTTCAATACAGGAGAATGGACAACATAATTTACCATGGTAAATTCGATTAAGGGTGTCCAATACAGGAGAATGGACAATAGAACATACGCGCAAAAGCTCCTGACTTCACGTCAGTGCTTGAACCAATTTTTTTTTTATTTTTTTTTGAAATTTTCTAGGGGTACGGTTCTAAAAAAATTTTTTTTTCGTAATTTTTTTAAAATTTTCTAGGGGCACGGTTCTCAAAAAAATTTAAACACGTCTTTATGTTCATTTTCTATTCATAGTTACCAAGCTTCAATTCGATCGAATCTTAATTTTTTGAGTTATCGAGGAAATAATATTCCAGGTGGATATAACTCGGAAACCGTTGAACCGATTATGCCCAAAAACGAACTCAACTCTCCCCTTCGGATACGCAACCTACCCTGAAAACTGCAAGTCCCTATCTCCTTTTGATCGAAAGTTATCGAGGCAACGGTCACCCATCTACTGAACTCACACAAGGCTGCTCGAATCTCCAACAATATTTATCCGATCGTGTTAAAACTTAAAACTTGGCAGTAGAGTTGTGTTCTAAAGGCTCTTGCAAAATTTCAACAATTTCAGACGAATAGCTACTGATATATAGAATTTTTTTTTCAATTTTCAATGATTTCTTAAAAATTTTCTACAAATACTATCCTCACGAAATTTTGCAAGAATTTTCACGTTGGCATTCAACAACTAATAACAATGTTTCAATCCAATCGGTTCAGTATTTTTCGAGTTAATGAGGCGAAAAAACAACCAAATTTCAGATGGCTATAACTCTAAATTCGTTCGGCCGATTATGCTTATAAACAAACTCAAATGTCGCGTTCTGATGCACATCCTAACCTGGAAACTTCAAGCCGCTATCTCTTTCCGTTATCAAGCTATCGTGACCACAAAAATAATTTAAATAATTTTTTAATAATTTTCTAGCCACACGATTCGCACAAAATTTCACAAACGTGCTTAGGTTCATATTCTACAACTACTCTCCAAGTTTCAATTCGATCAGATTTATATTTGTTGAAAACAAAATCATTACTCGGTAACCATTGGGCCAATTATGCCCATTAACTAACTTGTCCGTCGTATTGGGATACGCCACCTACCCTGAAAATTTCAAGTCGCTAGCTCTTTCCGTTCTCAAGTTATCGTGGCAACAGCCGGACGGTCGGACGGCCGGCTGGACAGAATCAAATTTGACCTCGAATTCTTCATTGGGGAGTCGAACTAAATCGTTTGAGACGATTTTCGTCAGAAAATTCGAAAGTTACAGACATTTAGGCAAAATGATAACGTGATGTTCCCCAGAACATACGCACAAAAACAAACTGTAATGCTCGAGGTTCAAAAGAATATATTAATATACATATGTATATAAATACAGGATGGTCCAGATCTTGACCAAGAAATTTCAACCAAGTATTCTACGTCGAAAATACGCCCTAGTTTGTCATATAAACATATATCGGGAAATGCTTCCTCTCCGAGATACAGGGTGTTAAAATTATAGAAAAAAAAATGTTTTCTATTAATAACTTTTACACTTCTTGAAATATTTCTATGAAATTTGGGACAAATTACCAGTGGCGTCCGTACTGCATCGAGACTGAATATTTTTATACAAAAAAATGATACGCCACTGGTTTTTACAACAATAAAAATTAGTTTTGATATACCTATTTAATTTGAAGCAAATTCATTCTCTTAACTTTTTTTTGACGTACGAGGCACCGTTTCCGAGTAAACAAAAATAAACACATTCTCATTCATGAGGAAATCGCTAAAATTTGATGTGGTACATAATAATGATAAGAATATCTTTGTAAACGAAATGTGTAATTACGAAAAATAAGCGATAACAACCACATTCAGCTACGGATTTAAAGAAGATGTTTGAAGTATAAGAAAAAAAAAAGACGAAGCATTTCGTGACATATGTTTATATGTCAAACTAGAGCTTAGTTTTGACGTAGAATACGTGGTTAAAATTTCTTGGTTAAGATCTGGACCACCTTGTATAAATATATATTGATTTATCATCAAACAGGTGATGAGTGATGGCAAGTATATATTTAATCATGCATTGCTATGCTGGACATCCTCGATCGGTACATGACCAACGAGTTTGTCCGAAGTCTATGACTATCTAAATGCATAGGAAACATTTCCTAATGAGAGCCAGATTCTGGGTTATGCAGCATATTATATGAACTTCTAGAATACTTGCCTGTTTCCTTCAGAGATAATGGTCACTTGACACAGAGACGAAAGAATTATAAGTAAACTCCATTCACTTTTATAAAGTCTCTCGATTGGCCATGAAAATTTGACACATTTCACCATGTATATTTTGAAAATTTAAGGTTATAGTCATTTTCCTGTCAGATAACTTAGCAGCGTTGTCCTCTCTACATAGAAGTTGTAGTAATTACGTATTTTCACAATGTGAATTTACTTCGGAAAATAATGAATTTGAGAAGATATTATGTGAACTCAATAATTCTACAGTCCTGGCGACTATAGGAGAAAATTTTTGCTCTGTTGTTACTGGAAATATTTCACGTATATAAACTGGTTGGAAGATTCAATTATGCTATTTTCTTGTATGGAAATAAAGAATCAAGTGTTGAAATTTTATTGAAAAATAATGGATAGATGAGTAGTCCGTTACTTTGTGATAGTTCATTTGAGAAAAGAATAAAAGTACCTGAATAACCCGGCAGGAAAACTTCTAAACCAACAGACTTACCTATGGAATTCCCCACTTTTCTCAAGAAGACATTTAAATACCTTGTTGCACAACTTGAAATACACCAGTTTCAAAATGAAGTAGTACTACGAAACCCGACTTATTCTTATACCTTAATAAAATATAATGATAGGAAACTAAGTAATTTTATTCTAGAGTTCAACATGTCAGAATGAAGTTTTCCTATTGCAGATTTTAATGTTATGATTATATTAAGTTTGAGACTTTTGAGAGTAGAAATTGGCAACGTCTCGGTGAATTGTTTTGACCTTGACGATATTTCAGCAGTGCCAACATGCCTCTGCTTTAGTTACAAAAACGTGATAGACCTAAATCATGGCCAACCGGGAGACCTTATAAAAGTGAATGGAGTATACCATAATTCAAGTAAGAGTATCTGTAGAAATGTGTAATGGTTCGATAAAAGGCTGAATGGAAATTGATTCAAGCCCTGTGGACAGGAACTTTGGCGCTCTTGTTCAAACTTTGACAAATCATTGCAGTTTTGTTTTTACTGGAGATATTCTGAACCAAATTTGATGATGTATCTTACCAAAGAATATATTTCCATCATCAAATGGATTATCCATGGGCATTATATTATCACCTTAAAAGTATAATATCATATATCATCCTACTAATTCTACGACAGCTGAGGTTATTTCATTGGTCATTTTGCATTCAATCATATTTTGTTTTATAGAACAGGAGGTGTATTTTATAATATCAAGAATAACGAACCAGAAATAATTTTGACATTTATCCCTCATAGGAAAATAAGATGACATGTAAGAACACAGATCATATAATAATTCATAGATAGAATAATTAAGTACAGCATTCTGTGAAAACATAGAAGTACGATTCATTATTGAAATTTCGAAAAATCTTATCTCCGAAAGTATTAGTTTGTAAGAGTTGGAAATGATATCAATGGATTTTAACGATGCAACTGCATCTTAGAAGAAATTGAATTTGAAATATGTAATGTAAAAAAAAAATTATACGTTACTCCGGAACCATAATTTTACACAATAACGAACTCAACCAAGATATTTATCTCACAAACCTACTCTGAAAATTTCAACTGCCTAGCTCAGTATTTTCGAGAATTATTGTAGGAACAAAATTTAAAAATTTTTAGAATTTTTTTTTATAGTTTATTGCAACCCGATCAATACAAAACTTCGCAAGCATATAAAGATCATTATTCTACAAGTTGATGCTAAATTTCAAATAGATCGAGTGATCGGTTTCAGAAATATTCATGAAAACTGTTTTTACTAAAAACGGCCATAACTCCGAAACCGCTTGCTGGTGGATGTCACCTGTTAACGAACATGTCCGAGATATTTACGCAAAACCTACCCTCAATATTTCAATCCTCTAACTCCTTTCGTTCGAGAGTTATTGTGTTAACGGCCGGACAGAATCGATTTTGACCACGGATTCTTGATCAGTGAGTCGAACCAAATCGTTTAAGATCATTTTCAGCCAAAAATTAAAAAATTACAGACATTTGAGTAAATTGATAAGCACTTTGTTCCGAGGAACAAGAGTGCCAGAAATTTACTTCGTTTAATATCACATCATACTGTTGCTTGTTGAATCATTCACAAAATTTGTATCTTTAGGGAAGATGAATTATGGTTTATAAATATTTCAATTAATTCAGGAAATATAGATATAGGTTGGAATGTTAGATATACCATCTCTATAACTTCCTCAAAACGCTTTTTACTTCTGCATAAGTGGCATGCGATATTAGATTTTGCTGCTCCTTTAAAGGGCGAAATGAGATTGGCCTCTATTTATAATGCACATTCTTTATGTGTTCAAATTTAGTTACAATGTTTGCGACGTCTATTATAGGAGGATACAATTTCCAGTTTATATTTAATCGAGCTCAAAATTCCACAGAATTAACTACAGAAAAACGTTCATTCAAACGTTTGGAAACTCTTTCAGTAACGTTCTTGGTAAATAAGTGTATGTACTTTTCATTTGATATTTTCTATGGACGCTACAGAGCAAATTTCATAAAAGAAATACCGTGAATTCCGAGACTATTTCATCGAACTGCTGGTGAAATTGAAATAAATGTAAGTATGAATATTTCTGAGAGGCGTCACTATCGTAACGGCGTTCCCTTGACTACCCCTTCCTATATCTTTTTGCATTGATTATAGCTTGCGTATATGCAATATTACTTTTATATTACATTTTCTTGTCCTAAGCTTCCCCCGTTCACTCAACATATGAAAAAATATTGTAGTGTGATTCCAATTGGACTGATTTTGGAGCGCTTGTTCCTCTGAAAAAAGTACCCATACATTCAATTCCATTGTCAATAAAAACAAACAACGGAAAATCTAAGCTAATCTAGCTAATTATAAAAAAAAGCACTTACGTGAAGTCAGTACTCTTTGGCGCGCGTGTTCACGGGGGCTAATTTGAATTGGATGATGAGCTTCAAGCTCAGTGGAAAGAGCGAGCCGAAGATCTACCCAAAGGATAGTGGACACCATTCATTGTCGGTTCAAAAAGTAACAGTGCTGTATCTAAGCTGCCATCAGGATAGAGTAACAAAGTTGGAAAAGAACACAACTGACTCTCCTTAGTCGCACAAGCTCCTAGAAGATTTGGGAGGGTCAGTATAATCCTAATCATGTGTATAGCACGCGCGCCAAAGCAGATTGACCCCACGTCAATGCTTTTTTACACTTTTTCTTTCATTGTTAAGTCAATCTGCATTTGGCGCGCTTGCTATAAACATGATTAGGATCATACTGACCCTCCCAAATCTTCTAGGAGCTTGTGCGACTAAGGAGAGTCAGTTGTGTTCTTTTCCAACTTTGATACTCTATCCTGATGGCAGCTTAGATACAGCACTGTTACCGACAGTGAATGTTGTCCACTATCCTTTGGGTTGATCTTCGGCACGCTCTATCCACTGAGCTTGAAGCTCATCATTCAATTCAAATTAGCCACCGTGAACACGCGCGCCAAAGAGTACTGACTTCACGCCAGTGCTTTCTATTTTTTCTCAAGTTCCTTTAACGAATATAGCTATCAATACAGTTTGGCTGTTAGCTTTACCGTAGATCGAAAAAAATTGCGGTTATGGGACCTCCGTTAGGAACGCAATGCCTCTTCTCCAAATCCGATGGTATTTTAATATAGATCTACCGAATATAGTTATTTATAAATTTGCCTCAGGGCCACTATACAGACATTTCAACTCAGAAACAACGCTATTTCCCCCTATCTGACTTGTGTCCGTGCACTGAATTGACATGCATATTCTTTCAAAACCTCACAATATCGGCTCATTACTACCAACATAACCCATTCGACCCAAAAACAGTCACATCTCTTCTTCCCATGCGCGATCTACTCACGGCTGCAAGTCCTCCCAAAATCACACAACTTACAAAACATCCGATTCTCCAACACTAGTGGTTCAGGAGATATTGCATCTTGATTCCACGCATGCGCAGACCCTCACCAACGGATTCTATGGAGGAATAGCATCCGCCCCCCATAATCCCAATCCTCTCAAAACCTCACAATATTGGCTCAGCACTCCCAACATATCCCGTACAACCCAAAAACAGTCACTTCTCTTCTGCGCATGCGCAATCTGCTTGCGGCTGAAAGTCCTCCCAAAATCACACACCTTACAAAAAACTCCGATTCTCCAACACTAGTGGTTCAGGAGATATCGCATCTTGAACCCACGCATGCGCAGACCCTCACCGGGGGATTCTATGGAGGAATAGCATCCGCCATCCCAAAATCCCAATGCTCTCTAACGAAAATACCAGCAGTTAAATCACGGATGGTCTGCTCATGCGCATAACGAAAACTGCCTGTAAGGGGTAACATCGATTTCAAAGTTAGCACCAGGGCCACGGTACGGACACTTCAACTCGGAAACAACTCTACATCACCCAAACTGACTTCTCCGTGCACTGAATTGCCATGAATATTCTTTCAAAACCTCACAATATTGGCCCAGCACTCCCGACAGAACCCGTACAACCCAAAAATAGTCACTTCTCTTCTGCGCATAACGAAAAATGCCCGGAAAGGGCAGCATGAACCAGAGTTATCGTGCTAACGGCCGGCCGGACGGACCGGACTGACAGAATTGAATTTGGCCTCGAATTCTTCATCAAGGAGTCGAACCCAATCGTATGAGACCATTTTCGAAAAAAAATTCGGAAATACAGACATTGTGTCGAAATGATAGCACGCTGTTCCTTGCGGAACACGCGCGCAAAAAATGGGTTTCGGCATTTCAAGCAAAGTATTTCGCAAAATAGTAGTAATTTTTTGTTTTTTTTCATGTCACGTGATCTTCACGAAATTTTGCAAAAGTGTTTGCTTTGGTCTTTTGCATCTAACTACTGAGTTTCAATATAATAAGATCAGTATTTTTCGAGTTATCTTGAAAACAGAATTTTAAAATTTTTAAAAATTATTTTTGCCACTTTAGGGCGGTCATGTCAGTACAAAACTTCGCACGCATATAAAAGTCATGATTCTACAATTTGATGCCAAATTTCAGAAAGATCGAGTGATCGGTTCCGGAAATATTCATAAAAAACTTTTTTACTAAAAACGGCCTTAGCTCCCAAACCGCTTGGTGGATTTCAACCGTTAACGAATTTTTCCGTGATATTTACGCTACAAAACTACCCTGCAAATTTCAACGCTTTAAGTCGTTGCGTTCGAGAGTTATCGTGCTAACGGCCGGCCGGCCGGCCGACCGGCCCGACCGGACGGACATAATTGTATTTGACCTCGAATTCTTCATCAAGGAGTCGAACCCAATCCCCAATCGTTTGAGACCATTTTCGAAAAAAAAATCGAAAAATACAGACATTGTGACGAAATTATAGCACGCTGTTCCTTGCGAAACACGCGCGCAAACACTAAGATAAATCAGGTAATAAAATGAACCAAAAATTTAATGCTTGTGGCTTTTACTTGATGCAAATCCATATTAACTCAATGAAAAATTATATACGATTTACACTTATTTATTCAATATTGTGACGCGTTTCGTCGACACAGCGACTTCATCAGACTACATCATACTCTTATACTACAGTATGATGTAGTCTGATGAAGTCGCTGTGTCGACGAAACGCGTCACTATATTGAGTAAATAAGTGTAAATCGTATATAATTTTTCATTGAGTTAAAATGGATTAGGTCGTCCAGACTAACGAAGATGGGACAGGTCCAAAAACTAACGATATATTCGTTCTCAAGCGTGAAAAAAAGAATATGGTTGCATATGAGAATTTCAACTGTCTAGCTCATTCCGTTCGAGAGTTGGGCAATATCTGGCCGCCGAAGTACCGGCCGTAGGCACGATTGCCTACGGCCGGCCGCGGATTCTTGATCAGTGAGTCGAACCAAATCGTTTAAGACCATTTTCATCGAAAAATTCGAAAATTACAGACATTTGGGCAAATTGATAAGCACTCATTTCCGAGGAACTAGAGCGCCAAAAAATGGATGAATGTCCAAACTCATGCAATGTCCAATCTTCTCTATTTAAAATCAATATGATTTGTGCTATTGGAGAAAAAAAATAAAAAAAACACACATTGTGTTTTCAGATGGTACCATGAAAACTACGTAAAACACTTTCTGTGGCAATGTTAATTTCTTTAGAACGCCTTCGCAAATTGTTTTGTGCTGCTAAATTGTAGTTTATAAATTGTCTAATTTTGTTATTGAATTTCATTAACTTCAATTTTGAATGATGGTTCGATTAACAGAAATGTATAAAATATCAGTTTTTCATATGATTGGTTACGGAGATAATACCCAAAAATTGGTTCAAGCACTGACGTGGAGTCAGGAGCATTTGCGCGTATGTTCTATTGTCGATTCTCCTGTATTGAACACTCTTAATCGAATTTACCATGGTGAATTCTATTGTCTGTTCTCCTGCATTGGACACTCTTAATCGAATTTGCCATGGTGAATTCGATTAAGGCTGTCCAATACAGGAGAATAGACAATAGAATTCACCATGGTAAATTCGATTAAGAGTGTCCAATACAGGAGAATGGACAATAGAACATACGCGCAAAAGCTCCTGACTCCACGTCAGTGCTTAAACCAATTTATTTTTTCGTGAAGTCAGGATAGAAAGCAATGATGAAAAAATGAACACATTATTGTCTACCTTCAATTCTTCTTTAGGAGAAGAATACATAATTATTCTTGAAAAATATTACTGGAATTAATGTCATATATTTAAATAATCCAAGTAAAGAAAATGATAAGTTTAGTTACTAACATATTGAATGAAATTCAATTGAATTCCAGTAATATTCAATTACTTATTCTTAACCAATAAATGTCCATTGATAGATCTAAAGGTGACGAGGTGAAACATAAAGATATATTCTCCTTAGTGATGAGCCTCTCACCTTACAAGATCAAAAAGTGTGGTTAATTTAAAGTTAAGTTTTGAAGCCTTCAGCAAAATTTCAGCGATATCATATTAAAAATAATACATAACCTTTCAAAAGTCCCCTCTCACAAATATACTCCTCTGAAGGCACATGGATCTCTTGAAGAAGAATCGCCTTCTCTATTTGTCAAAGATATTCACTCTTGTTCATTGAAATCCTTTCAATATTTAGTTGCCTCCTCCTAAGGAGGATCTCTTTCAAAACTAGGTCTGACCGCCAATGTAGGGCTATCACATCCCATAGATTTGTGATGAAATAACACGATTTTTCCAATAACATACGCGCAAAAATATGTCATCATGACATTCATGTTTTTGAAGGTTCTCGCAAAAATACGACCATAGACAACATATCATACGACATACGACGATTCGCATCCAGCTACCGAACTCACAAAAGGCTGCTCGGTTCTTCAACAATATGGATCCGATCGTGTTCAAACTTGGAACTCTGCAGTAGAGTTAGGTTCTGAAGGCTCTTCCAAAATTTCAGCCATGCCGGACGAATAGTTTATGATATATTGAATTTTTTTCAATTAATTTCAATCATTTTTTTGAAATTTTCTAGTTATACCATCCTCACGATACTCTGCTAGAATTTTCGCGTTGGCATTCTACAACTAATAACCATGTTTGAATTCAATCGGTTTTGTATTTTTCGAGTTAATGAGGAACAAAAAACAACCAAATTTCATATGGCTATAACTCTAAAACCGTTTGGCCGATTATGCTCATAAACGAACTCGAATGTCACATTCAGATGCACAACCTAACCGTTCTCAGGTTATCGTGTCATATATATATTTTTTTTAATAATTTTTTTAAAATTTTCTAGTGACACGATTCTCACGATATTTCACGAAAACGTGCTTAGGTTTATATTTTACAACTATTCACCAAGTTCAAATTCGATCGGATTTATTTTGGTTGAAAACAAAATTATTACTCAGAAACCATTGGGCCGATTATACCCATTAACGAACTTGTCCGTCGTATTGGGATGCGCCACCTACCCTGAAAATGTCAAGTCGCTCGCTCTTTCCGTTCTTAAGTTATCGTGGCAACGGCCGGACTTAAATTTCACATTTGGTCAAAATGATAACGCGATGTTTCCCAGAACATACGCGCAAAAAGAAGTATGTTACTTGTTTCATGAGAATTTTAGAATATACCGGCTATAACTCAAGGGAGAATAAGTAAAATAGAAAAGCAGTTTCGCGAGTTTGGGCATGTAAGGCAGATTAAAAATGCAGCTATCAGTACACTCTATGAGGATGTGAAATAAGATGTGATGACTTTGAAGAAAATCCACATAAATTTGATAGAGATGCCTCCAACAACTTTCAATGTCCACCATACATCGATTCTAAATATATTAAAACAACATAAAATGCATCCCTATAAAATGATGAGCCCTTTGAAGATGATTTTGATAGGAGAACTTATTTTTGTGAACAAATGATGGACATGTTGGAAAACAATACTATACAATTAGTATAAGTTTTGTTTTCTGATCAAACGGCCATGCTAATCGTCAAAATTGGCATTTCCACACTCTATAGACGAATATATGGTAGAAAACAAAAGTAGGATCAAAGAGAAAATTCTGATTATAATTCACAACTTGAAATTTACCCATTCAGAACACATTTAAATATTATTTGATTCTTTTTGAGGAATAGTTGACTTCATCAACATTCTTTATAGATGAAGTTCGGCACTATGGCGAGGAGCTTTGGGGAGCTTGTTCAAATTTATAGCCAGGTCACACGCCCCAGGCTTCAGAAAAAAATTCCCTATTTTTCCAACAATATAAATCCGACTGTACAAACAAGCGTCAAAAAAAACTGGTCCACCATTGGCCGAGAATGGTCTGAAACTATTAGTTTAGACTCAAATACATACATTCAATGTTGGGTCGAAAATAAAGAGTGTTGCGTCTGTGGTGGCGTACAGATCAATTCAAATACATACTTTCACTGTTTGGTCGAAAATAAACAGTGCTGTGTTTGTGGTGGGGTAAGGACCCATGCACATTCATACATTTAAGTAATTCACGTAATTTAAGGAAGAAATCGATAACCGTTACCCAGAGTTATTATTAGAAATGAAAGACAATGAATAAGAGCAATTTGGGTTGCTGGACTCGATTCCGTTACCTTCTGTCTATGACTTCTATGAGCCCAACGCTTCAACCATCAGAGCTATGCAGCTATGAATTAATTTTACTACTGACCTTTGACACCATTTTTTCAAATTTCTAATTTCAGTTTTTGTGTATTCCACAGTTATGTACTCTACCATGTCTGGTTGGCTTCATTGTAGCTGTCACTTCTGAGGCAGCTGTCACTATTCAGATTGGGGTATTCTGTGGTATCCACTAAAATCAATGATCTAATAATAAGTAGATAGAGCCTAGAGAGAGAGGCATTGTCTACAACATAAGAGTGAGATGCAATGATCGAAATCAGCTTATATAGGGCAAGACATTGTGTTTTGCAGTTCAAAGTCTTTATAAATTATAATATTTTATTCTTTCTTTCCATGCTCATTAAATAGTTTTTGTCTTATTTGAAGTTTTATAGAGATTAATAGATATACTGCCGTATTCACAAAGCTTTCAATCTCTGTTAAGTCCTAACTGAGGTCCTCAGTTAAGCATACATAAGAATCGCAACTTCAGTTAACGTGAAAATTAACCTCAGTTAGGACTTAACGGAGATTGAAACACTTAACAATGCTTTGTGAATACGGCGGTATATCTCACAATGGAGATGGCCTATTCGGCGTCCGGTTGTACGAATATATATAAAAATTAAATTATTACATTTCAAAGGTAAGCTATCTGTATCTTCACAAATAATAATTTAAACACATACTAAAATATTAGAGACGTAAGTAGGTATTTGAAATGAAATCAGGGATTAATAAGAACTGATATCAATTCGGTAAAACTGCAGAATCGATCATATTTAGAACAATTAAAGAAATTCTTAATCGTTGTAGCCATAAACTCATAATGCCAGAACCAACTCAAATAAAAATTTGGAGAATATAAAAATGAATCCTGGTATTGTGAATCCTAAATCAAAGTCGATTTGAGTTGTTATGAAATTAAACACCTTTTTTATTGATTATTATTTAAAGAAAACTAAAACTGCACCTACACGTTGGTGTCGAGGAAGCTTGTTTAAATTTTGATTATGTCTTTATACTAAGAATCAAATAAGTTTAGTTGAATTGTGTTTATGTCCTTTACTTTGGCCATGTTACTTGTTGGTGCTCTTGTAGCACAAATTTGTTTCAATTGAATTGAGAAAGTGCCTCGATACCAGCAAAAGCTTAGAGGTTGAAGATAACATGTGGTATGATGATTCCTTTCCTCTATTTAAATTTTCAATTATTATATTATAATATAGGATGTACCATTGATATAATGAAAAATTCTTAATTTATAGCTTCCCCAAAAATAATTTTGAAGAAATGATTTGTCGTGATGAGAATGGAAAATGTTATTCCTTGGGCTTATGCAAAATTGTGTTCGGAACATTTTCATTGTGATCATTTTTGGAAGTATAATATTCGAAATCTGATTCATTTTCGAGCATCATTAAATTTCCGAATCATTAAATAAAAAAACAATTATATATGTTGAGAACTGAGAGGTGCAACAATTTAGTTGCCGAAAAAGGAACGTCTTTTTATGTTTTTTGTTCATATTCGAATTTGTCAACTGTATGATAGACGCAGTTTTCTATTCTAGCGTCATATTCACCAAACTCAGTTAAATAGAATGAAAAAAAAAATTGGATATAGAGTGATTCAATTTTATATTTCCTTTGAATGCAGAAATATAGCAGACTTAAAGTTTGTATGAATGAACTATCAATAGCAATGATTAAATTCCTACTTAACTAGAATTCTCACAGATCACAGTATAATAATAATTCCTAATTGGGCAAATCTAGATTGATATTAATATTGGGGCTTCACACGAGACGAGAGTAGGCGAGAGCATAAAAAATCTCGTCTCGTTCTCGCCAATTCCCAAAAAATTAAGTCTTTGTTAAGAATTCAAACATAATCACGCTTGCATCACATCATCCTTCAATTATGAACGTGTTTTTGCCAGGATGATACCTATAGATGATAATAGCTATAGAAAATAATCTTTCAAGAGGTACGAGTGTAGCCATTAATAAATCACCAGCCATTATGGAAAGTGTAGGAATAACTTCTTCATCACTTTCCACCACTGTAAAATATTTTGATTCTTATTTCCTCTTTCTAACAGCAAATATTTTCCAAACTCCAAACTATCGATGTGGATACATTTTTTAATGGAATTGGACAAACTGGTATAGTTTTCAATGAATACCTTCCCAGTGGGTAGATCATTGAGGGTGTTCTTGGCGTATTCCTCATAACACTTTTTGAAACATCGAATAGCTTCATTTCGTTACCAGTTTTATTATATGCACTTCCACAGATGTATACAATAATTGTTCCCATCTTCACTACGGTATTTGAATGGAGTTCATCTTCAGTTAATATACTGAATTGAATCAGTAAACATACTGAATTGAATTAAATTAACGGAAAATAAACCACATGTTATATTCCTCAGAAACCGGCCCTACAAGAAGCCCAAGAAAAAACAATAAACTTCTCCAGAGGCTCAAATACAGATGACTTTTAAAAGAATTTGGATTTAGGGGCAATAACAGTTGTCCGTTAAGTATTGAATTGATAATCGCATCAGTTTTTATGGATGTGAATTCTTTTTTTACTTGAAAAAAATCTCAATTATCGGACGTTCATAACAAACATAATAATCATAATCTTTCCAAAAATCGTGTATTTCTAGAACGATGATTGATGTATAATATAGACAAAATATATTGGTAATTATAGTGGAAATTCTTCATATTCAATTATTTTCTGTGGGTGTTCAAAAAGGTCGGGTCGTATATTTGAAAAGTTTACTCTTTTTATCTGTCGTAAATAAGACATTCTTTTCCACGTAGAAAATGTTTAGCCAAAGAAACCCTTTCAATAGTAAACTCGTTTATTACTGAGTAGTTTATAGACATATATACTCAACCGAGAGTATAAAATCAATCTTGAAAAAAATACATTCAAACCTAAAATATAAAAATTCGAAAATTACAGACATTTGAGCAAAATGATAACGCGATGTTCCCCAGAACATACGCGCAAAAATCTCCAAGGATAAATATTTATGATAAGAGTAACGTTACTATAATAACAGAAGTATTTCACAGATAGTCACAAGAGTTGAAATTTTTTTAAATATATTGTTCTCTATTTAGACCGTTCCTAATTTTTTGAATGAAAAGTACATGAAAAAAATTTAACGAGACTTTCGTGTTGTGCTGTTTGTGGTCTGGGTATCGCCAATAACATTTTTCAAAACGTCTCGTCTCGTCTTGTCTCGCTTTTCCGAGACGAGAAAAATCTCGGTCGCGCGTGAAGCCCTAATTAATATTTATATGAACGACAAATAATATATCTATATTCATTAAAAATATACCTCTATAAATGAAACTACGCTAAATAATGTTATTTTATTTTCAAATACCTAAATACGAATGATTAGGAATAAACATTTTTAACAATATAAAATTTCTTTTGAATTTTATCATAAAGCATCAGTCTTATATTTCTTTTTTTTCAACTTACGAAACAAAGGTGCCTCCAAAACTATTTTATTCACTACTGGATAACTATTAACGGAGTTCTCTGCTACCTGAGTCTGAATAAATATCTCCCAACAAAAATTACAGCTCTTATTTTAGAGCATAGGAAAAAAGCATAGGTAGTAAAATATTTTGTTTATTCAGGTATATATTCATCCAATATCATGTGAAATGAATTCATTATAATTAGTTGATTAATTAAACAATCGAAGTTTTCATTAATAAGCCCTTTAATACTTTCTAATTTGTAAAAATAAAATGATCTCCTATATAACGCAATGTTAAATTTGAATCTTTTACCCGAAGTCACGTGATCATTTTCTACCCGTCTCAGTTAGACATGAAGAATGGCTTATAACCCGTTCTCTCTTTAATGTTGGAGTCGATGCTCTATACATGGCACGATGACGCGAGGGTGCATCTAGTTATTATATTATTAGATCATTGACTAAAATGCATGCAGGACCTTGAGAGGCGGCGATGCAACTCAAGAAATCGGATTCCCCCTTCTAACTCAATTTATTCCCCAGAGTCCCAAGGATATATCAATATTAAAATTCATCACGGCAATCAAACTCTCCTCCCAAATCGCATCGGTTTATTTTGGGTTCCCGATATTGGGTTATCCCTGTAAAAAGCTTCCTAACGTAATAAACCGAATAGAATGTTCCGGTAGGATGACAAGTGGCCGCTCCCTGTTTCCTATCGCATCCCGTCATTTATTTTATAAGTTTGCTCTGTGTGTTGTTTCTTCGGAATTGCCATCGGAACCTTTTTATCACTGCATTGCTGGTAACGCCGACAATATAGAAGAGGTCACGACCGTTTTCTACAGCAAGCTTGCAAGACAGATGACTTGACTAGAAAGACAGACAGAAATTGAACTGCCTGAGGCGGTTACTCTGAAACTAAGTGCAAAAAAGGGAAAAAATCGCATTATTGAGCTTGGCCTGTGTTAACACCATCAGTGTCCTGCAAATATTAGGTTATTGAAAAGGATTAAGAGTCATCTTGAGTATTAATTCGCACAATAACATTTGCATATAATATCATAGAGAAGATTCGTAATAGCCCAGACAAATTAACGCTCTAGACCCTAAAAATTTCTCCAGAGCTGGAAATCATTTCAACCCGTTTTGGGGGTCCTGAATAACAAGTATCTGATTTTGCGACGATTTCTAGATTGTGCTTCAGATTCGAGAGCCGAAAGTACGCATGCAACAGAATATTTGTTTCACTTTTATTTTGAGGAAAATTATATTTGGTGTCTATTGGCGTTCAAAACATCGAAATAGGTTCAGCAGTACAGCCGCAATCACCCGTCAAAGAAGATTCTTTCTTACCAACTTAGCTCAAAAGTTGACAAACCTACTTCTAACGTTTTTAGTTCGAATAGAACTTCACCGAAGGAAAAATTTCATATGACTAATCTTGCAGCAAATTCAATTATAAATTAGGTGCTTTTTAAAATCCGAAATTTGCTCACTTCAGTGCTGAGATATGAATTTTAAACCAAAAGAGTTCATACCGCCAAATTTCTGCTAAGGCAGTCCAACGCAAGAAACTTCGACTGAACTGGAAACTTCTCACTTTCATGCATTTTTTTCAAGAATCATTAATTTTAGGCAACTTATATAACAATTTAAACTCAAGAAATTATCAAGCTCTGATTAAGAGGTAACAATCAATCATTAATGACTTACCAGACGATCCCTGAAAATAGATCAGGGAAGCAAAAATGAGAGAGCTGCTCATTATATTAAACTATACAGGGTGATTCAAAAGTACTTTGACAAACTTCAGGAGGTGATTCCTCACGATTTTCCAATATGAATTGTCCAAATAAATGTATGTCCGGAAACGCTTCGTTTCCAAGAAACAATCAAGGTGTTAAAGTTTTATTTCTATTTTCGTTTTTTGGTGCTCTTATTCCTCGGCACAGTGTGCTTATCAATTTGCCCAAATGTCTGTAACTTTCGATTTTTTGGTTGAAAATGGTAAACGATTTGGTTCGACTCACTGATCTAGAATACGTGGTCGAAATCGATTTTGTCCGGCCGGTCGTTAACACGATAACTCTCGAACGGAATGAGCTGGAGCGTTGGAATTTTCAGAATAGGTTTGGGAGACAAATATCGCGGCTAAGTTCGTTATTGAGCAAAATCGGTCAGATGGTTTCGGATTAACAAAACAAAATGTTTTTTTTTTACATCACAAATTTCAAAATAAGTATTTCTCAAGGTGCAGTTTCGCCATTGATCCATTGATGTCATTTTTAACTGTAACAAGCTAATACTTTCGGAGATATGGTTTTTCAAAATTTCAATAATAAATAGTACTTCTGTGTTTTCACAGACTGGGATAATTATTCTATCTATGGATTATTATAATATGATCTGTGTTGATACATGTCAGCTTATTTTGCTGAGACATGATACGTCAAATTTGGATATTTAATGCCCATGGTTAATCCATATTATGATGGGAATGGTAATGGTAAGTTAATAATATTGAGTTCAGAACATCTCCAGTTAAAACAAAACTGAAACATTGGCTAAAGTTTCAGTTGATATAATATAATTTTCAGAGTGGATTTGAGGAAAAAATATATCGCTCATCCTAGAATTGAGGAACGAATATCTCTGATGAGTTCGTTGTTTGGTAGAATTGGTCTATTGGTTTTGGATTAATCATTTTTGGCACTCTTGTTAAATTCAAATTCTTTTATGATGTTTGAATTTAATTTATGACATATTGAAGTTCTATCATAAGCATCCATTGATATAATTCCCAACTCTTACCAATACTTTCGAAGATATGATTTGTCAAAGTTTGAACAAGAGCTCCCAAGCTCCTGTCCACAGAGCTTGAACCAATTTTTTTGAGTAGCTTTCGAAGTACTGACCTTAATTAAACGAAAATTGGTATTGAGAAGTTTTTTGAGGTGTCGAATTTGCACTTGCTGATTATTGGTCTCATTCGTAGGAGGTGCCAACTACACATCTTTTTCTTTTATGGAGATTCATAACTTTTTTGAGCGTACATCTAGTGCATTTTTCCGTTAAATAATCGATTCCCCTATAATATCTTCCTAAAAAAGCTGCCCTTGTTACAAGTCGCTATAAGCAAGCGTTCTCTAGATATTTGGACTTGAACAATTCAAGTCTGATAATCGATGCGTGTTGAAGTTATTACCATTATTTTGCATTTTTCACAAGAATGCTTAGGTAGGTGTTAGGTGGCGCTCCCTACGAATTAGAGCAATAATAACATCAGGTCCGAATTCGACACCTCGAAAAACCTCTCGATACCAATTTTCGTTTAATTAAGGTCGGTATTTCGAATGTTATTCAAAGAAGAACGAAAATAAAAATAAAACTTCAACACCTTGTATCTTGGAAACGAAGCGTTTCCGGACATATATTTGTTTGGAAAATTCATATTAGAATATTGTGAGGAATCATCTCCTGAAGTTTGTCAAAGTACTTTTGAATCACCCTGTATATTTATAACTAGTAAAAAAACAGTCTTTACAATTAACAGGGAGTTTTTTACATGGGTCATACAATCATGAGGCTTTAAGCCCTGGTTTCTCTGAAAGACCCGCCCGAAATATTTCGGTGAAATAGAACGAACAAACGCTCTAATTTCAGTCAATAAGCCTTGCTGATTCCGACGAACTGCTGTCCGCACACTTCACCGAAATTTCGTTCCGATCTTTTATACAAACCGCTACACGTACTACACATACTACACTGGGTTTCACCGAAATCGTTGCCGAACTGTTCGTTCTATTTCACCGAAATATTTCGGGCCGATCTTTTCAAAGAAACCAGGGCTTAACATTCGGAATAGGTTGTCATTTGCAATACTTCCAACCAAAGGGGGGTTGGCGCCTGGCTACCTGGTATTTTTAACCTTCAAGCTGAATGAATGCGAAAAATGAAAAGCCTTGACTACCTAACAAAATCTTTGGGTGTTGCTTTCAACCAATTCTACACTGTTTAGACACACTTTCTTTTTATAGAAGAGTAACAAACTTAATTATGATCAAATAAGTACTCCAAAAGAATCATAATCTTAGTGAATGAAGTCATTATGAATACCTTGAAGTTTGCTCTCAATTATTTAAAAGAACTCAAGTTCTAATTCACATGATTACGTTCACTTCTACTTGTGTTGGATTGCCTTAGCGGAAATTAGGCGGTACGAACTCTTTCGGTTTAAAATTCATATCTCAGCACTGAAGTGGGGAAAATTGCGGATTTTGAAGAGCATCTGATTCACAATTGAATTTCCTACAGGATCAGTAATGTTACCATCGGTGAAGTGCCTGTGGACCTAAAAGCGTTAGAGGTTGAGTGTTGTCAACTCTTTAGCTAAGTTTGTAAAAATTGCTCATATTTGACGGTCGATTGCGGCTGTACTACTGAACCGATTTCGATATTTGAACGCTATAAGACACTAAATATAATGTTCTTCAAAATGAAAAATCACAAAATTTTCTGTAGTATGCGTACTTTCCGAGTTATAAGCGAAATACTGAAAAAAGTGAGAAAATGTTGTGGCTTTTCGGCTCACAAATCTGAAGCACAATCTAGAAACCGTCGCAAACTCAGATACTTGTTATTCAGGGCATCCAAAAGGGGTTAAAGTAATTTCCGTCTTTGGAGCAATTTTTATGGGCTAGACCACATTTCAGCACTAACTTTCCTGGGCTTATAACTAATGTGCAAAAAATTAAATATTTGACTATTCGAAAGTGAACTGCATGAGTGTTTGTTGTTGTTTCTCGTAACAGAGTGCTTATCAATTTGACCAAATGTCTGTAATTTTCGAATTATTGGATGAAAATGGTCTTGAACGATTTGGTTCGACTCACTGATCAAGAATCCTTGGCAGAATTCATTCTGTCCGGCCGGTCCGGCCATAGACACGATAATCTGAATGGTTCGAGAATAACGAAAAAGACAGGTTTTTTTTACTTTACAACTTTCGGATTCAATATCTTTAAGATGCAGTTCTATCATAAGAATCTATTGATGTAATTTTCAAGTCTAACAAGCTTATACTTTCGGAGATATGATTTTCCAACATTTCAATAATGCATCGTTGTTCTATGTTTTCACAGAATGCGCATTATATCTGTCTGTGTCTATCTACCTATAAGAGATGTCATATTTAGTTCTAGGTTCTAGGTTGTTCTTCGAGTTAGAAAACAAGGTTCCGCATATTGAGTTTATGAATATATACAAGAGTGTTTTGTTTTGATACCAAAAATAATATTGACTCTTTGCATAATGAATAGTTTATGTGCAAATATTGGGGATGCTATTTCAGAAGATTTAGAATTGGATCATTTGGAATCATAATGGAATCATCACACAAATATTCTTTCTTGAGTTGATGTTCATAATAGAGGATGAATGTGTTAGCGGTATGAACTAATTATGAAAAGAGGATTGTATTTTATTAATATATTTTGAACTATCAAAATAATTTTTTCGTCAGCCTATACCTATTCAAATATCAGGAATAAATGGGCGAACTGCTATGATTGACTTCAGCCTTGCTCTAGACATTTCGATGATACTTTCCTTAGGTATTTCGACTAGTGAAAACTATGCACCGAGTGTAAGTTGCAACAACGCATTCCAGGAGGTTAAATCATTGCAGATTGCTCATTTAATCTTGATAAATAAACTATTATGTGAACTCAATTATTTTTATGGTGCAGTTCTATCGTAAGAATCCTTTGATACCTTTCTCAACACTGAGAAAGTAATAATTTCGGAGATATAGTTTGTCAAAAATTGAACAAGGGTGCCAAAGCTCCTGCCACAGGGCTTTCTCTCTTTTTTGCGCGTATGTTCTGGGGAACATCGCGTTATAGTTTTGCCCAAATGTCTGTAACTTTCGAATTTTTTGACGAAAATGGTCTCAAACGATTAAGTTCGACTCCCCAATGAAAATTCGACGTCAAATTTGATTCTGTACGTCCGGCCGTCCGGCCGTTGCCACGATAACTTGAGAACGAAAAGAGCTAGCGACTTGAAATTTTCAGGGTAGGTTGCGCATCTGAATACGATGAACAAGTTCGTTAATGGGCATAATCGGCCCAGTGGTTTCCGAGTAATAATTTTGTTTTCAACCAATATACATCCGATCGAATTGAAACTCGGTGAGTAGTTGTAGAATATGAACCTAAGCACGTTTGTGAATTATGTAAAGATATTTTTGTTGTCACGATAACTTGAGAACGGAATGAGATAGCGGCTTGCAGTTTTCAGGTTAGGATGTGCACCAGAACGCGACATTCCAGTTTGTTTATGAGCATAATCGGCCAAACGGTTTTAGAGTGATAGCCATCTGAAATTATCTGAAATTTGGTGGTTTTTTGTACCTCATAAACTCGAAAAATACTGAACCGATTGAATTCAAACATGGTTATTAGTTGTAGAATGCCAACGCAAAGATGTTCGCAAAATTTGGTGAGGAAAGCATTTGTAGAAAATTTTTAATAAATAATTGAAAATAAAAAAAAAAAATTCTATATATCAGTAACTATTCGTTTGAAATTGCTGAAATTTTGCAAGAGCCTTCATAAACTAACTCTACTGCCAAGTTTCAAGTTTTAATACGATCGGTTAAATATTGTTGGAGATTCGAGCATTCTTGTGTGAGTTCAGTAGATGGGTGGCCGTTGCCTCGATAACTTTCGAACGAAAGGAGATAGGGACTTGCAATTTTCAGGGTAGGTTGCGTATCCGAATGGGAGAGTTGAGTTCGTTTTTGGGCATAATCGGTCTAACGGTTTCCGAGTTATACCCACCTGGAATATTATTTTCTTAATAACTCAAAAAATAAATATTCGATCGAATTGGTGCTTGGTAACTAGTAGTAGAAAATCAACATAAAGACGTGTTTAAAATTTTGTGAGAACCGTAACCCTAGAAAATTGGAAAAAAATTACGAAAAAAAAATTTTTGAACCGTACCCCTAGAAAATTTTATAAAAATCACGAAAAAAAAAATTGGTTCAAGCACTGACGTGAAGTCAGAAGCTTTTGCGCGTATGTTCTATTGTCCATTCTTCTGTATTGGACACTCTTAATCGAATTTACCATGGTAAAATATGTTGTCCATTCTCCTGTATTGGAATTTACCATGGTAAATTCGAATTAAGTGTCCAATACAGGAGAATGGACAACATAATTTACCATGGTAAATTCGATTAAGGGTGTTCAATACAGAAGAATGGACAATAGAACATACGCGCAAAAGCTTCTGACTTCACGTCAGTGCTTGAACCAATTTTTTATAGAAATGTTTGGGTATGCCTATTAAAAGGAGTATTAATAGACCTATTACAGTTGATTCAATTGGCATATATGGTTCAAAACAAACATTACAAAATACAAAAATTAACTTCGTCGTTACCGTTAATAAGCGTATACGTACAATGAACAAATATAATCTCTCTATTCCCACACATGGGATTAACCCGTCCCACCAAGGTTGAAATATTTGAACATATTTCCGGAGCATGTTCGGCACTTTTCATCTTTCATCTGATCTGAGGCATAATAGCTGATAGCAGCTTTATGCAAATTGGAGGAATGTTAGATAATAAATTGAACATTCATGTTAGACATGAAAGTTCTGGAAGAAGAAAAGCTTCAATTCCTGGAGAGTATCCATAAAAGTGTCATGAAAAGCTAGATGTGCAGGTTGTATATGAGAGGCAACCGTTTTACTATGGAAGATTGGTTTTCTGGGAGAAATATGCAATGTCAGTTTTTCATTCATATATGTACTCAATATAATATAGTTAAGCGATCTCCAGTAATTAAGAAAACTGTTTACTATATACAAATTGTTTATTTTTGCGTGCATATTCTGGTATATTCATCATTGAATGGTTTCTTTCTGGGTTTTCTCTCCCAAACTCTGAAAAATATCTATAAAATAGAAAGTTAATTATTTTGTGATTTGCTTCTGCGTAAGAAACACAAGATATAGTTGTTTCTTCGTTGATGTTGTTTCGTTGTTATTTGTTAGGCAACATTGTTCGATTGATTGCTTCTGACAAATATCTTGTGTTTCTTACGCAGAAGCAAATCACAAAATAATTAATTTTTTATTTTATAGATATTTTTCAGAGTTTGGGAGAGAAAACCTACAGATAATATTCACCCTATTGTTTTGAAAAATTGTACCCAAACACCTGGCATTCCTTTATGTATAAGTCTCAACGGATATTCATTTGAATAATAAAGGGAGGTACTCTTTCGATTGATTGCTTCTGACAAATATCTTGTGTTTCTTACGCAGAAGCAAATCACAAAATAATTAATTTTTTATTTTATAGATATTTTTCAGAGTTTGGGAGAGAAAACCTACAGTAATATTCACCCTATTGTTTTGAAAAATTGTACCCAAACACCTAGCATTCCTTTATGTATAATTTTCAACGGATATTCATTTGAATAATAAAGGTAGGTACTCTTTCGACTCTTCATTAGACCTTAGTTTGCACTAAATTGAGTCTTGCTTCCTCCATATGAGGTCATATGTGGAATAGAAAAAGGAAAATATTTCCAATGGAGATCCACAAATACATGATAAAATTTGCAAATTTAAGTACAAATATGTTTGATGCATTAACATGCAGCAATACGATAAACGAGAGCGTGTTGAAACATAATGGATTATTGGAAGTACGGTATGGGAAAGAAAATCGGAAAGAATAAAAATCATACCGAACTTAGTAGGATTAAGCATAAACTCTTGAAGAAAGAAGAAATTATAGATTTCAAGAAGTCTCTTACATGTATTTGTTTTTATTATTGGAATTAATTATTATATCCATATGAATAATGGAAAAGTTCAACCGCCGTCAAAAATTTCAATTTTCAACGAGAAACCGATCATTTAAATTTGGCTGCACATAATTCAAACGATCGAAACTTTGCGCCTATCCGTGACGTAACTTGTCATATCTACCCTCTCTCTATCTCTTGTCGTGTCCGTTTCACTCTTTGTTTCGCTATAACAAGCAGATGGACTCGGCGAGGGTAGATTTTGATTACGTATCTCTCTTCTCGTGTCCGTTTCACTCTTTGTTTCGTTGTAACAAGTAGATGGAATCGCCGAGGGTAGATTTTGATTAAGTCAGCCGTTATAGCAGCGATTCTACCTATCAGAAGCGTTTCACCTAATTTGAATTTGCTTCTTCGTTTTCCGATTTTCCATACCAAAATATTCAAATTTCATATATTTTGAAAGTGGATGAGGGGGTACATGATGATTTAATATTGAAGTAGATTCAGCAAAACATAAACATATGGTATTTCGTGTTACGTGCACCTATTCTCCTCAATAATAACTTTTTGCGCGTATGTTCTGGGGAACATCGCGTTATAGTTTTGCCCAAATGTCTGTAACTTTCGAATTTTTTGAAAAAAATGGTCTCAAACGATTAAGTTCGACTCCCCAATGAAGAATTCGAGGTCAAATTTGATTCTGTCCGGCCGGCCGTCCGGCCGTCCGTTGCCACGATAACTTGAGAACGAAAAGAGCTAGCGACTTGAAATTTTCAGGGTAGGTGGCGCATCCCAATACGACGGACAAGTTCGTTAATGGGCATAATCGGCCCAGCGGTTTCCGAGTAATAATTTTGTTTTCAACCAATATAAATCCGATCGAATTGAAACTTGGTGAGTAGTTGTAGAATATGAACCTTAGCACGTTTGTGAAATTTTGTGCGAATCGTATGGCTAGAAAATTTTAAAAAAATTATTAAAAAATATTTTTGTTGTCACGATAACTTGTGAACGGAATGAGATAGCGGCTTAAAATTTTCAGGTTAGGATGTGCACCAGAACGCGACATTTCAGTTTGTTTATGAGCATAATCGGCCAAACGATTTTAGAGTTATAGCCATCTGAAATTTTCTGAAATTTGGTGGTTTTTTGTTCCTCATTAACTCGAAAAATACTGAACCGATGGAATTCAAACATGGTTATCAGTTGTAGAATGCCAACGCGAAAATGTTTGCAAAATTTGGTGAGGATAGCATTTGTAGAAAATTTTTAATAAATCATTAAAAATAAAAAAAAAAATTCTATATATCAGTAACTATTCGTTTGAAATTGATGAAATTTTGCAAGAGCCTTCATAACCTAACTCTACTGCCAAGTTTCAAGTTTTAATACGATCGGTTAAATATTGTTGGAGATTCGAGCATTCTTGTGCGAGTTCAGTAGATGAGTGACCGTTACCTCGATAACTTTCGAACGAAAGGAGATAGGGACTTTTCAGGGTAGGTTGCGTATCCGAAAGGGAGAATCGATTTCGTTTTTGGGCATAATCGGTCTAACGGTTTCCGAGTTATACCCACCTGGAATATTATTTCCTCGATAACTTGAAAAATATAGACTCGATCGAATTGAAGCTGGCCAATTAGTTGTAGAATATCGACTTGAAGACGTGTGTAGAATTTTGTGTGAACCGTATCGCTAGAAAATTAAAAAATATATTTTTTATGTCACGATAACCTGAGAAAGGAAAGAGATAGCGATTTGAAATTTTCAGGTTAGGTGGTGCATCTGAATGCGACATTTGAGTTTGTTCATGAGCATAATCGGTCAAACGTTTTTGGAGTTATATTCATCTGAAACTTGATTGTTATTTTCGCAATAACTCGAAAAATATAGAACCAATCCAATTCAAACTTAGTTATTAATTGTAGAATGCCAACGCGAAAGTTCTTGCAAAATTTTGTGAGGATCGTATCACTAGAAAATTTTTAAGAAATCATTGAAAAAAAACTCTAGATATCAGAAACTATTCATCCGACATGGCTGACATTTTGCGAGAGCCTTCAGAACATAATTCTACTACCAAGTTCCAAGTTTGAATACGATAGGATCTATATATGTATATGAAATTTATTCCATTTTTTTATTAAATATTTAAAACTGTAATTAGTTCTTTGAAATGCCATTGAATGAAGAAATTCTTGTAAGCTGACAAAATATCTTTATTTGAACAATAAAAATGCATCATTTTATTAAAATGATAGTTTGACTATCCAATTGCTTCTTTTCTTTATAATATTCTAGCTGTAAGTCAGTATAGCTTAGAACTTTTAAAGTAACGTCCTACAATTTTAATTTAAATGATATTATAAATAAAAAAAAAATTGGTTCAAGCACTGACGTGAAGTCAGAAGCTTTTGCGCGTATGTTCTATTGTCCATTCTTCTGTATTGGACACCCTTAATCGAATTTACCATGGTAAATTATGTTGTCCATTCTCCTGTATTGGACACTTAATTCGATTTTTTTTTATTCATTTATTGAATGCAAATTACATTTCTGAATTCGTATAGTTCTGAAAACAGATATCATTGTGAAAATTAATTAACATTAACACAATTAATTAATTAATTTTCGAATGGCAGGTGTACGCTTGGATAAATGAAGATTATGAGAGATTTAATGTTAAGCTGAAATTCGGTACTCGATTGTAAAATGGTGGATCGGTAGGGTATGTGCGGAATTTCAATGGATTCCGCCAAATAGTTTCTGAAATATAAAATTTTGAAAGAAAAAAAAAATGTTATTTCTAGTGATACTATATTTCGCTAGAATTAGCGCGTCGACATAATACAAGAAATTTGCAAGTTTTAATTGTTTGAAATTGTATATTTCAGCTTATTGAGGAAATAACAACAACTTAAGTTTTTTGTTATTTCCTCAATGGGTATAACTCCGAAACCGTTTGGCCGCAAACTAAACTGTCTCATTCGGGGAGAATGAGAGCGAGAGAGAGAGAGAGAGAGAGAGAGAGAGAGAGAGAGAGAGAGAGAGAGAGAGAGAGAGAGAGAGAGAGAGAGAGAGAGAGAAGAGAAGAGAGAGAGAGAGAGAGAGAGAGAGAGAGAGGAGAGAGAGAAAGACGTTAATTGGTGTAAAATCACAAGTCTGGTTTTCATAGGTCATGGTAAAAGATCAAGGAACAAATATATCACAAAAGTAACACCCATTCAGATTCTGAACTCGCCCAACGCTGCACGGTTTTCAGTATTTTTTTCAATATCTCCACCATTATAGATCCGATCCTGTGCTTTGGAACTCACGGCTGAAGAATTATGTTTCGAAGGCCCTCGCAAAATTTCGGCGATATCGGACGGATACTTTATGATATTTTTCAAGAATTCATCTCTCCTAACAAACCTCAACTATAAAATTTCAAGAGTTTATCTCGAGTCTTTCTTTGTAATATTTTAACGAACGTTCTTCATGAATCACCCTGTATAGTTGAATAAGACGTTCTATCAATTTCACTAACAGATTCAATAATTAAAATAGGGACATAAAGGCCACCAAAATTTTCCGTTATACTATAAAATCTAGGATCTCAGTAAAATCTCACGTTTAAAAGTTATTCCAACAATTATAACATAGATTAATCGGAATGCCACTATTGTAGTAATATCTAAATTAAGGAGAAAAACATTTAAATTGCAATAGTTCGTAATTTGAGTTAATAACAAGGGAAACTCACCCTGAATTAGAAGCAGTAGGTCTACTCAATAATAGATTTCAGCAGTCGGTCACTCCTCGGAGTCCTGGACAGTTGTGCTGAAATAAATAAAAGTTCTGAGCGCTTTTAGTATGAGCTGCTACGACAAAAATGCCGAAAGTAAACGTACACGGAGTTAGAAGAACAATTTTGGAAATTAAGTAAACCGATGACTTGAAGTTAATTTGTTGCTAATTTCTTATTTGTATCCCAACAATACCTACACATTTATTTGTATCGAAATAAAAAAAATTTCTTTTTTTGGCGCTCTTGTTCTTCGGAACAAAGTGCTTATCAATTTGCCCAAATGTCTGAAATTTTCGAATGTCAAACGCAATTGAAAGTGTATTCCTGAACATTTAGTTTGTTGTACGCATGTAAGCAATTCGAAATTTGGATTCGCTAAGTGCATGGGCAGATATTTTGAGTTAGTGAGTTCAAAATGAATAGTGCAAGGAAGTCAAGCATTCTCATATTATGGAAGATTTCCAACTAATGTACAGGTACTTACTCCTTAGTAACACTATTGAATATTTGCTACATAAATATTCTGGTTTGACTGGTTTGAGTTCTCTCTGGACTGATTTGATCCATAAATAAAACTGGATATTTCATTAACTCTATTTTTCAGAATGACTCCTGATAGTTTTGAAACAATTGTAGCCAAAATTGGACCGTCGTATAAGACATGATGCAGTTCTATCACAATGATTCATTGATATCATTCCCAACTCTGAGAATTCGAAACAAATTGGGACATTCTTACACATACCAAGTCATCTACCTTGAGTTTCTTGAATGAAGCAAAGATTGTCCTACTAGTGAGAATTTCTACACTTATTCATTGTAAACGAAGCAATGCCGCCTTCTTCATGAAAAAAAAAATCGTTCCTCATACTTCAGTTGAACTTGTGAAATAACTTATCGGATCGGTAAAATTGATTCGTTCATAATTAAGCGGTAATTCTCCGCTAATCTCTGTCAAAAGGAATAAATGCGTGATCCTTTCGCTACAGCAAAAATCAGCGTGTCCTAGTGCGGGAAGTCTGGAATACTAATTAGTTGATAATCCACACGTAAATGATTGAAAGGAAAAAACTTCTGAATATTTCTGACGACAAAATCTGGTCGAACGAAAACTGACGAATGCAGAATTCTTGCTAATTTATATTAGATCTTATTTTTTTGCAAATGAAATAGTGTGCTGCTAACTTAAGACCAATTTGGAAAATGTATTTGTTGGGGTACAAATTAGCGACGAATGACCATTATGTGACTTTGCTCATACAGACAGACAGGGAAAGTAGTATCTATGTGCAATACCAACCATAAGCACAGATGAAATGAATCAATTCTCGAGTATTCCCTCTGTTCTGTTTTGGAACATGGGTGTGGCTGAAAAAGTCACAAACGGAACTAGTATGGACGTTAGAGAAAACTAGTTCATGGATTTCGTGTTTGCCAGTTTCAGAATAAGTTATACAGGCGTTCAATTTTAAGCACATGTTCTGGGGAACATCGCGTTATCATTTGCCCAAATGTCTGTAATTTTCGAATTGAAAATGGTAACTCCGCCTGGTGCAGTTGATGGGTGGATTGAGTAGCCTGTCGTCTGCAACTGCCGGTCCCAAGCCCGGATAAAGGAGGAGGGTTAGAGGGCGAGGTAAGCAGCCTACCTTCCTTAAAAAAAAATTGTGCTCACAGAACCCAAATGGAGCCTCGGAACAGGATGGATACAATGGTAACGACCCGAGCAAGAATTAGGACTATGAAACTAAGACGAAAAATGAAGAGGAACCAACTGAGAATAGGATGCTGGTATGTGAGATCTTTCAATGGAAAAGACCAGGAAATTATTTTAGAACAACTAAATAGACATCTGTGCAATCTCCGAAACAAAAAAAGGGCAAAGGAACGAAACAGTATGAAGACTACATCTTGATCTACTCTGGAAGACCAAAAGAAACAAGAGCGGCATCGGGAGTGGAAATATTGATAAATCAGAGATTTCAGAACAGCATTGAAGACATCGACTATCAGAATGATCGAATTCTAAAGATCGCTTTGAAACTGGAAAAGTATACCCTGCACATAATATCAGTATATGTGCCAGATGCGGGAAGGCCAGTTCAAGAGGCGCAAGATTTTTACGAGCAGCTACAACTAACAGTTGACAAACTGCCTAACCATGATCAAATGATTGTTCTGGGAGATATGAATGGCAGAGTGGGAAGTATGGTAATTCCGGGAATTAAAAACGCATTCAATGAAGAACATATTAATGAACGTGGAGAATTGCTTATTGAATTTTGTACCCACAACGAGTTGAGGATCAATAATACGTATTTCCAACACAAACCTCAACATAAGATCCCCTTCCGGGGAAGTCGAGAGACAGCGTCCACGATCGACTACATACTAACAAATGGAGCCATCAAGCCAGAGCAAATACTAGATGTTAGGTCACTTACGTCAGCAAACATAGGGTCAGATCACAATTTAGTTCTTGGAAATATTTCCGGTATGAAAAGACCAGTGAAGGCAGACAAACCTTGTGCATCAACAACAAAGTTCAACACAGAGTCATTGATGACACAGAGTACTCTTGACCTATATAGAAGACGCCTAGCAGTGAAAATACATGAAGCACCAATTGAAGAACAACTAACGGTAAATGAAGCGTGGAAGATATCGCAGGGGAACATACTCGAAGCAGCCGACGAAGCACTGTGTAAACGAACTGTCAAATCGACCACTCGTCAATTTAGAGAGAAGTCCTGGTTTACTCCAGAGGTCAAGTCAATAGCCCTTGAAAAAAAAGAAGCTCATTTAACATACAGAGCTAACAGAACACCTAGAAACTACCTAAGATATACAGAAACCAGAAACAGAGTGAACAATATAATACGGGAAATAAAAAAATGGGTTCAAGCCCTGTGGACAGGAGCTATCGGGCGCATGTTCATTCTGGAACACAAATTTTCCATTACAATAATCTTCATCTAGCTTCTATTTAGTATCAATTCCTGTAGAATGTGATCATAATAATTGTTTTTCATTTTCCAACTGCCCGATCCCAACAATACTTAGATAATATTATATCCATAAATTAAGCATTTCATTATTGCATTTCTTGAAATAGGTACCTTTTCAAGTCGATCAACATCGTCCTTCTTTCGACGTCTAAACTATGACTTGATTCTTTATGTTTATGTCTTTGAATTTGTTTTCGGTGGAATTCAAAGAGTTCATAGAATAATCGATGAAAATACTGAGAGAGACCCAGGAAATTTGATCATTTTGTCTTATATCTCCAGAAATTGAAATCGTATAGAGCCAAAATTTTGCACAATGTTGCAAAATACTACAATTGACGTTAGTACAAGTTTTTGTTGCAATCTGATGAATAGTTCACGAAAAAAAAAATTTCTTTTCGAAAAAATTAAAAGAAATATTTTTTTAAAAATTACCAACATTTCGATCATAACAGAATTTTGCCAAAAGTTGCGCGTTTATAACCTCGAACTGACTACTAAGTTTCGATTCAACATCTTCTTTAGTTCCTGAAATATCAGGGAAATAACCTCAAAATTTTAAATGTCTATAACTCCTAAACCGTCCGGCCGATTTTGCCCGTTAACGAACTTAACCGTCGCATTTTGATCAGAAGCCTACCCTGAAAGTTTGAAGTCGATAGGACCTTCGGTGCTCCTGTTATCGTGCCTACGGCCGGAAGTACGGCCGGCCGGCCGGACGGCCGGACGGCACCCAAAAATCTGACACCGGATTCGTGATCAGGGAGTCCGAATTAGTCTATTAGCCAATTTTCAGCTCGAAATTCGAAAATTACAGACATTTGGACGAAATGATAGGACGATGTTCCCCTAGAACATGCGCCCAAAAAAGAGCACTGGGAAAAATTCAGCAAAGAGATGGAAGGAGACTTATATGGGACACAAAAGCGCATATGGAAAATGCTCAGGGCTGCCAAAAAAGAAGTAAACGAAACAGTTCGAATCAGTAATATCTCAGCTGATAAGTGGAAAAGTCACTTTGTAACCCTACACTCGCAAAACGAAAACCAGCAACTCGAAAGGCGACATACCGCCGTATTAACAAAGCATTGTTAAGTGTTTCAATCTCCGTTAAGTCCTAACTGAGGCCTCAGTTAAGGATAAATCTGAATCGCAACCACAATTAAAGTATTTAACGGTGGTGAAACAGACATGTTTCACGTTAACTGAAGTTGCGATTCTTATTTATGCTCAACTGAGGACCTCAGTTAGGACTTAACGGAGATTGAAAGCTTTGTGAATACGGCGGATAGTCTCAGGCGAGAAGAGGCAATGGACATCGATGAAGTTGAGCAAATTGCAGTGGATGAAGTGAGGAGTGCCATGCAACATCTCAAAAACGGCAAAGCTCCCAGCCCAGATAACTTACCCAATGAATTATTGAAATACGGAGGAGAAAATATGGCAGAACAGCTCGCCAGACTATACAATAAAATATTAGAGAACGCAACAACACCTGATGAATTGAAAAAGAGCATTTTGATACCTCTATCAAGAAAGGAAAAACATCGGATCCGGCAAACTACCGGTGAATCTCGCTTTTGAGCACCTCAATGAAATTGTTCACCCGAATACTAGGTCAGCACATCTTGCGTCAAACCACATTAAGCGAAGAACAACAAGGTTTTCGGAAAAATCGTTCAACAGTCGATGCAGTTATTATCGTTAGGCAGGTAATAGAGAAGGCCATCGAGTATAATAAAGCAGCGTACCTGTGCTTCATAGATATGACTAAAGCTTTCGATAGAATACATCCGATGGATGTTGAGGACGAACTGAAGCACAGAGGAATACACCCAAACATCATAGAGACGATTAAGCAACTGAACACGGGCAATATCACCACAGTTAAGGCAGGAACGACTACAACCGGTGAGATAGAAATCGATACGGTAATAAGACAAGGAGATAGTCTCAGTCCTTTGCTTTTCAATCTGTTAATGGACAAAATAATAAACAGCGTGCGGAAATTGAATTATGGGTACAGAATGGGAAACAAAATTGTGAAGATCTTGTGCTATGCAGATGATGCAGTGCTGTTTGCGGATAGTGAGGGTGGTCTGCAGTGGTTGCTTCAGGCTTTCAACACAGAGGCTCACAAGCTAAGCATGGAAATATCAACCGCTAAAACGAAAACTATGGTGATTGCCAGAAAACCGCGCCGATGTAAGTTAGAGCTCAGTAACAAAATAATAGAACAGGTTTCCGAATTGAACTATCTGGGTCCAATGATCTCACCATATGGCAACTTAAATGAAAGTGTGAGACATCAGATGAATAAAGCGGCCAGAATTGCCGGGGCCTAAGAAACATCATCTGGAAAAATTACCATATGACAACCATCAGAAAAGTCAGAATTTACAAGGCATGCGTTAGACCTGTAATGACATACACGGCGGAAACACGAGCTGACACGGCCCGAACAAAAAGGTTGGCACGCACGAATGAGATGAAAGTACTCAGGTCAATTACTGGAAATACGCTTAGAGATCAGAGGAGAAGTAGTGATATCAGAGAAGAATGCCAAACTGAAGACGTAGTGAGGTGGATGCGAGCGAGAAGAAGATACTGGAACGAGCATGTATCACGTATGGGAGATGACAGACTGGCGAAGGTTGCAAGAAATGGAAAACCTGCATCAAAGCGACCTCCAGGAAGACCGCCAAAAAGATGGAAAGACAGTTGGAGCTCCGTATCACAGGAACGAGAAGAAGGTGGTTAACATGGGTGTAACAAGCTGTTAGCTTTCGTAAAGAAGAAGGAGAAGAAGAAAATGGTCCGAAACGATTGTGTTCGACTGATGAAGAATTCAAAGTCAAATTGGGTTCTGTCCGTCCGGCCAGCCGGCCGTTGCCGCGATAACTTGTGAACGGAAAAAATAGGGATTTTAAATTTTCAGGGTTGGTAGCGCGTTCAAATACGACGGATAAATTCGTTAATGAGCATAGTCGGCCCAACGGTTCCCGAATAATAATTTTGTCATCGACCAATAGAAATCCGATTCTTTTGGAATATGTGATATGATTCCACGAAATTTTGCAAAAATTAACGGGTTCGCATTCTAAAACTAATTACTATGTTTAAATTGGATAACATCTGAAAGTTAAATGTTACATTCAAATGCACAACCTATCCTGAAAATAGAAAGTCGCTATCTCAATCCGTTCGCAAATTATCGTGGTAACGGTTAGCTTCGATATCTTTTTTCAGTGTCCTTATTTCAGGAAAATACCATCATGTTACATATTATTCAACGGTTTTTATCCTTCATCTTCACTTTTTGCAGTTTCCCGTTCGAAAACGGTACGTATCGGCTTATTTTGCTAGAAAAATTTTAAATCTCGTTCAATCCGATTCGACCTGACAGTAGTCGAATTTTTAGATTGGGTGAAAGAAATCGGTTCGTCGATTTTGAATATAAACGATTCGAAACGGAAACCCCACATAGATTATCGAGCGGATCGATCTTCCGACATAAACTCGCCAGCAATTCCTACTTTGGAACTCGGGTCCGATCAGATCCATATCACGCCTAAGTTTCGACCTTCGATTTTATCGCGATTCAGGGCCCAGACGTGAAAAAAATTTATTCCGTAAATCCTTGAAAAACGGCAGTAGGTATCGAAATTTCGTCTTCACCTTTCCCTTTAAACCAAAATTACGGTTACGTGTTGCGACCGGCCTCAACACGTTCCACCAATTTATTTTTGAATTCCCAAAATTCTTGATTTGCTTGAAAAAATATTCTTTAAAAATATAAAGAATTCTTCCAAAAGTCTCCACTATATCCCTAGTGATAATTCCAACCATCCCCTCTCTCCATCTAACCCCGAAATCCTCTCTTTTTGCACCATTTTCCCCACTCAAGACGTCCCCCTCAATTACACAAATTTTCCCTAGTTGTTTTTCCAATTAAAATTCGAATCGTCCGTTGCCAGATACTGAACTCAGCCAACGCTGCATGGTTTCTAGTATTTTTTCAATAACCGCTACAATATAGATCCGATCATGTTCAAATTTAGAACCTGGCTTCAGAAATAGGATTGGAGGCCTCTCGCTAAATTTCAGCAATATGGAACGGATAGTTTCAGAGATATATCAAATTTTTGCGTGCATATTCAATACTTCATTTTAAATTTTGAAGTGCTACGAGCCTGACGAAATTTCTTTGAAGTATTTGTGTCAGCATTCTACAACTAACTACTAAGTTTCAATTCGATCAGTAGTTGCGTATTGTCCGAAAAAAAATTGTATACTCGGAAACCGTTTGACTGATTATGCCATTAAAGAACTTGTCAATCGCATTTGGATGCGCAACCTACCCTGAAAAAGTGGTGGATTCATCAGTTCATCAGTCCACCCCGATAAGGATGCGTAAGGTGACAACATTCTCCCCATATTAGATATTTGTGGAGTATCAGGAGAGGCAAATAAACTGGTTGAGTCATATCTCGGTGGATGTTCTCAGATCGTTAAGTTAGTTGATAATAGAATTTTGTGTCAAAATCCTTACCCTCTGGCCCTCAGACAGTTCGTGATTATTGTATGAGAAGAAACCAACACTAAACAAAATAGAATAACATATGGAGACCAAAAACGGAATATAACCCACACACCTATTTCGATATTTAGGCTTCATTGGTTCACTGATTTTACAGAAAATATACCTGAAAACGTGTTTCATTAGTTACCCTACCTTTTGATGGCCAAGCTTCTACAATGCAACTAACTCAGGAAAATTGTAATTCAAATATTCCATCAAAATGATATGACTTTTAACCTCATTTCACACCGGGTAATGTAGGAGATAATTTGCCGTATTCAAAAAGCATTCAATCTCCGTTAAGTCCTAACTGAGGTCCTCAGTTAAGGATGAATTTGAATCGCAAACTCAGTTAACGTATTTAACGGTGGTGAAACAGGCCTGTTTCACGTTAATTTTTACGTTAACTGAGGTTTGCGATTCAAATTTATCCTTAACTGAGGACCTCAGTTAGGACTTAATGGAGATTGAATGCTTTGTGAATACGGCGGAAACTTTATTACGATGTTGAAAACTCCGAGATTACGTACAGAGTTTTCGGAAATGGAATTAATCTCTGATATCTCCAGTTTAGGATCATAATTCTATTCTTGAACCTTAGAACATATAAATAATGATAAAAACAGGTTTATGCTACTACATTGACATTTGAAATTCTCCACTTGATATTTTATCATAATGGCATAAAAATTCTAACTCATCGAACAAAATTGATGTTTCGGAGAACGTATTAAACTGATATATTATGGGATATTCACGATAAAGTTCAGCTTCAAGTTGAGATAACCATAAAAGCTCCTAAAGACTCAATCCAATATAGCCATACTAATAGCCTAAACATTAAGTTTCACACCCTCTTTGTATATGACACTAGTATAGTTAAAAATAACTCATTTCAACCAATCAGACCAAGTGATTCTACTCATTCTACGGGATAATTGATGCAGAAAGAAGTGTATTAAATACCAGCTGCAAAGTATTTCAGTTGTCTGTATTTTTCGAATTTTTGGATGAAAATAGTCCGAAACGATTTGGTTCGACTGACCAATCAAGAATCGATAAATCAATTCAATCCAACCGGTAGGCACGATAACTCTCGAACGAGAGGTGTAAGAGGATTGAAATTTACAGGGTAGGATTGGAGCGTAAATATCTCTGATGAGTTCGTTAACGGGCGAAATCCACCAAGTGGTTCCGGAGTTCCGGAAACATTTTTTAAGAATATTTCCGGATGTTATCTCTCGATCTATCTGAAATTTAGCATCAAATTGTAAAATCATGAACTTTATATCCATGCGAAGTTTTCTATTAATCGGATTGGCGTAAAGTGGCAAAAAACTACGGCTGACTGGTCCGACCGGCCGTAGGCACGATAACTCTCGAACGGTAGAAGCTACATAGTTGAAATTTTTAGGGTAGGTTAATTACTGGGCCAAATCAGCCCATCAGTTTCGAAGTGATGACATTACAAATTTCAATTACATCATTGAAAGATGATGTGATGCAATCATTATTTTATTTGAATTCTTAGTCATCGAGTAATTCAATAGATGAGATCAAGAGTGTTTAAAATCAATGAATTTATGTACATGTAAAAATATTTTGTTTGAGAACTTAATAAATATAGCTTAAAAAAATTATTCATAATTATCTATAACTCAGTTCATAAAATATAATATTCCGATGGTTAGAAGCACATGGACATATGGTATGTCCACTTTTTGCCAATGTTAGGGTAAAGTGATATTTTGAACGTAGGAAGACAGATAGAAAGTCTGTGCAAATATGGTATGACCCGAATAACGAAGAGTAAGACTTACTTCTCGTTATAATATTTACACAGACTCTATCTGTCTTCCTATATTCGAGATATCACTTTCCCTAGCATTGGCATAAAGTGGACATACAATATCTGTGAATCAAGCCATCGATTAATCTTCGTTATTTAGAATTAAGCCTTACCTTACAAAAAACTCCGATTCTCCCACATTAGTGGTTCAGGAAATATCGCATCTTTAATCCACGCATGCGCAGACCCTCACCAGGGGATTCTATGGAGGAATAGCATCCGCCAACCCAAAACCCCAATCCTCTTTGATTGATTGAAGTTAAATCACTGATGGTCTGCACATGCGCATAACGAAAAATGCCCGTAATGGGTAACAGCAATTTCAAAATTAGTCCCAGGGCCACGGTACGGACACTTCAACTCGGAAACAACGCTACATCCCCCAAACTGACTTGACCTTGCACTGAATTGCCACAAATATTCTTTTAAAACCACACAATATCGCTCAGCACTCCCAACTGAACCCACACAACCCAAAAACAGTCAATTATCTTCTGCGCATGCGCAATATATGCGAGGCTGAAAGTCCTCTCAAAATCATACACCTTACAAAAAACTCGCATATATCGCATCTTTAATCCACGCATGCGCATACCCTCACCAGGGGATTCTATGGAGTAATAGCATCCGCCAACCCAAATTCCTCTCTGACGAAAACTACAGCAGTTAAATGACTTCTCATCTGCACATGCGCATAACGAAAAATGCCCGGAAAGGGCAGCATGAACTTAAAAAAAATAGGTTTCGAAATTTCAAGCAAAATATTCCACAAAATAAAATAGTTTTTGAATTTTTTGCATGTCACATGATCTTCACGAAATTTTGCAAAATTGTTTGCTTTGGTCTTTTGCTTCTAACTACTGAGTTTCTATTCAATCAGATCAGTATTTTTCGAGTTATCGTGGAAACAAAATTTTAAAATTTTTTAAATTTTTTTTGTCACTTTATGGCCATCCGGTCAGTCACAAAAAACTCCGATTATCCAACACTAGTGGTTCAGGAGATAACGCATCTTGAATCCACGCATGCGCAGACCCGCACCGGGGGATTCGATGGAGGAATAGCATCCTCCACCCCAAAACCCCAATCTTCTCAGAAGAAAACTCGAGCAGTTAAATTATTTCTCGTCTGCTTATGCGAATAACAAAAAATGCCCAAAAGAGGCAGTTACACCCTCAGTCGTTGACCGTTCAGACAAATTTTGAAAACCAATTTAAAATTCCACACATCGTTTTCGCATTAATTCAATTGCCATGCTAGTAAGTAGTCCATATTTTAATCAGTTGCTCTCGTACATATCGCATTGATTCAGATAAACGCGCAAAAACTACGTCGGAACGAAATCTGATCACCAGATGTTACAGATATTCCATGTAGGAATTCGAAATGAAATAATTTGTCCATTTTAGAAGTTCAAAATTATTAATTTTTTTTAGGCTCCTAGTGGTCTGTTCGCAGTGAAAGTTTGCACACCCCAAGAGATCATCATTGGTCACCGAAGTGCCAAAACTGAACTCAATCCGATATTTGGTTTCGGAATTTCAAGCAAAATATTCCGCTAATAGTTAAAACTTTTTTTTATTTTTTCTACTCATGCTATCCCCACAAAATTTTGCACATGTGTTTTCGTTGGTACTTCGCATCTAACTACCGAGCTTCAATTCAATCGGATCAGTATTTTTCGAGTTATAGTGAAAACAAAATTGCAATTTAATTTTCAAATATTTAACTTTTTTTTTTCTAGTTTACAGCCATCCGATCAATACGAGACTTCACAGACATATAAAGGTCATGATTATACTACTATTGCTTAATTTCAGATAGATCGAGCGATCGGTTTCGGAAATATTCTTGAAAAACGTTTTAACTAAAAATGGCCGTAACTCCGAAACGGCTCGATGGATTTTGCCCATTAACGAACTTGTCCGAGATATTTACGCTCCGAACATGCCCTGCAAATTTCAACGCTCTAACCCGCTCCGTTCGAGAGTTATCCTGCTAACGCCCGGACCGGCTGGACGGACAGAATTGAATTTAACCTCGAATTCTTCATCAGGGAGTCCAACCCAATCGTTTGAGACCATTTTCGCAAAAAAAACCGAAAAATACAGATATTGAGACAAAATGATAGCACGCTGTTCCTTGCGGAACACGCGCGCAAAAAAAGCATAATTGAATCTTCCAACCAGTTTATATACGTGAAATATTTCCAGTAACAACAGAGGAAAAAATTTCTTCTACAGTCGCCAGGACTGTGGAATTATTAAATTCACATAATATCTTTTCAAATTCATCATTTTTCCGAAGTAAATTCACATTGTGAAAATACGTAAATACTACGACATCTATGTAGAGAGGACAACGTTGCGTAATTATCTGGCAGGAAAATGACTATTACCTAACATTTTCAAAATATACATGGAAAAATGTGTCAAATTTTCATGGCCAACCGGGAGACTTTATAAAAGTGAATGGAGTATACGTCCCTTCATTTTTCGCCTCACGTTTTGAATCACCCTGTAGTTTGAAAACGGCTCGTTATTTTTCCGATTTCGGTACATTATAGCAGTCTTGACTAAAATGGGCCACAGTTTTAAATTTAGTCAACTTCCTTTCATTTACCGTTTTCTTCATCGATTTCTCCAGAATCGTGCAGCTGAAACTTTTTCATCTCCACCCCTGATATTTTTACAATTTCTTTCGAGGAACGTATAATTCAAATTTCGAATAATAATAATTAATCATGCGCCTGTCCTCCGAACAGCCTGGGATTTCCCATAAACTACGTCTGAGACATTCACGAAACTTCGTACAAAAATCGAGTTTCATCCTGGGATTCTCTGAGCTTTTCATCAGGATCGATTAATTTTAAGGGATGGAAATTGGGCATGAGATGTGTTGAGGACTGAATAATGTGCTAACATGAAAGTTAGAATAAACAGCTTCGTTAATGAGAAGAGATAATTTTCCACAGTAATATTCTGCAAGTTTTTTGTATCTTTCCTAATATTATGATTTGCGGCTTGTTTTCATTGTTCGGTGTATACTTTGTGAAGAGTATAGACCACATTAGTTAGGTTAGAATCATTCTCTTGGCGGGAGATCCATATTCAAATTTTTTAACATGGAATTTCAAGTTTGAGATGAAACCACCATACTTGACAGAGAATGTTAGTACAGAAACATCAAGTATTGGGTACTTCTATTTATCCTGAAATCAAAATTGGAACCAGTGTAGTTCGAAGGATTTCCGTATGTCGTAGATGACTTCTGTTGTGCATCATTACAAGGCCGATTTAGGGTTATATTATTATTTTTGACTGATTTCGAGTGAGTTAAGACATACGTCAATCGAATTTGCTGAACACTTTTATATTTATTAATTATTTTGGAAATATACAATTTTGTTATGAAAACTTGATTCTATATTGTTGAGAAAGGTTCACTGAATCCATTCCAACCGAAATAAACCTTAAGAAAACAGGCGAGAAATTCGCGTAAATTTTAGGTTCATCAGCAATGCATGGAGAATTCAGTGCTCGGATCCACGGATGGATCGTGATTCAAATTTCCCGCCTAACCTAACTGATGCGGTCTATTGTGCAGCTAACATAGAGGTAACTTCGCTTCATGATTTATATATGTCTCAAAAATTCTTCATTACGGAAATACAGGATGTGGAAATTACATCAAGAATTCACATTGTTTTGAATATAGCCATAACCAATTGAGACATTCCAATGAAACAAATAATGAAAATCATAAAAAGCACTGACGTGAAGTCAAAGTTAATATGATCATCGAGGATTTTTGATGTTTATTCCTCATTTAGATGTGAATAATTTGGCAGAATTCAATGCTGAATCTACATAAAAAAAACCTCAACAAGTTCTGCAGCATTTGCGTGCATGTTGTTTTGTCTATTCACGCCTCATCCTCACCAAATACTGCATTAAGCTTCAAGTCGACTTTTTTCAACCGAGTACTATAGATTTCATCAAATGGTTTCTTTCTGGGTTTTCTCTCCCAAACCCTGAAGAATATAATTATAAAATAAAAAATTAAACATTTTGCGATTTGCTTCTGCGTGAAAATCACAAGATATTTGTCAGAAGCAATCAATAGAACAATGTTGCCTACCAAATAACAACTAAACAACATCAACGAAGAAACAACTATATCGTAACGTTTTGGAGTCTATATCAGACTCCATCGTCAGAGTTTGGGAGTGAAAACCCAGAAAGAAACCATTTAATGATGAATATACCTCCCACAGTATCCTTCAATGATTACCTACTATAGATTTCAATTCAATCGCATCTGCATTTTTGGAAATATTGAAGGAATAAAATTCGGCTTGAAAGTTTCAGCGAAATCTGACAAATAAATTCAGATATAATTTATGACAAAAATTTTTTATTATTCTTTTAGAAACATTTCTCGTGAGGATGGTCACGAAACTAATTGCTAAGTTTCAATTCGATCGCTTGTTTTTTATTATTTATTGAGGAAATAACAACAAAATTTCAGATATGCTTTACTCCGAAATCATTTTGCCGATTATGCCCATTAACGTACCCAACTGTCGCATTCGTATGCGTAACCTACCCTGAAAATTGCAAGTCGCTATCACTTCCCACTTTTTCAATAAACACCCAACATTATGATTCTAATAGGGAATATTAATATGCAGTTATGCTCGCTGACCCATATACATATTTTGCCCTCAAATTGCATTTGCAATTTATGACTCATTCGATTATACATCTAGATAGTCTGGAAGTGAATTCATTAGTGATATTATTGAAAACGAAGGTGCTAATATCGTTCTCGCAACTAATAATTTGCAATATCTAAGTATATTTGTTTCATCAATTTTTGTGAATATAATGGAATATGACTTTTTATAATCGATAGACGATATTAATACAACAATTGTGATACTCACAAGAACCTACGGCGAGAAGGTGAGGCCAGAGAAATGCAGGATGCTCAAAATGAATTATTCTGAAAATTTGAGGAGCCCGATATATTATTACTCCCCAATTTTGTTCTCATTTCCAAGAGTTGTCAAAAATACTAGTTATAATATTCAGATGACGGTGTTTTTATTGTTCAACTAAAAAATAATAACTAATATATAATAAATAATAAGTTTTAGGGTTCCTTAAATTCCACCATGATGAAGCATAATAAGTATACAGGATACGTCTAAAAGTTAGGACGAAACAGAATTGCTTTTTCTTTATTGAAACACCCTGTATATAATCCCATATTTTATTCCTTCTGAAAATTCTAAACAAAACTGATATGGCACAACATATCCTAAATTTAACCGTTTCGGAGATATCGAATTTTGAAAATAACGTTTTACTACTCTCACAAAGCTTCAACAAATCTTGATTGCCAAATTAGGGTGGTCTATGTCGATTGATTGAATGACTTAAATCCGCAACTGAGCTAATCAAAGCTCCATGAAACCTAACACCAAATTTATTAAGGAAAAAGGTAATTTATAATGAAAATTACGCAGGTGGAGTATATCGATATTATTTTTAATTTTATTTCTTACTTTTTCGGGTAAAAAAAGGACATGATTGTTCAGGGTTGATAGAAATGCGTAAATTAAAAAAAACTGTTTGATTAATGTTCTGGATATTTCGAATTTTATGATTGGGAAAAAAAATGGAGCATTATTAACAAAATATATTTTGTTTGGAATTGTTTTTATTAAGGTCCTACCTCTTGGAAGTAATGAATTCGCTGAACAAAATTTTGTAGTGATTCGAAAATAATGTCATGAAGGAAATTTCGTGCAACCCTTCTTGCAACTCTTCGATATTTTGTGGCCTATATCTGTTGACTACAATTTAAATGTAACCCTACACAGTTTCATGAGTAGGTAATGCAATGATTTTCAAACGACTTGGTCATAACTTAGTCTTCCATTACCATATCTCATGATCATTAAAATTTCAATACGCTTGGATTCACATAACGTGCCCTTTTTGCACGAAAATTATTGCTAAAATTATTATTTTTCTGACGGCTGTTGTCAAGATCATCGCTGTTATGTCAAATAACGATGCGGCGTTATTAAGAAGCAAGAAACTTTCAAAGGTAACCTGATAGACTATTAGCATAATGAACTGAAATATTTTCGAACCTACCTAATTTAAAACGAAATTATTTTCAAAATTCGATATCTCGAGAAATTAAGGATGCGATAAGCTGTATTAATTGTGTTCAGAATATTGAGAAAAAATTAAATATGGAATAATGTACACGGTTTGCCATTGAAGAAAAAGCAATTTTATTTCGTCATGACTTTTGAATGATCCTGTATACCTACTCAATTTTTCTCTATTATAATGAAGTTAAAAAATCCCCAACACTTAAGTGGGCTAACATTTTTCAGTAGCTATCTTAATTTAGAGTATAATCGAACGTTTCCGTACTATTCTATTTTCGGTAAAATAAGTAAAAAAAATATCATGTCTCAAATCCTGTATTAGACATTATATTTTGATGCATATAATATAATTATATATAATGATCTTGATGCACTCCCATTAATAGAGGAACACACAATGTAGAATCCTAGACTATAATCTAAGTGTAGAATGCCTCCCAAATACAAAAAACCTAAGCATTTTGAAACTTTATGTAACTGTGGCATAATGCTGGATTATAAAACGTGCATGAATATAAAAAAAGATTGACATTGACAATGACATTGAGACCTGTGTGTTTAATATTTCAATTAATTTTTCGCAGGTTTCAAGGTATTGGTTATTACAACACAAAATTTTAAAAAATTATTCAACTAGTTTCAACTTGATTCTGAAGTCTTCATCAGGTCTCTGAAATAGAAATCGAGAAATACAGTCACAAACTCTGTCATGTTCTGAATTATTCATGTTCTAAATTACAATATTACAATTATTCACTTCGAAGCAGCACAAATAAACCTAGAGTTTATAAGTGAGGAAACAGGTTCTTTGATATAATCTGACAGATTGAAACATTTTTCGACATACATATTTATTTGATTTCATCGTCAGAGATTTGAGTTTTGAAATTGCTGCTTTCAAGGGAAATTGTCAAATGAGTGACGTGGTATATAGTTTTCAGAGGATCCGCGGCGCAAGATGGCACCTCTTCCTATTGGGGCTAGAGAACTGACTCTTATTTATCTTCAATCCTCTCAACTAAATAATAATAAGTAGTGTATTCTTTTGTAGATTGAATTTAGGTTCTGTTTAATGTATATCATCTCATGTGTTAAACGCTTTTTAACATTTTTTTTGTTTGCCTTATATTTCAATAGAACCTGGATCAAAATAGAAGTGTGAAGTATTTTTTACAGGTTCTGCTAAAGGGGTGGTATTATATTTTCTATTTTTTAGTGGACTAAGGATTTTAGGGAGACTGTTTTGTGTTCGAAAATCCTATCTTTCAGATAGCGACCAGTTTGTCCAATGTCTGTTGATTGGCAGTCGTTGCATCAATTGTGTTTGTGGCATTATCGGCTGATATGAATGCTTTGTTCATATTTTTTTTTATCTAATTCACTCGTAATTTATTTTGTTCTGTCTGATTTTCTACGTTGACCTGAAACTTGTGAAAAATCAAATGAAATGAAAAACAACATGTTTCTTGAAAAACAACATGTTTCTTGAATAATCTTCTTTAGTATCTTCGTAGGTACATCAGAACTGAATAGGACCCCTTCACAATCTGAAACAATCGTTTTAAAATCACAATCGCATTGTCAAAACTTAATTTTCGTTCAAACCTCATAGTAGTATCGCATATTGAAGCAAATAAAGGGGCGGGACCTGAACTGTAATGCAGGTTGCACTTGGCTATAGAAAAGTTTAAACAGGCTTCTTGATGATGAATGCAAATTAAACCAAGGAAATTCATAAACATCTCTTGCCAGAGATGAACTCTGAAATAGGATTTTTAGACTGATGGTTCTACTAAAGAATTTGTATAGTGTTTCACCGCATTTTCTAAACATTGTCCTTTCCAACATATAAGGAGTTCGAAAGATATCCATAAAATTAGTATTGGTATAGTTTCCATATTTCGTTCCTGAAAGTAGAGAGAGAGAGATAAACTTTATTGGATGGTTCCAAATGGCTATAGACCTAAGTCTTCCTGCCTGTTCCTGAAAGTATACAGATGAAATTAAGTGGAATTTGGTGTATTGGTTTCTCATTTATAAATTTCAATCAGATACCTATCGAGATGTGAAAAACTATCTCTACCTCTACCCCTGAAATTATCGATGATTAAGATTCAGAAACAATTGAAAATCCGTCTTTCTTTCTCGCATTGTCAGAGCTTTCGTCGAAAACCATTGAGGGGATATTCATGCCGAACTATCATCAAAATCTATATCATTCGTCGTATTTTATTATAAACTAGCTGCCCGCCCCGGCTTTGCACGGTTGAAATGCTGATACTAAATATACTACAGAATTTCTTTATATACAACGTTCACAGCATTTTTGTCGTTAGACAATACACACATTTTTTCTTTAGAGGTTACTCTTGAAAGAGCGACATATAATTGGCCATGTGAAAAACACTCAACGCTTAAATATAAGCCTGTAGCGTTGAAAGTTGGACCCTGCGATTTATTAATGGTCATTGCGAAATATATCTTCACCGGAAATTGTAGGCGTTTAAATTGGATCAGTAAACCCGATGGTATCAGAGGAATTCGGGTAATCAATACATCTATCCTGGCTGAGGCAAGCCTCACGCTCTACAGATGATTCACTGGCTCTCTGTATTCGATTTCTATCCCTATCCTGGCTGTGCCTGTCCCCCAGTCGGTACCACCGCAACCGCTATGTCCCTGCATTTTAAATCTGCAATATCTTCGAAAATACTCATTTAAATTACATGCTGTAAAGGGCCATATTGATCAATATTAAATGCACAATGCATTCAATGTACTCAATTGGATAAGGATCAATGCTGTATTGATTAAAATCGGTTCGCAATCAAGCCATTATTTCTCGTAGAATGTAAAGGATAAAAAATGGTTATTGTGGGTTATCCTTAAGAGATAGACATATACCATCGCGGACTTTTTTGTAGACCTTTTTAAGGTGTACCATACTGTATTGAATTATTTTGATCTATCTCGTAGGGTTCAGCCAGCTTTTGCAATGTAAGCGCAAAAAAATGTGTTTTTCAACGGTATCACATCAGAAGCCTCTTAGATTATCATTTTATCTCTGATATATTATGCATGTATAATACATATAAACCTTGAATAACTATATCTATTAAAAAAAACCGAATCAAAATCCTTCACGTAGTTTCAAAGATCTAAGCATACATAGGGACAGACATACAGCGGGAATCGACTTTTTTCATACTATGTAAGGATAATGAGTGCCGCTAGCTCAATGGTAACGCGAGATTCCAATTTTAAGACGCAGTGTGGCGAAACAATTGTCCTTGGATATACAAGTTACTGGAAATTGAAAGTTTGGATCATTATTCATTGAAAACCAATTTTCATCAAGTTGAGACCGAACCAATAAAATATTTTATTCTTCGATCAATGAATTTTCTTTTTCGCACTCTGGGTTTAAAAAGGAAAACTTTGGGTGGAAACATGAATGTTTTTTTATGATTCAGGTGAATGAAATACCTTGATATTTTTATTATATGCAAATTATTGTTAATTTAAAAATAAACATTATTAATTATCATTTCAAATAATTATGCTATCGACTGGCACTCAGTAAGTATTGTCGTGCTGGCGTTACAGTAACAACGTTTTACCAGAAGACCACAGGTATTTCCAAATTGTAAGAGCTCTTGTGAAAGTGCTTTGAAATATCTCTTCGGAAAACCAAGGAGTTGTAGCATAATTCTAATTATATTATATGTATATCCTAATGTTTTTATTAAATTGGGTGGTTCATCATAAAATAATAGCTCAAAAAAACAATTGCTGAAGATTGTCAAAGTCAAGCTAATTTTATCTTCGATCCGAAATTAATATTGGTAGAGGTATTGAATTCGATCTATAATCAAGGAGTACAACAGTGAATCACACTTTTATGGAAAACACAATAAATCTCTCAGAGGGGTAGAACTATTATCAAATGAGTACGATAAGTATCAGGATAGAATTTATTTTTTTTTAAATTATCATCAAGGATTTAAGATATTTATTCCATATTAAGAAGTAAACAATTTGCCAGAATTCCAAGTTCTAAATTGAAAAAACCTTAAAGAACGGTCTAGAAGATTTGCGCCCATGTTTTTTTGTCTATTCACGCCTCAGGCACCCTCGCGAAATACTGCATGAACTTACAAGCCGTCTCTTAAGCGTTGACACAATAGAAAATTCAGTGAGCATCATCTGATTATTGAAAGGTTTTTTTCTGGGTTTTCTCTACCAAACTCTGAAAAATATCTATAAAATAAAAATTAATTATAGTGATTTGCTTCTGCGTAAGAAACACAAGATATTTGTCAGAAGCAATCAATTGAACAATGCAAAATAACTATCAACAAAATAATTCTAGGGATTTTCATTATGCGTCTGACGAAGGAGTCTGATAACTCCGAAGCGTTACGATATAGTTGTTTCTTCGTTTATGTTGTTTCGTTGTTGTTTGTTAGGCAGCATTGTTCAATTGATATCTTGTGTTTCTTACGCAGAAGCAAATCACAAAATAATTAATTTTTATTTTATAGATATTTTTCAGAGTTTGGGAGAGAAAACCCAGAAAAAAACCTTTCAATAATGAGTATACCTCCCACAGTATTCTTTAATGATTACTTAGCATCAACTGAATTCAAATTAAAAAAAAATTGTGAAATTACACATCGCGGATTCGAACCCGAGTCTTCTGCACGCTACCTTCTCATTCATCAAGATGTTGTTACAATTCTGAGATTTACATGATTTGGAATTTCAGTGGGAGTAGACACCAGCTCGAAATTAAGTTTTCACAATAATTCCTGAGGTACAGAGCCGAGCGACCTGAAATCTGGTACCCGATTGTATGGCTTGAAGTTTTTTGCATCAGAATCAGATAAATAAATTATATTTCAGAAACTGGCTTCGAGCCCCCATGCTATAATCGAGTAAGATTTTTTTTGTAAGAGTCGCACCTAATCGTATGAGATCATTTTCGGCAAAAATTCAAAAATTTTGGGCAAAACAGCACTATGTTCCCTAGAACATGTACTCATTCAACAAATTGACTGAGTACAATTTAGTGTGCTTCTTTTACAATTAACGATCACCTTCATGTATCTATTGAGAACTGTAATTAATGATACCACCCAAGGCAGGTCTGGTGATAACATGTTAATGTAAACATATTTTATCTGCTACTGAAGAAGACGGAGCTACCATTACTTAAGTTGAAAAGTTATTATTATTTTGTATTATAATGTGAATATTATACGGGGAGACTCAGTAAGAACGATTTTCACTTGCATATTCTCGGATTCGTAAAATCTAACGTTACATTCGGTTTACCGTCTCACGGTTTGACTGCGAGGCGAGCGCAAGAAAATAATGAACCACGCAGTACAAAAACAATTCTTGTCAGCAAACACGCTTTGCAAGGTAGGATTCGCAATGGGTAATTTTCATTGTAAAGATGAGCATGCACATTCCATTCATCACCGAAAGTGGTCTTTATATACTGCCTGCCTCCCAAAAACCACAATCCTGTAACACACCACCGGATCGAGAAATATCAATCCTTCCATCCACGCATGTGCTGACCCTCCCATCTTCATTTCACCCACAAGCTCTAGCCCTTTGATAAGGAAGATGAGTCTGGTGGATGAGAACTTGTCCAGTCTCCTCAGTCTCAGTTTGTGGACTCCTGGTTACTCAAATCTAATCTTGTCCCCTGCTTTGAAATTGAGGTTACCCCTTACGGGCATTTTTCGTTATGCGCATGAGCAGACCATCACTGATTTAACTGCTGCTGTTTTCGTCAGAGAGGATTGGAGTTTTGGAACGGCAGATGCTATTCCTCCATAGAATTTCCTGGTGAGGGTCCGCGCATGCGAGGATTCAAGATGCGATATCAACTGAACCACTAGTTTTGGAGAATCGGAGTTTTTTGTAAGGTATGTGATTTTGGGGGGACTTTCAGCCCCCCTTAAGTAGATGGCGCATGCGCAGAAGTGGAGTGACGGTTTTTGGGTTGTATGGGATATGTTGGGGGTACTGGGTTGAGTTCAAAAATTAACTCCACGGAATAGAGTAGCGTTTTTGAAGGTTGAACAGATTAACTCTGGGTTGTGTTCGAATATTAACTCCGTAGAGTAATATTTACTCCATTGCGTTCAAAAACTGAAGGGTTGAGTAAATTTTACTCTGTGACTGTCGTTCGAAAAGTCGGAGTATTCGACTCGGAGTTCATTTTACTCCTGTCAAAATTGACATAACTTATATTTGGAGAATAGGCGAAGAAATTGCGTTCCTAATTCGAAATTCATGTAAAGCCTTTCGGAGATTTTTCGTTTCACGCATGAGCAGACAATAAGTGATTTAACTGCTGGAGTTTTCGTTTGAGAGGATTGGAGTTTTCAGGTGCTGGATGCTCCATAGAATCCCCTAGGAGGTTTCTGCGCATGCGTGGATTGGAGCAGTGATATCTCCTGAATCAATGGCGTTGAAGAATCAGAATTTTGTGTGAAGTGTTAATCTGAGGGGACTTTAAGCCACGAGTAATATTGCATATGCGCAGAGGAGACGTTGGCTAATTTGAATTGAATGATGAGTACTTGAAGCTCAGTGGATAGAGCGAGCCGGAGATCTACCTGAAGAAAAGTGGACACCATTCACTGTCAGTTTAAAAATTAACAGTGCTGTATCTAAGCTGCCATTAGGATAGAGTAACAAAGTTGAAAAAGAACACAACTGACTCTCCTTAGTCGCACAAGCTCCTAGAAGATTCTGAGGGATCTCCTTGGGAAGGACTTGGGGGGGGGGAGGGGCAGTATAATCATAATCATGTTTATAGCACGCACGCCAAATGCAGATTTACTTAACAATGAAAGAAAAAGTGTAAAATGCATTGACGTGGGCTCAATCTGCTTTGGCGCGCGTGCTATAAACATGATTATGATTATACTGACCCTGCCAAGTCTTTCCCAAGGAGATCCCTCAGAATCTTCTAGGAGCTTGTGCGACTAAGGAGAGTCAGTGGTGTTTTTTTCAACTTTGTAACTCTATCCTTATGGCAGCTGAGATAAAGCACTGTTAGTTTTTGAACCGACAGTGAATGTCCACTATTCTTTGGGTAGATCTCCGGCTCGCTCTATCCACTGAGCATCAAGTACTCATCATTCAATTCAAATTAGCCATCGTGAACACGCGCGTCAAAGAGTGCTGACTTCACGTCAGTGCTTTTTATATTTTTTATATACCATTTTTCCAGATTCGGCTCAGGTGAAAAGTTATAAGCATTTAAATATTTTACATTGTGCTATTCCACCCCTGAACGGTCTTTAGCTGTTGAACACAGAAACACTAACTTGGATTCAATATATCATACTTGTATGGAAGCTTTATTATCTGATGCTCGAAATTCAATGAAATTGTTAGAGACAACTCATTTACTCACTCAAGGCTTATGAAATGGTTTTAAATAATCTCTAAGCTGCATTTTTGAAAAAAAATCTTCCGGAATATTAAAACACCGACTCCAACTTAGTTTTCATTGAATATCCACAATACCTTCATCGCCTATTCTGTTATTCATTAAATATTTAGATTCGCATTATATAAATGACTTTATAAACTATTCTACCACTTTATAAAGAATTATTATAACCTAACCTCGATCAGTCTATGGCCTATAGATAGCCTAGAACCTGGACATGCGTTTCACGAAGATACGTTCACTTCACGATTTACTAATTTCTCCGTCATATTTAACAAGCACATTAACATACTTCGGGTTTCATAAAGCTTTAAGATTATATCAGACAAATGACGACCTCCTATACACATAGTATAATATTATTTTTTATACTGTGACCAAAACAGGCTCAGAAATGTAATTAGAATATTAGATTAGCCACAGCATATATATTTGGGAGAGGATACGACCTAAGAGGTTAGCGGCCCGCTGCCGTTTGTTTATACTTATTGTTTTGTTTACATCATTCCGTAGATTCAGGTTAAGAATTTCTGGACAATAATAATTGGGATGCATATGTGGAAGGATAGTTATAATTGATAGTTAAAATTTTTAACACTATGAAGAACTTCGTTTTATATTCGCTATTGGGGATAAATAGAGAGAAATTCAAAGATGAACACAGGTCATGGTACGCCTATTCAATTATTTCCCAAAAGATAAGTTACCCTTCGATTCGAATTGTTCTGAATAATGATTGCCTTTGTCTATGGTTTTTATTATTATTGAATGGTAATGCACAAACATATTACGTGAGTTATACCAGCTATACCTCTTTCTATAATTGTCAGCTTTGAGATCAATACTCTGTCTATCTCTTTATTCGAGCACAGATCATCTGTTATCCAATTCCAGGTCCGGGTTGATAAGAGCAGTTAAATATCTCTAATTTTTATCATATTTTATGACAGTAAATAAAGAATATCTCGAAAACCGTACGTTTTAGGAGAATTGATAAAGAATAATTTCATTTTCTAAAATGATTGAGTATTTTTAAAATGACTCGAGATAACCTTCATCTGCTTTCATTATGGTAATTTCTGATGGTTTTATGAATTCGCGAGTCTATAACGAGTAGGGCTTCACGCGAGAGCGATATTTTTCTCTTCTCGTCTCGTTCTCGTCTCAGAAAAGCGAGACGAGACGAGACGAGACGTTTTCAAAAATATTATAGGCGATACCGAAACCACATACAGCGCAACACGAGAGTCTCGTTTTAGGTCTCGTTAAATTTTATGTATGAAGTTTTATAAGTATACGACTCTACTTTTTTCAACACCCAAAGAAAACAATTAAAAATTAAGAGTTTCCACTATAATTACCAATTTATTTTGTCTATATTATACATCGGCGATCATTCTAGAAATACACGATTTTTTAGAAGATTATTCATTCTTTATGACCTTGCGATAATTAAGATTATTTTTCAAGAAAAAATAGAATTCGCAACCATAAAAACGGATGCTATTATGAAATCAATACTTAACGGACAACTTTTATAGCCCCTAAATCCCAATGCTTTGAAAATTTCGTCTCTATCTGAACCTCTGGAGAAATTTATTCTCTTCTGCTCCTTGTAATGAAGATCTGAACAATTATTGTATACATCTGTGGAACTACTTGTAATAAAACTGGTAAAGAAATGAAGCTATTCGAAAAGTGTTGTGGGGAATACGCCAAGAACACCCTCAATGATCTACCCACTGGGAAGATATTCTTTGAAAACTATACCAAATTGTTCAGTTCTAATAAAAAATGTATCGACTTCGATAGCCTATTTAAAGCATCAACAAAACTTTCAAAAAATTGGAAAGCTGAGTTCGAAGCATATTCGATGTTAGAAAGAGCAAATAGGAATCAAAATATTTTATAGTAGCGGAGAGTGATGAAAAAGTTCTTCCTACACTTTCCAAGATGGCTGATGATTTATTAATGGCTACATCCGTACCTGTTGAAAGATTATTTTCCACAGCAGGTATGATCATGACAAAAACACTTACATTATTGAAAGATGATGTGATGCAAGCGTGATTATGTTTGAATTCTTGGTCATCGAGTAATTAAAAAGTTGAAATTATAAGTGTTTAAAATAAAAATTATATGTACCTACATGTACACATATTTTTGTATAAGAGCGTAATAAATATAGCTTTACAAAATTGTTCATTATTGTATACCATTTCGTTTATATATTATAATATTCATTATCGCTATTCAGAATTAAACGAACAGAGACGAGACAACTGATAACGAGGCGAGAACGAGACTTAAACGAGACTTAATTTTTTGGGAATTGGGGAGACCGAGACGAGATTTTTTATACTCCCGCCTACTCTCGTCCCGTGTGAAGCCCTAATAACGAGGAAACATGTAGAAGTAGGAAACTATTGGAGATTATATGTTATAGTTATGGAAAACTCCAACCCAAAATTCACTTCATTTTGATTAACCATGTCGAAGCTACATAAGGAAAACTGATATTTTTTTCAAATTTCAACAGCCTGTATCTTTTTTCCTGACCGAATTGGAAAAAATGGTAAATGAAAGAAGTGTGTTATTTGATGAGAGGATATATGGTTAAAACTAATGTACAACTTAAAGACTCACCCTGTATAGATGCAAGATGCAGGGTAATTCCACTTGTGAACTGAGTTATCTCCGATTGTGAAATTCAACCTAGTTCTCGACTTCATATTCTCACCCAAGCCTAAACACCGCCCCGCTTCTTCTCCTTCTATTGTATTCGCGACAATTCTTCGAGAACTTTAGATTCGAGATTAACGCATACCCTATCCTCATAGTACCAACATACAATGGTCACTTCCTAACCGTTCCAAGTTTTGGCATTCAGAGTATTTCCGCCCTTAGATCAGTGGAAAACAACATCACAAACAAAGCCTCGATCTTCTCGAAATAAATTCGCGGAATTCAATTCACCTTCTTCGACTCTGTGCGGCCATTTTGTCGATTATTCTACTGTGAAGTTGGGCACAATCTTATCAACAATTGTTTTCAAAGTGTCAGTATAAATTTTGTTTTATTGCTCTTTCATTCATTTTGGTACAACTCGATGGTAAATTCGATTAAAAGTGCCCTATACAAGAGAACAGACAATATAATTCATGATGGTAAATTCGATTAAGAGTGCACAATACAGGAGAATGGATAATAGAATATAAGCGCAAAAGCTCCTGACTTCACGTCAGTGCTTGAACCATTTTTCTTTCGTGAAATCAGGAGCTTTTGCGCGTATGTTCTATTGTCCATTCTCCTCCATTGGACACTCTTGATCGAATTTACCATGATGAATTTATTGTCTGTTCTCTTGAATTTACCACGGCAATTTTGATTGTCACAACATTTCATAAACGTTCTTAGGTTTGTATTCTACAACTACTCACCAAGTTTCAATTTGATCAGATTAGTAATGGTTGAAAACCAAATTATTACTCGGTAACTGTTGGGCCGATTATGCCCATTAACGAACTTGTCTGTCGTCTTGGTATGCGCCACCTACCCTGAAAATTTCAAGTCGCTATCCCTTTTCGTTCTCAAGTTATAGTGGCAACGGCCGGCCGGACAGAATAAAATTTGACCTCAAATTCTTCATCAGTTAGTTGAAGCTAGTCGTTTGTGACCATTCTCGGCTAAAAATTGAAATATTACAGACATTTGGGCAAAATGATAACAAGATGTTACACATTGCATACGCGCAAATATTATGAAAATGTGGGAAAGCCCTGTGGTCAGGAGCTTTAGGGCTCTTGTTCGAACTTTGACAATTCATCAACGAAATTATTGGTTACTCAGAGTTAGGAATGATATCAATGAATTCTTATAATAAAACTGCATCATAAAAGAAACTCATTTAAAATTGAATAACGAACTTATCCGAGATAATCATTCCTCAAATCTACTCTGCAAATTATATTATATCAATTGAAACTTAGCCAATAATCTAGTGTTGTTTTCACTGAAGATATTCTGAACCCAATTTGATAAACTCACCAAATTATTTTCATCATCATATGGATTATCCAAATGCATATAGGGTAGGGGTAATTATAATATCCTATAATTGGTCATTTTGCATTCAATCATACTTTGTTTGTTAGAACAATTTGACATGTCTGTCATCGGTAGATAAGATTACATGTATGAACAGTGAACACAGATAGAACACAGACCGATAGAACTCGCATTATGTGAAAACATAGAAGTAGGATGTATTATTGAAATTTTGAAAAATCATATCTCCGAAAGTATTAGCTTGTTAGAGTTGAAAATGATATCAATGGATTCTTATGATGAAACGCATCTTGAAAAGAATTGAATTCGAAATTTGTAATGTAAAAAAAATTTTTTTTTTTCGTTAACGAACTTAACCGAGATATTTATCCGAGTATTTATCTCATAAAATACTCTAAAACTGTCAACTGTCTAGCTCATTCCATTCGAGAGTTATCGTGTTAACGGACGGACGGACGGCCGGCCGGACAGAATTGATTCTGACCATGGATTCTTGATCAGTGAGTCGAACCAAATCGCTTAAGACCATTTTCAGCCAAAAATTCGAAAATTACAGACAGTTGCGTAAATTGATAAGCACTGTGTTCCAAGGAACAAGAGCACCCAAAATAACGACAAATGCGCTTGTAAGAAATTTCGGGATAATCATAAAAATTTTCAAAAAATGATCTAATAATATACGGTATCTCAGAAGCTTTTTGCCAGATATCGCTGAAATTTGCAAAACCTTGATTTAAAGCCAAGTTCTAGATTTAAACTTGATTGGATCTCTATTGTTGGAACATATAATTTTTTCTGCTGGAAGCCAAGCAGCCTTGGGAAGTTCAGTGTCTGGCTCACGTCAGTGTTCTTCGAATTTGAGATTTATCATGATCACCAGACGGACAGAATAAAGTTTGAAATTGAATTCTTAATCAGTGAGGATTAAGAACATTTTCGGACAAAAATTCCAAAGTTTGGAGCATATTATTTATAGGTGCACCGTTCAGAGGAACCATCTCACCAATTACATAAATACATCTACTTATTGAAAATATTAATATTTTTGCATGTGCATGTTTTATGGAACAGCTATCATTTTGCACACATGTTTGAAATTTTCGATTTTTTGCCGAAAATGGTCTCATACGATTAGGTTCCACCCACTAATGAAGATTTCGAGGTTAAAATCGATTATGTTCGGCCGGTCATTGAGAGCGATGTTTGATAGACAGAAATCGTACGCCAAGCCGTCTGCTATCGTTATTTTTATTCCCATGTCTGTATGCAACCAAACACAAAAATCCTTCGAACATAATTAATTTTTTAGAAGAAAGTTGATTGTATAATGCTCTACCTTCCTTGAAGTTTCTTAATTTTTGCTGATATGTGATATTGAATGATATATTCTCAAGCTCAACGTTAGTTGGAATACACATTGACTCAGGTCTGAAAAATGACGAGATGGTATAATATCTGATATTAGGATGCGTATTTATTTTCATCACATTTTGTGATGGATAATCAGCGATGAAAGTACAAATACCGTGACATCATCGAAATTCATCGAAATCCACTAATGAATCCGATGAAAGGTTAGAAATGTTGATGAATGAGTTGGTTCATGTAGGTGAGGGTTTCTGAAGCGCTGAAAAAAATTTAATAACAATAAGACAAATCTCATTCCAAGTGTAACTTGGACTGTTTTGACAGTTTAAGAACAAGTTAATCATCGATTGAATATGATTTGTCTCTTTTGATGCTAACTAGAAGGATTGTAATCTTCAAATTTAACTTATAGAAAGTAGAATACCATTTAAATAACTAATATGGTATATAATAATAGTATAGTTTCGATTTAATTAAATCATTGTTGAATTGGATACGTATATTCCGAATATCAAAAAAATGTCTTCAATATTTTCAGTTTAGGCTATTCAGTTGAGTTAAGTCCCTATATTTAATTCATGCCAAATAGTGCGAACAGTAGGAAATTGTTCAAATTGGTTCAAACGGACGCGTTTGCATAAGAATTAACCAGACGGGCTGATAGAATACATCTATTTTAAATAATTGGGTTCAGAAACCTTAATTTTATAGTGAAGAGAAAGGAAATGTACCCGAGGGGCGAGATTCTGGTTCTGGTCATTTCATTTTTAGCTATCGATCGAAGCGTTTCCGATTATATTTTGTCAGCAATCTATTAACAGTTTGGGCATCAAATCTTCGTGAAATGCCAGAGAGGAAACATATAAGATTGGAGAATACATATAAGATTGGAGAATACCAATCTATTTGGGGCAAGCGTAATTTCGTAAGTGGAGTTTTTGAAGGACTTATCGATTCGTATGGCCAGTATTTGAACTTTAAAACACTTTTCCTATATTTATATTGCTACAGCAGTAATGAAATATCCTTCAAAATACAACATATACATACACATACTCAATGGAGAAGTTTGATCATTAATACTCTCGAGTCAGCAGGCGTGGTCTGGTTCCGGACGGTTCGGAACTCATACTAAAATAAACCTATTCATTCATAATTTTGATAAAATATTTTTATTTGATTAAATTTTAAGTCAATACTTCCTAAATCAACTACATAAAGTTTTTTCAAAACATTGAGATATTTTCTCGAATTCATTGAAACAAAACTGCTTAGCAATTGGATGTGTATACGATAAATGAAGTTATAATACTCGTACCTCATGGAATGTTTATTTTGAAAATGCACAGAAGCATGGGATGTGACCGACAAATAAATCGAAATGTTTCGCCACTCTCCCCAGATAAATAAGTGGGGGGGGGATTGAGAAATAATTAATTTTAAAAATATAAAATGAACTTTTCCTATACCGCTTTTATTTCTATGATCACGTTATCCTGTATGGTCCAACTGTTTTCTCAATTCGAATAAAAGCAATTGAATGGATTTCTTGTGATTTATTCTACATATATTTAATCTCTGATCCTTCAAATAGAGTTCCGGGGCTTGATCTTCCAAGAAAAATTAGGTCTATTCTGAATCGTTTAAGAATGGGCCATGGTCGTTGCAACAGCATACTTTCAAGATGGAACTCAGTTGAGAGCCCTACTTCTGAATGCGGGGATCCAGAGGAGACCATAGATCAATTAGTTAATAACTGTCCCATATATAGATTCCGGGATGGTTTTAGGGATATTCATAATGTTTCTGAGTCTTTTTTGGAATGGGTGGTGAATTTCAAATCTATTTAATAAACCATGGAATATTCCATTTTGAATTTTTTCGTTTTCTCCTTTTGTCTTTTCCTTTTCTAGATTGAGTTCCGGGTACCTTGGAGAAACCTCTCAGTTTATTCAAGGAAGAATCAATAGTGACGAAAAGGATGTCCTTTAATGTTTAATATTTCAGCATATTTTGTAGACGATTTCAATTATGATAAATGACAACACTAACGGGGAGACAGGGTTTTTTTGCTGAGGTTTTTCCCTAAGCTATTGTATCATACATCGAATTGTATGGTACCCCGTTACACTAACTTCTGCTAACACTTTTTTCATGTTTTATAGTTAGATGAAAGAATGTAATTCCCAAAGTACAAAAGAATATATATTAATTCTATGATTAGTGTATTTTTACAAAATATTCATTTCAAACACTTCCCAAGATGTTTATTTAAAGCAAAATATCATTTGAGACCTATCGAAATAGCTTTCAGAGAATATACCGAATAGTATTTCCTCCGAATTAAATAGGTAGCTACTAAATATATTCATGACCGACATACTTTTAAATTCTGGGATATCAAAACAATTTCAACAAAAATATGAATAATTCAAATGACTGAAATAATATTTCTCCATTATTTAATCAGTAATAATATAACAAGAGAGTGAGAATAAATTGAAAATAATTTGACAGATTTTTTGAAAACTTGTTGCCAGGCAATAGACACGGAAGCCCGCAGAGCTCGAGTGGCGATTTCCGAATGGCAACAAGTTTGAACAAAATCTGTCAAATTATTTTCTAATTTATGGAACTCGCGAGTTATATTTGACTAGATTATTTTTTGATCCACAAATTCACATTTTATATATCGCGTTGACACAATTAGGTAATCATTTTGACAACTATCTGACAGTTGCTAGGCAAATAAAAGCCACAGTGATTATTCCCGAGAATAATCACAAGAGATTTATTCCCACTATAATGATGACATAATTGGTTGAAACTTACCCTTGTGACAAATAAAGAAGCATTTCATTGATTTTAGGAAACGTCAAAAAATAATCAGTAATATCATGTAGAAGGAATGGGATTTTCCCAATTTAATCCCCATAGGTGGCAATTGTGGATATCACAAAATACCACTTCATATGAGATCTCTGACAGCTCACTGTCAGCGCTCTTCTCAACCTCCCAGCGAGATTACAAAAGCCTTCACATTATCCAGGCAAGAAATCGCTGGGATATCTCTGGGAGCTTAATTACTTAAATTTCTTATTTCTCGTCTGCAGTCCCTAAATAGAAATATTCTAAATGCTTACACTCATGATTTTTAGTAATTTTTCACGAGTACTCTGCAATATTGGAATCAGAGTACTTCTCATAAAAGTATGGATGTTGACCATCCAGAGCAGAGCATATTTCAATAAGATATTCTTTCCAATCATGGATAAAATGCATATTTACCAAAACTATTCGATACTCCAGGAATATTATAAGACCAAGTAAAATGGTCTGCTGCAACGGTGAGAATATAAATCCTATTGTTGAATTCATGGCGTCAACGGACCTGTAAGTGAGTATTTTATATCAAAATTTTTCATAGATTCAAAACTGATTTGATGTAATAATATTTTCACGCATTCCACAACTGAATATTAGAATAAATTCACTGTTGGAATATACTACTGAAAGGAACGTAGGTTATATGCTCTGAATATCAATAATTTATCATGTTCTGTCACCACTGCAATATCTGAATAGGATTTCATCTTCCTCTTCTGCTGGATATTATAAACATCTATTGGAGAACAATATAAATCCCAATATGCCAAGTATTACAAAACTTGTATGTACGGAGCATCTACAGACAGTTGTATATTGCTGAAGTCTGAATGATTCCTTTTGAAAATCTGGGCGAAGATTAATATTCATATGTGTGTTTATACAGGGTGGGTCTTCGAGTTGAACATTAAGATGTTTATGGAATTATGGAATTTTTAATATGAGAATGGGTGATGATCCAATTATGTATGATATTATAGTGAAAATACAGTGTTCTAGTAGTCCAGAATACTGCATTAAGGACTGAATCATAAGAATTGATTGAGCAAATAAGTTTTTTCAAACAATTGTCATTGGAAAGTGCAGAAGTATATCAGCACTTTGTGAAATAATTTAGCACTTATAACTCCGTACAAATGTTAGGTGTTACAAATCAGTGAACGGTTCAAAGATCGCTTCTTACAGTTTAATTAGGACATTTGTGCTCTCTTTGTCAATATTAGGCATCACTGTAAGTGAATACTGAAGAAAGGTTCCATCTTTATGAGCGTAGAAGAGTATTTCAAGAAAAAATCCAAAAATATTGTTTGTCAAAATCATACGGGATGACTAATACATTTTATTGTTGAATGATTAGTTTTTGGCTCCTTTCGATCAGCTAGATTGATACCAATTCTTATATCCTATTACTATTCAGACAAAGGATAACAGAATTTTAAGTAATTTTTCAACTAAAAATTATTTTGACTTGTCACATTTCTTTTGTTTGTGTTCAAATTCTTCCTTAATTTCATTCATGTACATTGTAGACAATTATAGTCATTTGCTAATGAGGAAATAAAATTAACAAATTAATAATTTTCATTAGTGTTCGAATTTTTCTGACATTCTAGTACTCTCTAAACAGATTTGTAACAGATAATCTCAAGTCTCAATAAAAAGTCATACCAAGATACATGAATCGAGGAGACAAATAATGTAGCATGTATATTCAATCATTGAAGTGATCAGTATTTAGAATGTGAAATGCAAGTAATCTAAAATTAACGCTGTGACTAGAGTCCCGACTCGGGATCCATGTCCAGTCCCGAATGACGTCATTAAATTCGGGTCTAATATTCGGTACCTACATCTAGTCTCGAATAACGACATCAAATTACGTCATTATTAGAAGCAGTCTTGTCGGAACTAGTGGTCCGTCCCGACTCAGGACCCTCATACGGTCACGAATTTATAAGAAGATTCATACCTCCATTAGGCACATATACGTGATATTATTTCATTCAAATAATGTCAATGTCAATGTCTCAATATTATATTTTTGAAAAATTTTATTTCAAAGTCACTAATGTTGTTTACAGAAAATAAAGTAATTTTCATCCTAAATTTAAACATTCTAACGAGTTCATTTCTAAAAGTACCACTGCCTCCGTGGAATTTTCTTAACGTTTATGCATGTCAAATGGAAATACTGAAGGCAGGCTTTACATTTTATTGAGGCGATGCAAGAATCTAACATTATGTCACATAACATACCGCACATTTCGTATAGGTATTTATACGTCCGACACTTCCTCTGGATCACTTTCAATTTGAATAGCATTATATGCTGCTTCTTCTTCTCTTAAAATCCAATACAAAATTTTCTCCTATTTTCTTTTTATACCCAAGTTAGCAAAATCCACAACTTCGTTTTTTCTTTTTTACTTCACGTCGATTGCGGTAAGACCTTTTGGTCTATATTTTTTTAACAATCTCAGGCATTTTTATGGACCCAATATCCACATAATTGCACATATTTTCATTATTATTTTCATCTTGCCAAATTCCATCCGGTTAAGGTTGGCTATCATTTTTAGAATTTTGGATTTGGTTGATAAATGTTGTGCGAAAAGGATCCTAATAAATATCTATGCGAAATGTGCGGTATGTTATTCGACACAATGTTAGATTATTGCATCGCCTCAATTAAATGTGAAACCTGCCTTCAGTATTTCAATTTGAAATGCATAAACGTGAAGAAAATTCCAATGAGGCAGTGGTACTGTTTGATCGGGTTAACCCGATCAAACTTCCCGATAAGCCCTTTTATTTTCTGTAAACAACATTAGTGGCTGAAATAAAATTTTTCAAAAATATAATATTGTAACATTCATTTGCATTAAAAAATATCACGTTGTGCCTAATGGAGGTAAGATTATTCTTATAATTGCGGGACCGTATGCGGGTCCCGAGTCAGGATGGACCACCAGTCCCGACAAGACTTCTAATGACGTCATTTGTTGTCGTTATTCGAGACTAGATGTAGGTACCGAATATCACTCCCGAATTTAATGACGTCATTCGGGACTGGACACGGATCCCGAGTCGGGCTCTAGTCACAGCGTAAAACGCATGATGTGTTATATTTTCTGTAAATAGGTGAAGAATATAAAAAAGGGGAAAGCCCTTTGGCAGGAGCTTTCGCGCTCTTGTCCAATCTTTGACAAATCATTATTGAATTATATTGGTTTCTCAGAGTTGGGAATGATATCAATGGCTTATTATGATAGAACTACATCATGAGAGAAATTAAAATCCCTTTCCATCTTATCTTTATATGATGGTCTAATTTTGGCTACAAGTGTTTCAAAACTATAAAACTGAGTAAATGAAATAGCCAATTTTATTTATGGAACAAATCTCATGTTATCAGTCCAGAGAGAATTCAAACCAGAATACTTATGTAGGTAATCTTAAATAGTGTTACTAAGGAATCACTACCTTTACAGTAGTTGGAAATCCCATTCTAAATATTCCATAATTTGAGAATGACTCGTTAATTATGCTCGACTTCCTCGCATCATTCATTTTCGACTCACAAACCAAATAACTCTGCCTATGAACTTAGCGAATCCAAATTTCAAATTGTCTACTTGCTTAACTTAACCAAACTCTCCAGAAATACAGTTTTAGTTTCGTTTGACATTAATGACGATTATCTTTCAAACTGCACCCAACGCCAGCTAACGCAAACAGATATAACACAGACAGATAGAATTCGCATTCTGTGATAACGTAGAAGACTGAGGCGCTCTTGTTCAAACTTTGACAAATAATATCTCCGAAAGTATTGGTTTCTCAGAGTTGGGAATGATATCAATGGAATTTTATGATAGAAGTGCATGTAAAATGAAATAAATTAAATAAGAATCCATTCCCAACTTGGAGAAACCATTACTTTCGGAGTTATGATTTGTCAAAGTTTGAACAAGAGCGCCAAAGCTTTTGTCCACAGATAAACCACACAACACACTTCTTCAGTTTGGCTTCTGTGCCTCAATTCACAAGAATTTTCGACATTAAATTCAAGACGTAGCTCTATGACACATCTCATGTTGGAATTATATACATCAGAAAATTATAATTAGAGTATTCTATGGAATCATATAGGATTGAGAATAATTATTGAAATTTTGAAAAATCATATCTCCGAAAGTATTAGTTTGTTAGAGTTGAGAATGATATCAATGGATTCCTATGATGAAGCTGCATCTTAAAAAAATTGAATTTAAAATTTTAATGTAAAAAAAAAATGTTTTTTTTGTTACTCCAAAACCACCTGGCTGATTTTGCACAATATCCGTTATCGTGTTAACGGCCTGCCGGACGGCTGGACAGAATCGACTTCGACCATGGATTCTTGATCAGTGGGTCAAACCAAATCGTTTAAGACCATTTTCAGACAAACATTCCAAAGTTACAGATATTTGGGCAAATTGATAAGCACTCTGTTCCGAGGAACATGAGCGCCAAAAATGAATTCGAAATTTATAACGTGAAAAAATTTTTTTTTTACTCCGAAACCATCCGGTCGATTACGACCAATAATGAACTTAACCGAGATGTTTATGTCCTAAACCTACTCTGAAAGTTTCAATTGTCTAGCTCATTCCGTTAGAGGGTTATCGTGTTAACGGCTGGAAGGCAGGACAGAATCGATTTCGACCAAGGATTCTTGATCAGTGAGTCGAACGAAATCGTTCAAGACCATTTTTTACAGACATTTTAGCAAATTGATATGCACTCTATTCCGCGGAACAAAGGCGCCAAAAATCGGTATATCAAGATTAAATTGTTTGTTTTGAGGTTATTGAAATGCCGAAAAATATCTTGTAATTATAATTGATGGGTCAACAATTTTATATTCTCATTAACAAGCGACGATAATTATCTACAATTATGTACAAACATGAATTAAGTGAACGAAACATTTTAACACATTCAAAAATAATTTTGCAATCAAAATAATTGTTAGTTAAAAAATTGCACAAAGTTGTGTCATCCTTTGTCTGAATAGTTTTAAGATATAAGTAATGGTATATTATTGCTATACAGGGTGAAATATCAATGTAACTATTTGAAAAGATAGAGCCTAAATCTATTTATTCAATACTGAAATTTATTAATAACCCTGTATGATAGGGCTAAACAGCATTTTTGAAATTTTTCTTTTGAATTACTCACCTACAATCATAGGGGTGGAAGAAATTTTCAGTACCTATTCAAGTAAAGGATAAACTAATATTAGCAAAGATAGCAAATGTTCGAAATTTTCCTTCTCTGGTCCTGATTTTTTCACTTTAAAAAATGAGGAGAAGCCCTGTGGACAAGATCTTTGGCGCTCTTGTCAAACTACTAGCGAGTAATCATTCAAACTTTGACAAATCATATCTTTGAATGTATTGGTTTCTCATACCTTCAATTAGCTTAGTTGTGGATTTAATTTGAAGGCTGCATAAAAATAATAATAATAATTTGGCAATAAAGAGTCAATTTCAATAAGAGCATTCTATGAAATCATAGAATTACGATTAATTATTGAAATTTTGAAAAAATCATATCTGTATTAGTTTGTTAGAGTTGAGAATGATATCAATGAATTCTCATCATGAAACTGCATCTTAAAAAAATCGAATTTGAAATTTGTAATGTAATAATAATTTTTTTTTCGTTACTCCGAAACCACCTGGCTGATTTCGCCCAATAACGAACTTGTCCGAGATATTTATCTTCCAAACCTACTATGAAAATTTCAACTGTCTAGCTCATTCCGTTCGTGACTTATCTTGTTAACGGCCAGCCCGACATAATAGATTTCGACCACGGATTCTGGATCGCAGTGAATCGAACCAAAACGTTTGAGACCATTGTCGGCCAAAAATTCGAAAATTGCAGACATTTGAGCGAATTGATAAGCACTCTGTTTTGAGGAACAAGAGCGCCAAAAATGGTGAAGAAAAGCGGTCGGAAAGGATGATTCAACTGCAAACTTTAAAATTTAACCATTTGTCACATCCTTCCTAGGCCACCCTGTATATTTCACACAACTAATCAAGATAGAACACTCAACAAAAATTGTATTCAGTCAATTTTCTTACTCTGTAATTTCAACGAATTTCTTCACAGCATACTTCAGTCTCTTATTCACCTCCTCAACATTTGTGTCCGTTACTACGGTATTTTTGAGGAAACACTTTAGATCCTCGATACGATTTTCAATGAGTTCAATGCTTCCGTGAAGAAATACTATGGTCGTGATCACCTTAGGAATGTAATAAACTATTTCAACAACTTGCAAAACCAGAAATATCTGCTTCACAGGAGTAAAATCTAATGGAATAGGATACCAAGTTCGACGATAAATTCCACAGAAGAAAAAACTCGAATTTTCTCGTTCCCTCTTCGTTCGAGAGCATTCTTCATACGATTTATAGTTCATGACAATGAAAAGAACGTAACCATAAACAATATAGTTGTAGATAGCTGCGGTCATCTTATCCATTTTTTTCACCAAGCACAGGAAATTTTTAGATACTCCATAATCATGTCTAGATATTCGTGCAACGAATGTTGCAGTTTCCATTCCACATAAGTAAAAGCTTACTGCAACTGAAGTTTGGAATGTGAGACTGATCAGAAAGACCAAACTGTTGAAGAACTCTGTTTTACTTTGTCCTGAAAAAATAATTCTCCTTTGACATCTTCCTTGCATTAATTTTACTTCTTTTGTATTATGAATTATGTATTATGTAATTAAAAAAAAGGGGAAAGCCCTGTGTAAAGGTGATTTGGTGCAAACTTTGACAATTCATCTCCGAAATTATTGGTTTGTCAGGGTTGGAAATGATAACAATGGATCCTTATAATAGAACTGCATCATAAAAGAAACTAAATTAAATAACGAACTTATCCGAGATAGTCGTTCCCAAATCTACTCTGAAAATTATAACTAGCTGGCCCGGCGAACTTCGTACCACCTAACTTAATAAAAATAAAGTGCTCGGTGTGAATGAAGTTTTATTATTATTTTCTATTAATTGCACATGATGTTGCTCACTTACAAAACAGAGTTTTCTTGATTTACTGGCTATTTATAAGGTTTCAATTTGATATTGACAGACACACACAGTTATGATACAGTATCTTAATCAATTCAAAGCGTTCTGATAAACTCTATTTTTTGTTTTGTTTTGTGGTACGTAAATAAACAAAGATGACGGTTTTCTCACGCGAGAACACGCGACGTATAATTGTCCATGTGCCATGTCCACACATCAAAGGAAAAACATAATTGTTACATTATGAGAATCCATCCAAGGTACTTATTTAGTTAATGCTTTATTTGTAACACAAATCACTTCAATTGTGTACAATTGTGCCGTGATATGAATAATACCCTGTATAGTAATGGTTTATTTTCAATGGCGTATGCCTTGAGAGTATATTTTTTAACCCAATTGAATTAAATTGTACGATTGGCGTGGAATACAGCAAGTTGCAATTGACGTTAAAAGAAAATCCTCTGTATGAAAATTTCGGACAAATGCATTATGAGAATCCATCCAATGTACCTATTTAGTTAATGCTTTGTTTGTGGAATAACTCAATCAAGTCGCGTACAATTGTGAAGTGATATAAAGAACACCCTGTACAGTAGTGGTTTATTTTCAATGATGAATATCTCAAAATTTTTAACACAATTGAATGAAATTGTACGATTGGCGTGAAAACAGCAATTTGCAATTGACGTTAAAAGAAAAACACCCTGTATGACAATTTCGGACAAATACATTATGAGAATCCATCCAAAGTGCCTATTTAGTTAATGCTTTGTTTGTGCCACAAACCACTTTAATCGCGTACAATTGTGCCGTAAGAAAAACAACACCCTGTACAGTAATGGTTTATATTCAATGATGTATGCCTCGAAAGTATATGTTTTAACTCAATTGAATGGAATTGTACGATTGGAGTGAAAAACAGTTTTTTCAATTGACGTTAAAAGAAAAACACCCTGTATGAAAATTTCGGACAAATTCATTATGGGAATCCACCCAAGGTATCTATTTAGTTAATGTTTTGTTTGTGGCACAAATCACTTCAATCGCGTACAATTGTGCAGTGATATAAAGAACATCATGTATAGTAATCGTTTATTTTCAATGATGTATTCCTCGAAAGTATATTTTTTAACACAATTGAAAGAAATTGTATGATTGGCGTGAAAAACAGCAAGTTGCAATTGACGTTAAAATAAAAACACCCTGTGTGAAAATTTCGGACAAAAACATTATTAGAATCCATCCAAGTTACATACTTAGTTAATGCTTTGTTTGTGGAACAAATCACTTCCATCGCGTACAATAGTGCCGTGATATAAAGAACACCCTGTATTTTAATGGTTTATTTTCAATGATATATGCCTCGATGGTATAATTTTTAACACAATTGAATGAAATTGTGCAATTGGCTTGAAAAACAGCAAGTTGCAATTGACGTTGAAAGAAGAACACCCTGTATGTAAATTCCGGATAAATACGAAGTTGAAAGAAAAACACCCTGTAGAAAAATTTCAGACAAATGCATTATGAGAATCCATCCAAGGTACCTATTTAGTTAATGCTTTGTTTGTGGCATGAATCACTTCAATCACGTACAATTGTGCCGCGAGAAAAAGAACACTCTGTATAGACATGGTTTATTTTCAATGATGTATGCCTCGAAAGTATTTTTTTAACAGAATTTAATGAAATTGTACGAATATGGCGTGAAAAAGAGCAATTCGCCATTGACGTTAAAAGAAAAACACCCTGTAGACATTTTTATATTTATTCACCTTCTAAACCTTCCCTGGACTTCCACAAATAATTCGATACCAAAATTAGCCGAATCGGTCCAGCCTTTCTCGAGTTTTAGCGAGACTAACGAACAGCAATTCATTTATATATTAATAGATTAATTAATTGAAACTTTGCCAATATTCCGGTTTTGTTTTCACTAAAGATATTCTGAACCAAATTTGATAAATTTACCAAATTATATATTTCCATCATCATATAGATTATCCAAGGGCATATAGGGTAGGGGTAAATATAATATCCTATAATTGGTCATTTTCCATTCAATCATACTTTGTTTGTTAGAACAGAAATACAATTGACATATCTGTTATAGGTAGATAAGATAACATGTACTTTGAACACAGATAGAACACAGACAGATAGAATTCGCATTCTGTGGAAACAGTAAGATGTATTTTTGAATTTTTTTTCATTTGTCCGAAAGAATTAACTTATTAGAGTTGAAAATGTTATCAATGAATTCTTGTGATGAAACTGCATCTTAAAAACAAGTGAATTCGAAATTTGTAATGTAAAAAAAAATTTGTTTTTCGTTACTCCGAAACCAACCGACCGATTTTGCCCAAAAACGAACTTCACTCATATCTTTATCTCCCAAACCTACTCTGCAAATTTCAACTGTCTAGCTCATTCATTTCACGAGTTGTCGTGTTAACGGACGGCCGGACAGAATCGATTTCGACCACGGATTCTTGATCAGTGAGTCAGACCCAATCGTTCAAGACCATGTTCAGCCAAAAATTCGAAAATTACAGACATTTGGGCAAATTGATGAGCACTCTATTCCGAGGAACAAGAGCGCCAAAAAGCACTTGACGTAAAGTCAGAAGCTTTTGCACGCATGTTCCATTGCCTATTCATTACTTAGAAATCTCACGAAATACTGCATGAGCCTTCAACCCGTCTTCATAATATCAATTGAAATTTTAATATAAATAAAATAGTGAACATACTCAGCGGAGATTTGAACCCGAATCTCCTGCGCGGCAGGCGAACATGCTCACATTTAGGCCATCGAGGTGTTGTTACAATTCTGAGATTTACATGCTTTGAAATTTCAAAAGAGTTGGATACCAGTTCAAAGTTTTATTTTCACTACAATGGCTAAAATATAAATCCGACCCAAGTGAAATCCAGTATTCGATTGTAAAATAGTAGCTGGAAGATTTGTGCGGAATTTCAATGGAATCTGGCATATTCTAAAATATTAAGGTTTTGAAAAAAAAAATATTTTTTTTGTGATACGATCGTCACGAAATTCTACAATAATATGCGTGTCGACATTCTACAACTAGTTAATAAGTTTCCATTCGATCGGATCTGATGTTTTTGCGCGTATGTTCTGGGGAATATCGCGTTATAGTTTTGCCCAAATGTCTGTAACTTTCGAATTTTTTGACGAAAATGGTCTCAAACGATTTAGTTCGACTCCCCAATGACGAATTCGAGGTCAAATTTGATTCTGTCCGGCCGGCCGTCCGGCCGTTGCCACGATAACTTGAGAACGAAAAGAGCTAGCGACTTGAAATTTTCAGGGTAGGTGGCGCATCCCAATACGACGGACAAGTTCGTTAATGGGCATAATTGGCCTAGTGGTTTCCGAGTAATAATTTTGTTTTCAACCAATATAAATCCGATCCAATTTAAACTTGGTGGGTAGTTGTAGAATATGAACCTAATCACGTTTGTGAAATTTTGTGTGAATCGTATAGCTAGAAAATTTTAAAAAAATTATTAAAAAATATTTTTGTTGTCACGATAACTTGAGAACGGAATGAGATTGCGGCTTGAAATTTTCAGGTTAGGATGTGCACCAGAACGCGACATTTCAGTTTGTTTATGAGCATAATCGGCTGAACGGTTTTAGAGTTATAGCCATCTGAAATTTTCTGAAATTTGGTGGTTTTTTGTTCCTCATTAACTCGAAAGATACTGAACCGATTGGATTCAAACATGGTTATTAGTTGTAGAATGCCAACGCAAAAATGTTTGCAAATTTTGGTGAGGATGGCATTTGTAGAAAATTTTTAATAAATCATTGAAAATAAAAAAAAAATTCTATATATCAGTAACTATTCGTTTGAAATTGCTGAAATTTTGCAAGAGCCTTCATAACCTAACTCTACTAACAAGTTTCAAGTTTTAATACGATCGGTTAAATATTGTTGGAGATCGAGCATTCTTGTATGAGTTCAGTAGATGGGTGACCGTTGCCTCGATAACTTTCGAACGAAAAGAGATAGGGACTTGCAATTTTCATGGTAGGTTGCGTATCCGAAAGGGAGAGCTGAGTTCGATTTTGGGCATAATCGGCCTAACGGTTTCCGAGTTATACCCAACTGGACTATTATTTCCTTGATACGCAAAAAAAAATTTGGTGAGGAAGACCTAAGCAGATCAGTATAATCATAATCATGCCATTAGAAAGCAGTCAATGATTTTTCAGCTTTTTCAGGAATTGAGAGTCCCTTGAATCTTTTCAGTATCATTTGAACATTTCATATCGTGCGGTCAAGATTAGCAGCTCTTCCTCTGAAGACTATCTGTTTGTTTTGGGTTTAATTGCCAGTATAGAAGAAGAAGAAGATGCCGAGATGGGTCAGAAACATAAATCAAAGGAGGGAAACGTACGGTGAATTACACTTGTTTTCCGACTTCATCAAAAGAAATATTTTGAATACTCTAGCAAGCATTTCCTACTGAATACTACCACTGACTGACTATAGAACACGGATCAGAAATGCAATGTTGACTCTTCTCTTCGCCTGAGACCGCGCACTTGAGCGAAGCGTCAGGAGAAACGACTCCTAGTTGCCTCGAAGATCATTCACGCGTCAACCTACTCGCATCTTCTCTTCGCTTCGCCTAAGTGAGCGGGACTCCATTTCATTCAAAGTGAACTTTTTGGGCGAAAAACGACGCGCCTCCTTCGTTCGCGACGCTTCGCCTAAGTGAGCGTCTACCTTTAGATGCCCCTGAGAGCTTGTGTGAGTTAGGAATGTCAGTTGTATTCTTTGCAGTCTTTATTACTGTATCCTTAAGCTACCATAGACACAGCACTGTATATTTTTGAATCAACAGTGCATTGCGACCACTACCGACTTAATAGATCTCTAGCTCGCTTCAACCACTGAGCTTGATGCACTCATCATTCAATTCAAATTACTCATCCTAGCACAATCAACACAATAAGTAGCCAGCTTACTTATGCGAATGAGTAGTTCACTCATCACTGATAGTGCTGATAATGCTGCTTGCACACAATACCACGAACAAAACTTCTGGTCATAAGTAGAACGAAAAGTGACTGAAAGGGACGGCGTGAAATTCAAAATTGACCCTAGGGCCACGATATGGAAACTCCAAATTGGAAACAACGCTATTTGCCCGAAACTGACTTGCACGCGCAGAGTATTGCCATGAATTTTCTATTGAAACCTCACAATACCGGCTCAGTACTTGACTGACCCATGACTACCAGACGCAATCCACTAAAAATTACACATCTCACAAATCAAGTGCGGAACTTCTCCAGGGAATTCTTTTGAGGAATAGCATCATTCACCTCAAAACTCCACTCATCTCAGACCTAAACTCCAGCAGTTGAGTGAATGACTTTTCATCTGCTCATGTGCATAACGGAAAATTACCGAAAGGGGCAGCGTGAATTCCAAAATCGGTCCGAGGATCACGTTTTGGACACTCCAACTTCGGAAATTACGCTATTTGCTCGAAACTGGCTTGCGCACGAACAGAAATGGCATGAGGGGATAATATGGACTTTCAGTCCGTCCCCAGGCGCTCAACTTTCGACAAATTTGAAACAAATTTCAAAATTCCACACAACGTTCAATTATTCAATCTCCACCGTACTGTTTATGCTTATACTTTTTGGCGCTCTTGTTCCTCGGAACAGAGTGCTTATCAATTTGCCTAAATGTCTGTATTTTTCGAATTTTTGGCTGAAAATGGTCTTGAACGATTTGGTTTGACGCACTGATCAAGAATCCGTGGTCGAAATCGATTATGTGCGGCCGGCCGTTAACACGATAACTCACGAACGGAATCAGCTAGACAGTTGAAATTTTCAGAGAAGGTTTGAGGGGTATATAACTCGGTTGAGTTCGTTATTGGGCAAAATTGGTCAAATAGTTTCGGAGTAAAGAAACAAACTTTTTTTTTTACATTACAACTCTTGAATTCAAATTTTTACAAGATGCAGTTTCATCACAACAATCGATGCTATAATTTTCAACTCTAACAAACTAATACTTTCGGAGATATGATGTTTCAAAATTTCAATAATTCATTGTAAGTTCTATGTATTCACAGAATCTATCTGTGTTCACTGTTCATAAATGTCATCTTTTCTAGCTATTAGAGATTGTCAATTCGTAGTTTGAAAATATTTTCTCTTGGAAAACAAGTGTCCGATTCTTGAATTTGTGAATGTATACAAGACTGTTTCGAAACCGAAAATAAAAGAATTGGATCATTTGAATGATGTAGTTCATGAAGGCAACAGGAAAGAAGAACATAATGGAATCATAAAAAAAATTACTGTTCGTTGACCACTGAGGTTAATATTACCTTTTACTTCCTTAAGTAGTGAGACATGTTCCTATATACAGTATTTTCATTTTTTTGCTAGCAAAAAAATACTGAAATATGGATCTACATTTATGTATCAAACATTTTTTCTTGAGTTAAGGTTCATAATACAGAAAAGAATGTGTTAGTGGTATGAACTATTAAATTTTAAATCATGAAAAGATGATAGTATTTTATTAATATATTTTGAACTATTAAAATAATTTGTTCGTAATCCTCTACCCACTCAAATATCAGGAATAAATGGACAATCTGCTATGATTGTCTTCAGCCTTGCTCTAGACATTTCGATGATACATTCCTTAGGTATTTCGAGTTGTGAAAACTATGCACCGAGTGTAAGTTGCAACAACCCATTCCACGAGGTTGAATCATTGCAGATTGCTCATTTTATCTTCATAAATAAATTTTATGACAATATTTGAAGCATTAAAGCATTGTAGATTGCTATTTTGTTCAATAGATAATTTTGGAAGCATTTATTTTTAAACGACTCTTTTTTCAAATTTAATTTCTTTCATGATGCCGTTCTATCATATGAATCCATTGATATAATTCCCAACTCTGAAAAACCAATACTTTCGGAGATATAATTTGTCTGTTTGAACAAGAGTGTCAAAAAGCTCATGTCCACAGGGTTTGAACCAATTTTATCATTGGAATCGATTATTATATCCATACGAACACTGAAAAAGTTCAACCCCCGTCAACATTTTTCAACGGGAAAACAATCATTCAAATTTGGTTGCACATAATGCCTGTTCGAACGATCGAAACTTGGCGCCAGTCCGTATCGTAACCCATCACATCTACTCTCACTCTCTTTTTGTATCCGTTTCACTCTTCATTCCAGTGTAACATAGCTCCCTTTAAAGGGCTCCTAGTCAGCATTGGCTGTAACAAGTAGATGATAAATTTTGATTACGTCATCCGTCATAGCAAAGATTCAGGAGCCTTTCACTGAATTTGAAATTGCTTCTTGATTTACTGATTTTCAATACCGAAATATTCAAATTTTATAAATGATCAAATTATATGAGAGCATACATGATGATCTGGTATTGAGGTAGATTCAGAAAAACATAAACATATGGTATTTCATGTTACATGCAAGAGACCTAATAAGCTCTTAACACTTAACCCTTGGTACTTTATTCTAGGAACGAGCTCTTCTATTGGTTGTACCGATCGGTAGAGCTAAAGTAGAGGTGAGCAATAATTCCCTTATTCAATTTTCAAGAAATTTTGAATTTAAAACGGCAGGATTGCTGATATCGAATAAGCTTTTCGAAATTACTGGCAGCTCGAAGTTAATTTTAATTTCCACATAACTTGTCAAAATATTCCTTTTGACATTTAAGGCTGGTTTTCCTATCACGCTGACGGTCGGCGCTGACGGTCAGCGCGTAGCTTGTCAGCGCTGATCGCAAAGCTCATTGAATAGGCTGGTTTGCCTGGTTTGCGCTGGCGCGTCGGCGCCGCTGTCTAGCTGGCGCCGACGCGCCATTCAATGTATTCAATGAGCTGACCGATCAACGCTGACAAGCTACGCGCTGACGTCAGCGTGATAGGAAAACGAGCCTAAACGAATCGCAACAAGCATACGCCACTCAGAAGATCTAAGGAATTGTCACCTGAATATATAGTGAGATGTATAGTGACATGATCTAACATCAATGGAAGGAAATGTAGTCAGTAGGAAGTAAAAAGCTTAATATTGAGTTCCTGGGATTACCGAGATTCAATGGAATATTCTCATTCAACTCTAAGTGGACTCCTTTTACGCCCATTCTATTCATAACCCACTTTCCATTTGAAACGATTGAAAAAAGCCATTCACGACTCGTTCAGAAATTAAGTATTTCCATTTAGTGACACGACAATGGGCATATTTTCAATCCCACCGAAATTCCTGCGGAGCCGTAAATATTCAATTAATAGAGGAAACTGATTCGAATGTCGGTGCATGAATTCCTGGATTTTCCGGAAGTATAGAAAATATTCGGTCAACATGAAGTTAACTACGCCGATGGTATTTATGTTGAATTCCTCTGAATTCATAATTTGTCACAACTTCTTGAATCTGTTAACGGTGCTTTCTCAGCGGGCAGTTTCCCGGATGATTTCAAGATAAGTTTATGATTATGTAGGTATGTACTGAAGTTGTGAAGGAACTTTTTGGAGTGCTCCTCATGTGTACTCTTCTGTTGGATTCTTTTTTTCTTCCTGATCTTTTTTATAGGTCTGCGCTCCAGAGTTACAGAAGGGCAAGGCCGTCTTAAACTATGCTGGGGCTCTTGGGCACACAATAATTTGGGGTCCTTTTGAAAAGTATAGAAAGCGAATTATACATCCTCCTACCATGATAACTCTTGAACGGAATGAGCTAGATAATTTTCAGAGTAGTTTTGGGATATAAATATCTCAGTTAAGATTTGTTAGTGAGCAAAATGGTGGTTTCGGAATAACGCAACTCTTTTTTTTACATTAAAAATTTCAAATAAATTTTTTTTTAAGATGCAGATTCATCTTAATAATCCACTGTTATCATTCTCAACTCTAACAAACTAATACTTTCGGAGATAAGATTTTTCAATATTTATGATGCAGTCAAAGTTTGAATAATTACTCGCTAGTACTCTGACAAGAGCGCCAAAGCCCCTGTCCAAAGCCCCCCTCGACCTTTCCCACTTTTGTCGCGTATGTTTCATTTTGTCCAAATGTCTGTAATTTTCTAATTTTTTTGTCGAAAATGGTCTTAAGCGATTGGATGCGACTCCCTGATAAAACATTCGAGGTCAAATTTGATTCTGTCTGGCCGGCCGTTGTCACGATAACTTGAGAACGAAAAGAGATACCGACTTCAATTTTTCAGGGTAGGTGGCGCATCCCAATACGACGGGCAGGTTCGTTAATGGGCGTAATCGGCCCAATGGTTTCCGACTAATAATTTTGTTTTCAGCCAATACAAATCCAATCGAATTGAAACTTAGTGAGTGGTTCTCGAATACAAACCTAAGGACTTTTGTGAAATTTTGTGAGAAACTTATCACTAAAAAATTTAAAAAAAAGTATTCAAAAATATTATTTATTTCACGATAACCTGAGAACGGTAAAGATAGCGACTTGAAATTTTCAGGTTAGGTTGTGCATCTGAATGCAATATTTGGATTTGTTTATAAGCATAATCGGCCAAACGGTTTTGGAGTTTTACCCATCTGAAATTAGGTTGTTATTTCCTAAACAACTCGAAAAATGCAGAACCGATCCAATTCACACATTATAATTAGTTGTAGAATGCCAACGCAAAAATTCTTGTGAAATTTCTTGAAGATCGTATCCCCGGAAAATCTTTAAAAAATCATTGAAAAAAATTCTATATATCCGAAACTGTTCGTCCGACATCGTTGAAATTTTGCGAGAGCCTTCAAAACCTAACTCTTCTGCCAAATTTCAAGTTTGAACACGATCGGATGTATACTATTGCAGAACCGAGCAGCCGTGTGTGAGTTCATTAGCTGGATGGGTGACAGTTGCTTCGATAACATTCGAACGAAAGGAGACAGGGACTTCCATTTTCAGGGTAGGTTGTTCATCCAAATGGGAGGGTTAATATCGTTTTTGAGCATAATCGGTCGAACGGTTTCGAAGTTATACCCACCTGGAATATTATTTCCTCGATAACTCAAAAAATATAGACTCGATCGAATTGAAGCTTCGTAACTAGTTGTAGAATATCGACATAAAGACGTGTGTGAAGTTTTTTGAGAACCGTACCTCTATAAAATTTTAAAAAAATTACGAAAACAAAAATGGTTCAAGCTCCTGACCAATTTTTTTTACTTATATTGAGCCAAATATAAGCCAAGTTTAGTCTTATATGACTTTTTTGTCTTAAATCGATCCTAACTAAGCTGATTTAAGTCAAATCTTATGGACATTTTATACTTCAAAAAGAAAATAGGCAAAATTTGACTTGATTTTGTCTTAATTTGGTTAAATAAACCTAATTCAGATATAAATCTTAAGACAAAACTAAATTTCATTTTCGACTCGGGTGCTTACTGTTACTGTGACCGACAAAAATGTTTTTAGAATAATTGTGAGAGAAATTGTCTGTCCTTCGGGGCCCTCCTTAGAATGGGGGCCCTGGGCACGGGCCCCGTGTGCCCTTATGGTAAAGACGGTATTGCAGAAGGGTTCGGCTCTTAGAAAGGCAGTTGTAGCCCCATTTCTGGCTATTATCTTGCACTCCTCGTTATTTTGTTAGATTAGATTGTGAACAGAGGGGTCTTTTGGCTAATATGTCACCTTTCAGAACAGTAACCATTATCATCTATTGTTCTATTATCCTACTCAGTTTCACACAAGGTATCTTGCTGCGGTGCTTATTGAGGTACGAACTGGAAATACCAGGCAGTTCGTTGTCGCCTTAGAGACTTTCCAGGAGATACCATCAACCCACTGGAGGAAGTTCAACGCCTCGTTAACGCAAAGAATAAAAGCATTTCATTCTCTACCGACCACTTAGCACAGGGTAGCACAGACATAAATCACAGAGGTAGGTGCTTACTGGATTATTTTTTTCCAATAATAGAATAATTGAAATAGAAAATGTAGGCAATAATCCAACGTTTATGAATTCGATCAGAGGTGGGGTAATTGACCTTACACTGGCTACGCCATTCATTGTGAAAACGGCCAAAAACTGGAGCGTTTCAGAGAACCATTCATATCAGATCATATGGCAATTGAATTTGATATCGAAACGAATCCTCCTTTCTGATGTTGAATAGCATGATACTAAGGAAGACCAACTGGAAGCTCTATGAAGTCCAGTTGAGTTCAGAATTGGAAGGCCTGAAATATAACATTAGTACGTTGGCGCAACTAGAAAATGTCTCCGCTCGTGTTTGAAAAGAACATATGAAGATAATTGTCTACTCAGAAAGAAAACGGTTTCCCGAGACGTTCTCTGGTGGAATGATCAACTTGATCACCTCAAAGCAATGAAAGCTGTCACTAAGGCCAAGCCAGGAGGTTTCTGGGAGGACTATCACTTGGCTCTAACAAACTACAGCAAAGAGGTACGAAAAGCCAGAGGACATTCCTGGAGGAGCTTCTGTGAGGGAGCCGCGGGGGCAGTTCTACCCCCGCGGCTAGACTAGAAAGCATGTGAGAGCTATGAAATTATCACGAAGAAAGTCTGAGAGTTCTGCTCGTAACTAATTTCCCTGGCTCTAAGTAAGTCAGTGTCAGAAACGAGATCTCCACAAAACCAGCATTTAAGCCCTTCAAGTGCAGCAATCAATAATCTGGCGGACTATTCACACTACACAGAATTGCAAGGGCGATGAAAAGCTTCCACCCCTTCAAATCGGCAGGCATGGATGGTATATTTCCGGCTATGCATACAATGTACCTCCGCTTACAGCTCTTTAGAGCTACAGATGCATGAGTATACATTCCTGAATCGTGGAGAGACTTAATGGCAGTTTTTATACCCAAAGATGGACGGAAAGGCTCATCAGAACCTTTATCTTATCGACCTATATGTCTTACCTCCTTTCTCCTCAAATCCATGCAGAAAATAATAGATCATGTGAGAGGAATTATAAAGCATCACCAAAAATAATTTGTCTTCAGATTAGGCAAATCAAGTGGATGCACTCCACAATTCCATTGTAGAGGTGGTTAAGACCTTCTCTGCTAAACAGGATCTTACTACATTTGGCGATATTGGGGGTGCTTTTGATAACACCCCGCCCGCCTCCATATGCAATGCTGCCAGGCACTAAGGGGTAGAACCCTCTACTGTCAATTGGATATCGACAGTGCTGAAAGAGGGGGGCCATCAGGGCCTTCCTTAGGGAGACAGAAGCGAATCTGCTGGGGTGTATGGGTTTCACACACTGTTGGGTTCTACTCGTATTACCACTGCTATGGAGCCTGCTCATGGATGTATATTAGAATAGGCTTTCGCCCAGAAATACGCTGATGGCATAGTGATAACTATATGTATATTAGAGGTGATCATGAAGGCATACAGCGTAGCCAAATGCAAGCTGATCTCATTATCACCGAAAATTGGACTGAGGAAAAACGGCTTTACGTTGATCCCTCTAAGAACACCTTGATTCACTTCTCTAGAAGGAGGAATCTGAATCCAAGAGATCCGGCCATAAATGGCCACACTTTGAACTTCACCATTCAGTGCAAATATCTATGAGTAATACTAGATTATAAAATCAACTGGAGAAAACACAAAATTCTTTCCAAAGCCACAGTGGCTATGTTGGGCCCGCAAAAGTCTATTTGGGAAGACATGGGAGCTGAAACCGGAAATGTAAATGTGGTTATACACATCAGTAGTGAGCCCCATTGTAACCACAAGGAGTCGGTTACAAAAACTGAAACGGGTTGCTTGTATTGGTGCCAAAGGAGCTAGCTCTCCCACAGTAGTGGTTGAGATCATACTTTGCCTCCTTGCACTTACATGCAAGGAAATGCAGCTTGTTGGGTGCAATAAGGCTTGCTCGAAGTGAATACTCCTACCTGGTAACTGGGTAGGACATAATAATGAGGTCACTGGACCAACTGGACTGAAACCTCTTGGCAAAGCCCTCAGATATGATGCCAACCATATTTGATTTCAAGATACCCTTTGCTACGGTCATAAGAAACCATCCAAATACGGTGGATCTCGTTAATTCGAACGGAGAAGGATAGCGATTTGAAATTTTCAGGGTAGGTTGCATGTCCGAATGCGGCGGTTGAGTTTGTTACGGGGCATAATTGGCTCAACAGTTCTCGAGTACTGATTTTTTTATTTCAAACATTACAGATCCGATAGAATTGAAACTTGGTGGTTGTTGAATACCGTCACAAAGACGAAATTTATGTGAAATTTTGTGAAGATCATACCACAAGAAGATTAAAAAACAATATCAAAAAATATTGTTTATTTCACGAGATCTTGAGAAAGGCAAAATATAGCGACTTGCAATTTCCAGGGTTGCTTGCGCATCCAAATGCGACAATTAATTTCGTTAATAGGCATAATCGGCCAAACGGTTTTGCAGTTATACACCTCTGAAATGTTATTGTTTTTCTCAATAACTCAATATATACCAATCTCATCCAATTAAAACTTGGTAATTACTTGTAGAATGCCAAAGCGCTAATTTTCTCAAAATTTCCTAAATATCGATTCACTAGAAGAAAATTAATTTTTCTTTTCTTTCAACAATTTTACTATTTGTCAGAATCTGCTGAAATTCCGCACATACCTCCGTGCTACCATTTAACAATAGAGTGCCGAATTTTAGCTCGAATGACTTCGTATGTGGGCTGAATAGACCATGGAACATAAAAAAAGCTCCTGACTCCACGTCATTGCTTTTTAAGAATTTTTATTTCTGTTTCGTTGTGGTCATACTTGATTTGATTCTTTAGGAGGTGAAATCATCACTAAATGGCTCCTTTCTGGGTTTTCTCTCCCAAACTATGGAAAATGTCTATAAAATAAAAATTATTATTATTTTGAAATTGCTCCTTCGTTAGAGACAATAGATATTTGTCAAAAACAATATACAATAATATTGGTTCAAGCACTGACATGAAGATATTTACCATGGTGAATTCGATTAAGGGTGTCCAATACAGAAGAATGGACAATAGAACATACGCGCAAAAGCTTCTGACTTTCCGTCAGTGCTTGAACCAATGATTTTTTTGAAATTTTCTAGGAGTACGGTTCTTAAAATGTTATTTTTCGTCATTTTTTTCAAATTTTCAAGAGGTACGGTTCTTACAAATTTTAAACACGTCTTTATGTTGATTTTCTACTACTAGTTACCAAGCTTCAATTCGATCGAATCTTTATTTTTTAAGTTATCGAGGAAATAATATTCCAGGTGGGTATAACTCGGAAACCGTTAGTCCGATTATGCCCAAAAACGAACTCAACTCTCCCTTCCGGCTAAGCAAACTACCCTGAAAATTGCAAGTCCCTATCTCCTTTCGTTCGGAAGTTATCGTGGCAACGGTCACCCATCTACTGAACTCACACAAGGCTGCTCGAATCTCCAACAATATTTAACCGATCGTGTTAAAACTTGAAAATTGGCAGTTGAGTTAGGTTATAAAGGCTCTTGCAAAATTTCAGCAATTTCAGACGAATAGTTACTGATATATAGAATTTTTTTTTTCAATTTTCAATGATTTTTTAAAAATTCTCTTCAAATACTATCCTCGCGAAATTTTGCAAGTATTTTCGCGTTGGCATTCTACAACTAACAACCATGTTTGAATTCAATCGGTTTAGTATTTTTGAGTTAATGAGGAACAAAAAACAACCAAATTTCAGATGGCTATAACTCTCAAACCATTTGGCCGATTATGCTCGTAAACAAACTGAAATGTCGAGTTCTGATGCACATCCTAAGCTGAAAACTTCAAGCCGCTATCTCTTTCCGTTCTCAAGTTATCGTGACAACAAAAATATTTGTTAATAATTTTTTGATAATATTCTAGCCATACGATTCGCACAAAATTTCACAAACATGCTTAGGTTCATATTCTACAACTACTCACCAAGTTTCAATTCGATCGGATTTATATTGATTGAAAACAAGATTATTACTCGGAAACCACTGGGCCGATTATGCCCATTAACGAACTTGTCCGTATTGGGATGCGCCACCTACCCTGAAAATTTCAAGTCGCTAGCTCTTTTCGTTCACAAGTTATCGTGGCAACGGCCGAACGGCCGGACAGAATCAAATTTTACCTCGAATTCTTCGAACTAAATCGTTTGAGACCATTTTCGTCAAAAAATTCGAAAGTTACAGACATTTGGGCAAAATGATAACGCGATGTTCCCCAGAACATACGCGCAATAACAATGTTGCCTGATAAACATCAACGTTACATAGAACAACTATTATACTGTAACGTTTCGGAGACTAAATCAAACAACAGGCCACAAATTGCGAATTTCAGGGTAACAAATTTCGATTTCAGAATAACTGCAAACAGAAATTAACTCTGAATATTTCTACTTGGTGTCTGATGAAACGGTCTGATTTAGTATCCGAAACGTTGAAGAATAGTTATTTTATTTTTGGTTCTGTTTCGTTTCTGTTTATTAGGCAGCATTATTTCATATATTACTTCTGACGAATATCTATTGTTTCTAACGTACAAGGAATTTCAAAATAATGAATTTTTTTTTATAGAAATTTTTCAGACTTTGGGAGAGAAAACCCAGAATGGAACCATTTACTGAAACTACAATATATCAAAAATTAATGAGGTTGATATTTCACCAATAAAATCTCAAAACCTCCAAAAATATCCGCATGTTAATAAATTCAAATCAATCTGGAGAACTTATTGCTAATATAAACCGCTGTGTGCCATTTATTATTTTGACAGATATTTTTTGATTAATACAAATTAATATAATGGATGAAACTATATTCAACTTACGACCGTATTCTTTATACATATCACCAATCAACCCAAGATTCATAGAGAGACCAACCAATAAATATGTTGATAAGAATATCGATGGCAACTTTTCACCATTTTCAGAAAAGAACCCCATGTCTCTCAAGTGTATAATTGATTTGGTGAAAACTTTTGCCTGCATCTTGGCTACAACCACTGAAATCAATAGGCCTACTATTCTGAATCTTAGAGTTGAGAAAATTATAATGGGGGATTTGATTGACAATCGATAATCTGATGATGTTTCGTAATGTCTTTGCCTTTACTTAGATTTGTTTCATTCAATAGTGATGGAGTAAATACAAATTAATCGTTAACTTCAATGAATCTTCTTGACCATTACGTCTGTGATATAAAAAAATCTTTAATATGCAATAAAACTTTCATAATGTTCTACTTCTTTGCTGCTCCATCTATGGAGTAGGTAAGCGTGTCATCGAGAAATGTATTCCATTAGCAATAGAACGTTTGATTCATAACCACACCGATTCTCAAGTTCTAAGAAACCATCAAGATGGTCTCTCTTGTGATAGTAACAGAACAATCGTTCCTGAATGTTGCGTTCTGGTAAGGGTTAATATCTTAAATTTTTATCACTTCAGGCAGAAACGCATTTCAAAACGACAGTGAATGGAAGACACTACTACTCCCTTTAGTCATTGACATTCATCTACAGAAAATTACCAGGATTAGATTAGCCCACGGTTATAACGAATTTGGAATAAGGAAACCAGCGTCGGTGATTTTGTGAGGTAAAGTAGGTTTTTTGCGAGTATGTTCTGGGGAACATCGCGTTATAGTTTTGCCCAAATGTGAAATTCTGTGGTGCCGTACGGCCGTCCGGCCGTTGCCACGATAACTTGAGAACGGAGAGAGCTAGCGACTTGAAATTTTCAGAGTAGGTGGCGTATCCAAATACGACGGACAAGTTCGTTAATGGGTATAATCGGCCCAATGGTTTCCGAGTAATAATTTTGTTTTCAACCAAAATGAATCCGATCGAATTTAAACTTGGTGAATAGTTGTAGAATATAGACCTAAGCACGTTCGTGAAATTTTGTGAGAATCGTATAGCTAGAAAATTATTAAAAAATTATTGAAAAATATTTTTGTTGCCACGATAACCTGAGAACGGAAAGAGATAGCGGCTTGAAAATTTGATTTTTGGTTGTGCATCAGAATGCGACATTTGAGTTCGTTTATGAGCATAATCGTCCAAAAGGTTTTAGAGTTATAGCCATCTGAAATTTTCTGAAATTTGGTTGTTTTTTGTTCCTCATTAACTCGAAGAATAAAAAACCGATTGAATTCAAGCATGGTTATTAGTTGTAGAATGCCAACGCGAAAATTCTTGCAGAATTTCGTGAGGATGGTATAACTAGAAAATTTTAAATAACGCGATGTTCCCCAGAACATACGCGCAAAAAAATAATTAAAAATAATTGAAAAAAATTCCATATATCATAAACTATTCGTCTGGCATGGCTGAAATTTTGGAACAGCCTTCAGAACCTAACTCTACTGCAGAATTCCAAGTTTGAACATGATCGGATCTATATTGTTGGAGAACCGGGCAGCCTTTTGTGAGTTCGGTAGCGTAGTGGTAGCCAAGTGTAGCGGATGGGAATCGTCGTATGATAATATGTAGTCTATGGTCGTATTTTTGCGAGAACCTTCAAAAATAAAATGAAAATATGAATGTCATGATGACATATTTTCGCTCGTATATTATGGGAAAATCGTCTTATTTCATCACAAATCTATGGGAGATGATAGCCCTACATTAGTCGTCAGACCTGGTTTTGAAAGAGATCCTCCTTAGGAGGAGGCAACTAAATATTGAAGGGATTTCTATGAACAAGAGTGAATATCTTTGAGAAATAGAGAAGGCGATTCTTCTTCAAGAGATCCATGTGCCTTCAGAGGAGTATATTTGCGAGAGGGGACTTTTGAAAGATTATGTATTATTTTTAATATGATATCGCTGAAATTTTGCTGAAGGCTTCTGATCTTGTAAGGTGAGAGGCTCATTTGTGGATATTAAATCTTGTGATGGGTAGAGAGGAATTTTAGGCCATGTAGGCCACTAAGGCCCACTTGCACGAATGCGGGTTATCTAATTAAATCCGGATTAACTCTAAACCTAGGGTTAAATTGATAATAGGTCTTGCACCTTCAAGAGTTAGAGCCTAACTCTGGGTTAAAACTATAAAAATTTAACCCGGCAAAATAGCAGGGTTAAATGGCTAAGTCCGGGTTAGTCATGTAAAAATTGACATTTCTAATTTAAATAGTTTCGATTTGTGATGAATTTCTGGTAAATAATAAATATTAGCAGTGATCGGTAACTTGCTTGTGTGGTATTTTTGAGAATGATTCATGATTAATGGATATACTACAAACTACATTCTGATCTACGCATGCGCCCCGTTTTAACCTCAACATCGAATCTGAATCTGATCAAAACACAAATACAAAACGTAAACAACTAAACAAAATATTCTCAATCCACGAAGTACGAACGAGTATTCCTTCCGTTGAAAATAATCGAGATTACCTTGTATTTGAAGATTGGAGGAATCTAGAAATATTGTTTACGTATGTGAAAGAAATTCCAAATTATGGAGAACTGTAGAAAAGTTGTTCAGAAAGAAGATATCTGGTATATGTCCTTCAGGATTTCTGGCTAAAAATCAGCAGTAAGTAATAGAAGTGAATTGAATGAATTACTTTACTCAGAGAAGTCCAAGTCTTAATATTTCCTTTCAGGTTGGAATGAATTAAGGTCCAGTTGACGTAGAGCAAAAAAGTAATGCTTTTCGACAAATAGAATGCATGAGTTACTCTTGGAGTTACTGCAGATAGAATTCTTAAAAACAAGGTATATGGAACTTAGTCGATTGAATATTTGTGAAGATTAAGTATATCTCATGAGAAAATTTAATATTGATAAGAGGCAACCAAGATGACATGAACACTAAAATTTTTAAAGTTCAAGAGTGGAATAGCCAAGAAGAAAATCTAGTGTTTCTATTCAAACAAATTGGTGGTGGTTCTCATATCGTTGAAATGACAAAGGGACGTATCTGCAATAAGCAAGTTTCAAGATATTCTCGTTTTGAAATTCGAGAGTGAACGATAAATCAGGGAGTGAACGAAATAAACCGTAAATGCTCGATTCAAGGTGGATTTAAATATGTTCCGCAATCTACTAAGGAAGTGGTTGTTATGAGTAGGCTATGACTATAAAAAATAAAGCCAACTCAAAATTTTACATTTTACACTTAATTCTGTTTTGTCATTTTGCCGAAGCTATATATATTATGGGATAAGTATTCTATTCATCATGTACTTAGGTGAAAACCACCCAGTGACTTGCCTAAGCTGTCGTAAGGATACATTAATAAAATATATACAGAACAAAACTGACTCTCCTAGGAGCTTCTGTGGGATTTCCTTAGGGAAGACCTAGAATGGTTAGTATAATCATAAACATGTCATTAGCAAGCAAAACTGCATGAATTACATTTCAAATGACTTCTGCACCTACCCTATTATTCAGATTTGGCCCTTAGCCACTTTTACCTGTTTACACATAACATTTGCATAATACTATTGCACAAAAAAAAACAGTTGAATTACGCTTAGACCAGTGAATTTTGAACACTTTTCTGTTTTCCTGATATCATGGGTCTCTTACGATCCATCATCAGGGTGTTTGGATGCCAGCGTGTACCTATATAATAGGCATTTTTAACGAAACATTTTAATTTTTCTAATTGCAGAATATTTTAAAATATAGGAGTAGAAGGTGATGCAATATAACATGTGTGTAGGTATATATTATGTATATTGTTTTCCCGTGGAACTTCAGGTATATGTTTCTTAAATGCTTGTTGCTTAGCATGCTTAACAATGAATACCTCTGAAGAACAGATTTTACTAATATTATAATAGAATGGCTTGATAATTCAACGCTAACTTTGAAAATGATGTATCCTAGTGTTGCGGAGGAAAATCCAAGTATATTTTACAACGAGAAGTAGTATATAAGGAAACGGAGAAAGTCAGTTATCATATTTTAATAATAATCTATATACAAGTATTTATCCTCCCTGCAGTGTTTCACGAATCCTCCATGATTATGTGGGCAGCAGTGGTCCAAACTCGAAAAAATGTATTGCATGCTGCTTGATGTAGTATTGAATTTTCAAAATGAATGTTATTCTTGATCTCTCTTGAAGTAAATAATCGAATATGTTAATAGAGTTTTATTCGAAATTATTTCCTTTGTTTGTATTACGGCTTCAATGAGGTATACAATTTTTTTGTTCACTGAGGGCTGATATATTTTACGACCTGTAAACTGTCAAGTAGCCTTACCGAAAGGAAAGTAATCTGTAAATGTTCACTTTAAAGGGGATCAGTAAATTCAACGAGCACATAGTTGACGAATACTTTACGGAGAGGTTGAATAAATCGGCCCTTAGTAGATAGTATAAAACAATATATAGATTGGTATCTAAATAAATGAATCTTATTTTCACAATAACTCTTTTCCCCTAACCCATGAAAACAAATTTTCACAGACAATTTACATGAATCATTAGCTTCAAACGTTCATTATCTTGAAATACAAATGAATAAGTGGAAATTTAATTTTAATATTTCAATATTGAATGGAATATTTAGAGTTTATCTATAATTTCAGATATCTCATCTCATCAACGAGTGACAAAAGTATTGAAATTGATTATGCATTAAACGATGTGTTCAAATGTCAAATTATTACCATATTCCATATCGACAGACATTCTTGTAATGATTATGAAGAATTAAAAAGGTTTGATGGCTAATATAAAAATTTGTTCAAGCACTGACGTGAAGTCAGGAGCTTTTGCGCGTATGTTCTATTGTCCATTCTTCTGTATTGGACACCCTTAATCGAGTTTACCATGGTAGGGTGTCCAATACAGAAGAATGGACAATAGAACATTGGTTCAAGCACTGACGTGAATCAGGAGCTTTTGCTCTTCTTAATCGAATTTACCATGATGAATTCTATTGTCCGTTCTCCTGATTGGACCCTTTTAATCGAAAAAAAAATTGGTTCAAGCACTGACGTGAAGTCAGGAGCTTTTGCGCGTATGTTCTATTGTCCATACTCCTGTAATGAACACTCTTCTTAATCGAATTTACCATGATGAATTCTATTGTCTATTCTCCTGTATTGGACACTCTTCTCAATCGAATTCACCATGATGAATTCTATTGTCCATTCTCCTGTATTGGAGACTCTTCTTAATCGAATTTACCAAAATGAATTCTATTTTCCAGAATGGACAGGTACCAGCAGAATGATTTTCTCTGCTCCTTTTGCGGAATTACCCGTTATACTTCTCCATTTTATATATATATATATATATATATATATTGTGGGGTTTGTAGACACACCTACAAAAGTGAATTCCGGGCGAAAGAAGAAACTGAGAGAGGTATTTTCTGGAGATCTCTACCCGGAATGTATCACTCCAAGAAATTCCTCTGGAACTTTGATACTGTCAGATCCAAAAAATACTTGGACCTCAGCAAGAACACGCTGCACCTCCTCACTGGCTTCCTCATAGGGCACTGCGGCCTCAGGAAGCATATGATGAGATTAGGGCTAGCAGAAACTGAGGAGTGCAGATTCGGTTGGGAGGAGGACGAAACTCCTGATCACCTGAAAACGGAATGCCTCGCCATCTCAAACCAACGCAAGGAATGCTTTGGGCAAGAAATCTGCAGGAGCGAAGATGTAGCCTCCTTAAAGCCATCCCAGATACTGGAGTTCATCAGAACTCTGGAACTGGAAGGCGAGCTGTAGATGGTAATGAGATCAACAGCTCTGAAGGGGGAGGGCACAATGGACCTTAAGGTCACAGTGCAACGTTACCCCCTACAACAATATACAATATATATACAACACCTGATAACCACAATATGATAATGATGAAAAATGGCGATACCGTTGTTAAAAAATCAACAAGTCAAGAGCGTTCCTGCTAATCGGGTCCTTCCTGAATGACTTCGTATAATAAATATACTTATGCATATATTCCACAAATCAAATAGACCCCAGGGGGTTCATTGATCTGCCGAGAAAGCAAGAGCAGACGCGTTTCTGGCTTCTTGGCCTTCATCAGTACCCTGTAGCTTTCCCAACAAATTCAACTAAACTGACCCGGGTTAAGCCTCTCAGAGCCGGCTTGGTCGATCATTATAATCGCCCACGCCACCTATGAGACGAAACACGGAAATCAGCCTCTCCCCACCAGTGAATATTTGAAGCGTGAAATCATATGCCACCATTCACTCGATATTTAATCAAAAACGAGGCCCGCAGAGCTCAGACAGTATCTTCTCAATGGCCATGAACGCTGTTTGGCGTTTTCAAAAATAATAATGAAAAATGGCGATACCGTTGTTAAAAAATCAACAAGTCAAGAGCGTTCCTGCTAATCGGGTCCTTCCTGAATGGCTTCGTATAATAAATATACTTATGCATATATTCCACAAATCAAATAGACCCCAGGGGGTTCATTGATCTGCCGAGAAAGCAAGAGCAGACGCGTTTCTGGCTTCTTGGCCTTCATCAGTACCCTGTAGCTTTCCCAACAAATTCAACTAAACTGACCCGGGTTAAGCCTCTCAGAGCCGGCTTGGTCGATCATTATAATCGCCCACGCCACCTATGAGACGAAACACGGAAATCAGCCTCTCCCCACCAGTGAATATTTGAAGCGTGAAATCATATGCCACCATTCACTCGATATTTAATCAAGAACGAGGCCCGCAGAGCCACAATATGAATGTTTCATTTTGGTACATGCCTTCATTGTGTTCAAATATGTATTTCTGTTTTAATTTTTTGGACCATCACCACTCTGAATGCATGGTATAATAATTTTAGAATTTTGACTAGTTTTTTCATTTTTCCCAATCCTGTTTTATTTTCAGGATTTTTGTGACTCGTCCTTTTTCTTTAAATATTGTCTCAATAATACCCCGTATGTGGGGCGAAACGTCGATATTTTGATGAAAGTTAACTAAAGGAAAAAAATCTAATGATTTTGGTCCCATGATTGCGAGACCTTATGATATAATACCCTTGGATAATCCATATGATGATGAAAATATATACTTTGGTAAGTTGATCAATTGGATTCAGAATATCTCCAGTATATACAAAACTGGAATATTGAATTAGTTTCAATATAATATATATAATATATTACACATATACAATATAATATATATGGTGAATTATGTTGTCCATTCTCCTGTATTGGACAAAATATATCATCAGATGCGTTATGTATTATTGTATTTGCCTGCAAATTTCCATGAATATCTTCCGCCTCGATTTAAAGATATAAGGTTCCATACTATATCCCAACCCTGTATAATAATGTACTTTTTATCGACTCATCGAAAGGCCGCAGGTTATTCCCTAATGTCCTTCGTTACTTCAGCCCTCGATTTCCAGTCGGATTCATTGTTACAGTGACCTTAGAAATCCTCTGCATCAAATTGCGAAGATGAGAACTCCTTTCGCTGTGCCATAAAACTAACTTTTCCACTTCACAAAATGAATTATGCCTTCGACGGCATTAGTCATCGTTTATTAAATTCTCTTCAGAAATAGTCTTTTCTTGTGATAAATCCGAACCACACATAGCTATCTTATAGTGTTCCTGACGTAGCGTTTGTGACAAATGGCTCCGGACAGAATTCAACGTCCAAATCGAGAATTATTTAGATTCATTACCGTCCACTTGCTCCATCTGGATCTCATTGTCTTCGGCTGCTGCTTTCACGGAAATAATGTGCTTTGATACTATGCCGATTATGCAGTTCTGTTGGAATGTTGATGTAAATCCAAATCCGCTAGCAAATTGTTAGAGAGAGATTAATGCTGTACTATTTGGATGATATCCATCATCACCACCTTTTTGTTTAATTGGAAAAGTTAGTTGCAATTCAATGCAGTTCCATAGAATTCACGAATAGAAGGACTAGTTCACAATTTCTCGGTTCCACAGGATGAACTTTGGTTTACCTACTATTCTCTCTAATAATATTAGATCTGTGGAATCTTGAATCAAAATAGACTTTAAGTTACCTCCCCCGAAATGAGAAATTTCGTCTTGTATATACAATGTGGAAAAGCCAAATGGAATAATCTCATTATCTTGGTTACTCTGTACATATTTATGGAAAATCCCGAAACACGTCAAATTTTAATTTTAAATTGTCATTCTTCTCAGTAAATGCGATCCTTACCTACAACTCCCTCCGGAAGACAGTTACAACCCCCAATTTTTCGAATAGGATGTATGTGCTTATGATACATCGTTTGAAAGATCTCGTCATTCTCTATTCAGAACTTTTATCACTTTCATGTTCATTGCAAAAATCAAATTAGAAAAAAACAAAATCAAGTGATAAGTGAAATTTGGTACAATATCAAGAACTAAAATGTAATACAAAAAGTAGCAAAAAAGTTATGAATGTAAATGAAGTAGATATTCAAAGTGTCAACCGCGTATGCCTTGTTGCCAAAGCATACTAACCTCAAATAAAAATTTGTTCCAACATTATTCATCATCTCAGAAGTTTTATTCGATCTTTTGGGTCATTCAAATCAAGGTTTTCAGTTTTGTAAACAATGCTCTTCACATATCCTCATAAAAATGAATCTAACGCGTTAAGATTAGGGGATCGCGCTGATGGCCATACGATCGTTCCTCGCCTTCCTATCTACCGATTTGGAAATATTGCTTCGAGGTACTGCTGGACATTGCGTTGGTAATGTGGTGGTACTCCATCCTGTGGAAACCATGTCGTATTCCGTGAACTTGAGGATTTCATTGATCAGGATATAAATTTGTCAAAGTTGGAACGACATCATTTTGAAGTAGTGCTAAATAATTATCACCATTCAAATTGCCCCCACTGAAAAAGGGGCCTATGATATGGTTTCGAACAGTTCCTTCCTATAAACATTAACATTTGAGGGAATTGCGTGTGATCTCCTATCATCCAGTGAGGATTTTCGGTAGATCACTAGGGGCAATTTTGACGATTAGCATGGCCGTTGCGAGAAAAAGTGCATTCATCAGAAAACAAAACGTCAACTCATTGGATAATATTGTTATCCCACATGTCCATCACAAAAAAAGTTCTTCTATCAAAATCGTATTCCAAGAGCTCCTGGGTAGGTATTATTTTATAGGGATGCATTTCATTTCGTTTCAATATGTTTAGAATCGATGTATGGCTGACATTGAATGTTGTGGAGGCATCTCTACTCGATTTATGTGGATTTTCTTCGAAGTCAGGCGTCACATCTATTTTCACATTCTTTTGCAGTGTATTAGAGGTTGCTTTTTTAATCTGCCTTACATGCCCAAACTCGCGAAACTGGCTTCTCTATTTAACTTATTGTCTCTTGAGTTATAGACGCAAATTCGGAAATTTCTCATGAAATGAGCGACTTACGTCTTTTTGTATTCGAGTGTTATCTCCGTAACCAATCATTTGTTAAATTGTTATTTTTTGCATTTCCGTTAATCGAACCAATATTCAAAATTGAAGTTGAGGAAATTCAAACTCATCTTGAAGGCAAATAAGTTTAGTGTTATTGTAATAAGATTTGGGAATAGCCGAGGGAAAATTATAATGATTTTCAGTAATCACATGATTTTTTTTTTGCGTGGATATTCTGGGGAACATCGCGTTATCATTTTGCCCAAATGTGAAATTTAATTCTGTGGTGCCGTCCAGCCGTCCGGCCGTTGCCACGATAACTTGAGAACGGAAAGAGCTAGCGACTTGAAATTTCAGGGTAGGTGGTGTATCCCAATACGACGGACAAGTTTGTTAATGGGTATAATCGGGGACCAATGGTTTCCGAGTAATAATTTTGTTCTCAACCAAAATAATTCCGATCGAATTTAAACTTGGTGAATAGTTGTAGAATATGAACCTTAACACGTTTGTGATATTTTGTGAGAATCGTGTCACTAGAAAATTTTAAAAAAATCAATGGCTTGAAATGTTCAGGTTAGGTTGTGCATCTGAATGCGACATTTGAGTTCGTTTATAAGCATAATCGGCCAAACGGATTTAGAGTTATAGCCATCTGAAATTTGGTTGTTTTTTGTTCCTCATTAACTCGAAAAATACAAAACCGATTGAATTCAAACATCGTTATTATTTGAAGAATGCCAACGCGAAAATTCTTGCAGAATTTCGTGAGGATGGTATAACTAGAAAATTTCAAACAAATTATTGAAAATAATTGAAAAAAAATTCTATATATCATAAACTATTCGTCCGGCATGGTTGAAATTTTGGAAGAGCCTTCAGAACCTAACTCTACTGCAGAGTTCCAAGTTTGAACACGATCGGATCCATATTGTTGGAGAACCGAGCAGCCTTTTATGAGTTCGGTAGCTGGATGCGAATCGTCGTATGATATGTTGTCTATGGTCGTATTTTTGCGAGAACCTTCAAAAAAATAAATGTCATGATGACATGTGCCTTCAAAGGAGTATATTTGTGAGAGGGTACTTCTGAAAGGTTATGTATTATTTTTAATATGATATCGCTGAAATTTTGCTGAAGGCTTCAAAACTTAACTTTAAATTAACCACACTTTCTGATCTTGTAGGGTGAGAGGCTCATTTGTGGATATTAAATTTCGTGATGGGTAGAGAGGAATTTCAGGCCAGTTTTTCTATCACTAATGAGAATATATCTTTATGTTTCACCTCATCACCTTTAGATCTATCAATGGACATTTATTGGTTAAGAATAAGTAATTGAATATTACTGGAATTCAATTGAATTTCATTCAATATGTTAGTAACTAAACTTATAATTTTCTTTACTTTGATTATTTAAATATGACTCCTAAAGAAGAATTGATGGTAGACAATATTGTGTTAATTTTTTCATCATTGCTTTCTATCCTGACTTCACGAAAAAAAAATTGGTTCAAGCACTGACGTGAAGTCAGGAGCTTTTGCGCATATGTTCTATTATCCATTCTCCTGTATTGGACACTTTTAATCGAATTTACCATGGTGAATTCTATTGTCCATTCTCCTGTATTGGACAGCCTTAATCGAATTCACCATGGTGAATTCGATTAAGAGTGTTCACTACAGGAGAATGGACAATAGAACATACACCCAAAAGCTCCTGGCTTCACGAAAAAAATTGGTTCAAGCACTGACGTGAAGTCAGGAGCTTTTGCGCGTATCTTCTATTGTACATTCTCCTGTATTGAACACTCTTAATCGAATTTACCATGGTGAATTCTATTGTCTGTTCTCCTGTATTGGACACTCTTGATCGAATTTACCATGGTGAATTCGATTTAGGCTGTCCAATACAGAAGAATAGACAATAGAATTCACCATGGTAAATTCGATTAAAAGTGTCCAATATAGGAGAATGGACAATAGAACATAAGCGCAAAAGCTCCTGACTTCACGTCAGTGCTTGAAATAATTTTTTTTTATTTTGAAATTTGCAATAAACATGAAAGTGATAATATTTCTGATTAGAGAATGACGTGACCTTTAAATCGATGCATCGCAAGCCAATATTTCCTATTTGAAAGATTGGGGGTGGTACCTGTCTTTCGAAGGGGCCAAGTTTTCATGTAAGTGATCACCGATCCAGATACTGAACTCACCCAACGCTGCTCGGTTTTCAGTATTTCTTAAATAACAACAATAATATAGATCCCATTATGTTCAAATTTGATAAACTGTAGAATAAGGTTTAGAAGGCTCTCGATAAATTTCAGCAATATCGAACGGATATTTTCTCTGGTAATTTTTTTTTTCTAGTTATATGATCCTCATGAATCTTGGCGTAATCCCAAGGTCACATGCAAATTAGCAATGCTTATATGTGCGGAAACCTGAAGTAGTACGTCCAGGTTCCTGTTCCCATGATCTCTCTATAGGTCCTAAATACTACAAACAACTAAATGGACGTAAAATATTAGGTTTCTGCAAGATAACCATTGTATATTTGTATGCGACATCGGGATTACGCGTTTACAATGGTGGAAAGTGTGGGGAGACAGAGCCGTATTCGAAAATGCGTCGAATCGCATGCTACTTCGGGGGTGGATAGCAGCCGTATCATGCATATTTTATATATGCGATTCTTGGTGAAATGATTTGTTTTGATGAGTTCAGCCTTCTGTTAAAAAAGACTCACTTTTGAAAAGACGTATATATAAAATATTTTAAAAAAGCAAAAGTGTCTATTCACGTCCATAGAGTTGAAATTCGGTACTAGATTGGAAAATGGGGGCTCGAAGGTTTGTGCGGAATTCCAGCTGATTTGGACTCATAGTATAAAAAGTCACAATCAGTAGGTGCGACAATCAGGTTATAGAATGTTTTTTTTTTAGTATGAAATTGAGGATGCAGTGACCCAGGTATTCGACTCTTCTCGGATCTCGGAGATCTGGAAATATTACTTTGACATTCGTTAGTAACTTTCAATTTTTTTGCAGGAGCAGGAGCGGTTCTCAAATGTAATCAAAAACTATAAATTCTGGAATTCCTTAGCTGCCGTATTGAGGTGGGTATTTCACATACTTACTTACATTTTTGTGATCTGCAACCGCATTATTATAATCCCACTAATATCACTAAAACTACAGCATATTCTCCCAAATAAGCCAATGTGAAGCACCAAATATCGTCCTGACATGACACTAGAATTGGTCAGCATATGATACCAAGAAATAGCACTTTTTGATTTTTCTTTGAGCAACTGCAAATCGCAGAATGATAATGTCAGAAAAAAATTGGTTCAAGCACTGACGTGAAGTCAGAAGCTTTTGCGCGTATGTTCTCTAACCCATTCTCCTTTATTGACTCTTAATCGAATTTACCATGGTGAATTCTATTGTCTGTTCTCCTGTATTGGAAACTCTTAGTCGAATTTACCATGGTAAATTCGGAGTGTCTAATACAGGAGAACAGACAATAGAATTCACCATGGTTAATTCGATTAAGAGTCACTAATAAAGGAGAATGGACAAGAAAACATACGCGTAAAGCTTCTGACTTCACGTCAGTGCTTGAACTAATTTTTTTTTCAATAATTTTTTGAAAATTTTCTAGTTCTATGATCCTCACGAAATTTTGCAAGAATTTTCGCGTTGGCATTCTACAACTAATAACCATATTTGAATTGGATCGGATTTGTATTTTTTGAGTTATTGAGGAAATAACAACCAAATTTCAGATTGATATAACTCCAAAACTCCAAAAAATTTGGCTGATTATGCTAGTTAACGAACTCAAATGTCATATTCAGATACGTAATCCACCCTGAAAACGGCAAGTCGCTATTTCTTCCCGCTCTCAAGGAATCATGAGATACATAATATTTTTTCATAATTTTTTAAAAATTTTCTAATGGTGCGGTCCCCACAAAGTTTCACACACGTCTTCATGTCGATATTCTACAACTAGTCACCAAGCTTCAATTCAATCGAGTTTATATTTTTTGAGTTATCGAGGAAATAATATTCCAGATGGTTATAACTCCGAAACCGTTGGGCCGATTATGGCCAACAGCGAACTCAACTCCTTCAATCAGATGTGCAACCTATCCTGCAAATTGCAAGTCCCTATCTCCGTTCATTCGAGAGTTGTCGAGACAACGCTGACCCATCCAGCTACTGAACTCACACAAGGCTGCTCGGATCTCCAACAATATAGATCCGATCATGTTCAAACTTGGAACTTGGTAGTAAAGTTAGGTTCTGAAGGCTCTCGCAATATTTCAGCGATGTCACACGAAAAGTTTTTGATATATAGAATTTTTTTCAATAATTATCTATGATTTTTTAAAAATTTTCTAGTAAAACGATCCTCACAAAATTTTGCAAGAATTTTTTCGCTGCCATTCCACAACTAGTAACCATGTTTGAATTGGATCGGTTTTGCATTTTTCGAGTTATTGAGGAAATAACAACCAAATTTCAGAGATATAACTCCAAAACCGTTTTGCCGATTATGCCTATAAACGGACTAAAATGGCGCATTGAGATTCTCAACCTTACCTGAAATGTTAAAGTCGCTATCTCTTTCCGTTCTTAGGTTATCTAGACGAAAATAATATTTTTTAATAATTTTTTTTAATGTTCACAAAATTTACAACTATTGGTTGTAGACAAAATTATTACTCGGAAACCGTTGGGTGGATTATGCCCATTAACGAACTTATACGTCCTATTTTGATGCGCCACCTACCCTGCAAATTTCAAGTCGCTCTCATTTCGTTCTCAAGTTATCGTGGCAACGGCCAGCCGGACGGCCGGCCGGACAGAATCAAATTTGACCTCGAATTCTTGATCAGGGAGTCGAACTCAATCGTTTGAGACCATTTTCGGCGAAAATTTAAAAAATTACAGACATTTGGGCAAAATGATAGCAAGCTGTTCCCCTGAACATACTTGCAAAAATATCGAAATGATAGTCTTATGCGATATGTCACTTAGAATATAGTATATCGAAAAAACCGGTACACAGAAATTTTTATATTTAACGAAAAATGATTCGACTTACCTCAGGATCGAAAAATTCTTGGCTCTCCTGCAATGAAAATAACTTGATGAATATTTAATCATTAGGAATGATGAATAAATATATAATCATTTTGTTTCTGATATGAGAAATTAATTTGTGACATGCGTCGAGTAATTGGTAACGTCTTGTTCACAATCTAACACCAAACAGGCCAATGAGAAATTTAGAAAACGCTTTAATATTGAAATCTAGTACCTATCTGGAAATAGTGGAGAACCTCCCCCGTTGTGTAGTGGTTTAATCGGTTTCAAGGCGTAATTTTTTTTGAAGGATCCAAAAAGTTGAATCCAAATCCAAAAAGTGGTCGACCAGCAATTCCAAAAGAGGTAGAAATGAGCATTTCATTAGAGTTGTAGGAAAATCCTCATTTGTCTTCGAGATGTATAATGGGAAATAATAATATCTCGAGAATTATTGACCCACATGGCTTTACATGTGCATTACTGAATTTTGTAATCTATATCCATGGCAAGAACTAAAATAGGGGTTTGCAATGTGAAAAAAATATCGATTACTTGTCAGTTTGGTAATGGAAAATGGTAGAACAATAAGAATCAGGGGAAAAAGTTTTTTAAAAAATTAATTAATTTGAGCAACCAAACCATTTTTCGCTATTCCTGAAAAGGGAGAAAAAACACTGTATATTTATCGAATGGAACATCTAATATTTGTTTCATTAGCATAGAACAACTCTGAGGAAAAATGTATGGATGATTTAAATGATCGGATATAGTGAGCAAGGAAACATTCAGTATTGATTCAATAACACTTATGAATATTTATGATTGTCTTCAACGAAAAATATTTGAGTTTACTCGGCAAATAACTCATTTCAGTCGCTATTATAATGTCTTTACCGTGAGAGATGATTAGAATGAACAATTCGAACTAATACGTTTTATTTCGAATATACAGGGTGTTTCTGGATAAGTGCGACAAACTTTGAGGGGTTATTCTGTGATGAAAATTAAGGTGGGTATTTGGTATAAAATTTTTTGAAGAACCTTCCCCCGGAAAAGTTACTCCCCTCCGAAGATTAAGAAAAAAAATTGATTCTCTTTTTTATTTTCCCTGTATATTAAGCTAAAGACACGAAACTTGGTAAATATTATTTGTCAATGAAACTACATATTTTAGAATTTTTTCAACCCTGAGGTATGCTTGGAAGGAGTTGAAATAGTCAACCCTTAAGATATTTTTTCTTACAACTTTTGGATTTGGAATTTTCCATTTACAAAAAACATGTCTGAAAAGCCCAATTCATTTATCTACTTTTATTTCTCCACAAGTTTTTTCGGAAACTTAAGCATTTACGAGACAAAAATGCAATGCATTTTCAAAAAGCACCGAGGTGGAGTTTCCCTAACCTAATTCATTTGTTTATAGTTAGTATATTACACATGTTTTGCTTCATTTTCTTCATCCCCCATTCTATGACCTTTCTTGAAGACTTTTAATATACAGGGGAAATGAAGAAGAGAAACAATTTTTTTTGTTAATGTATACCAAATACACACCTTGATTTTCATCATATAATCAACCCTTAAAGGTTGTCGCACTTATTCCGAAACACCCTGTATATGTATATATACCGGGTGGCCCACCCCAGACGCGGATCTTGCTTTGAGGGAGTAAATGAAGATATTTCGAGAATATTTTTTTGTGATGTGTGTAGGTTGTTCTGAAGCACAATTTAAAATTATTTTCATATATACAGGATGTTCGAAAACGAAGATATAGACCAAAGTTACATTTTTTTTAATAGTAACACCCTGTATTTGACCTAAAAAATGGAATGACAAGCTCGAATTATAATGAGTTTCTTCAGATCACTTTATACCTTAGAAGTACCATTTACGAGAAAATGGCGAAAAATTGAAAATATGGAGTTTTTTTAAATATCAATTAATGAAGAAACCAGTTACGCCCGCGATGCGGACAGTATTTTTTTTGAATAGACATATAAGCTACTCCTATACAGAAAATAAAAAATTAACTCTGGAATATACAGAGTGATCATAATTAATTTTCAAACATCAACTACAAATAATGGTCAAAAACTTTCTTATTTCAAATGGCACACCTGGTATTTTAATATCTCGTTGAATGTAAAGAATTATTTCGAAGGTTTTTCTACACCTTAACCTGATAGCTTTCTCAGCAATTTTCGACCATTATTTGTAGTTGATGTTTGAGAATTAATTATGATCACTCTGTATATTCCAGAGTTAATTTTTTAATTTCTGTATAGGAGTAGCTAATATGACTATCCAAAAAAAATACTGTCTGTATCGCGGGCGTAACTGGTTTCTTCATTAATTCCTATTTGAAAAAACTCCATATTTTCAATTTTTCGTCATTTTCTCTTAAATGGTTCTTCTAAGTTATAAAGTGATCTGAAAAAACTCATCATAATTTGAGCTTGACATTCCATTTTTGGAATGTATCTTTGGTCTATATCTTTGTTTTCGAGCACCGTGTATATATGGAAATAATTTTAAATTGTGCTCTTGAACATCCTCCACACATCACAAAAAAAAATCAAAATTATCTTCATTTACTCCCTCAAACCGAGATCCGCGTCTGTGGTGGTCCACCCGGTATATTTATATATTTGGATAGGTTTCCGCGGTTAGCAATGTTATGGAATAAGAAGGTTCCGGGTTGGACAGCTTCTGGACCCATTCTGGCAGAATGGGTATAGCAGATACCAAATTAATAAATCTTTCCGTAGAAATCGGATACATTCCCATGATCAAAAGGAACCTCCAGAGAGATTTACTCACAAAGCTTTCCTTCATTTCATCACAGGTGTAACCGATAAAATCGCATCCTTAAGAAACAGGAAATAAAGACTATTTTTACTGCGAACAATAAAATTTCTAACTATCTCCGTTCACCGAAAGATTCCATTCCCAATGAATCCCACGGTGTATATGAGATACCATGCTCCGAATGTCCAAGGTCATACATAGGTCAAACTAACCGACGTGTGACTAACAGAGTACACCAACACCAACTCGCAGTACGCAAAGCTGAATCATCCTCAGCTCTCTTCAAACATCATGCTGATACAGGTCACAAAACTGACTTTGCTAGCAGCAGAACCATTGCAATAGAGAAAATGCTTACCAGCCGTAGTATTCGTGAAGGCCTTGAGATTGAAAGACGTCCAGATTGTCTTAACAAACGCGAGGATAGTCAAAGGTTACCTCATACGTGGAAACCTTTGATTTCTCGCCTTCCTCCTCCCACAGTCACCTCAACCGCTACCAGGTTTTCTTATATAATGATAAAAGTGATTTAAAAAAAATTATCAGAACTGGAATAATGTCTATGATGTCAATTCATTAGACCAGAAATCTCCGTGAAATAATTTCATGATGAATATCTTGAGATTATTCAATCTCAGCTTTCCAATGGGGTGAATTCATAAAAAGCAATTAGAGGAACTGTTCATTTTCCCTACAATATTTCACTTCCCACAAATAAACTACCTGTTGCTACCTTTCACGTAATTAAATGGAAATTCCATAAAATTCTACACAGCAACAGAATTGAACTAAGACAAATCTGTACGGTTGAATTGGATAAGAACTGTGCAGAACGTACCTAAAATGTGGGAGAGAATATCAATTCTCGAGGTTAACCCATAATGAAATGTCTGGGAGAATGACGCAACAGTAGGTTATAATAAAAAATATAAGGAACAAATTCAAGAAAAGTAACATGATAAAACATTCATCCCTGGTTTTATTCCTGAAAATATTGGTTATTTTTTCACATGAAATTGAAATTGGCAATGATATTAATACTATTCAATATTGCTACTATGTTAAATAATTTTGTAATTCAATTGCGAGTGAGGTAGCAAAATACCTAGTTTATTTTTTCAGAGGTGAATAACTATTCAACAATCCGGAAGTTTTCTTGGCAACGGATGGCCATGAACGGAGAGATAAAGCGACCTGAAATTTTCAGGGTAGGTTGCGCATCCGAATACAACGGTTAAGTTCGTTAATGGGCATTATCGGCCAAACCGTTCCAAAGTTATGCCCTCAAAAATACATATCTGATGAAATTGATGAATTAGTTGTAGAATGTCGACGAGAACATTTTTGCAGAATTCGGCGAGGGTTGAATCACTAAAAAAAATGATTTCTCCAAAAATGTTATATTTCAGAAACTACCTGCCATGTTCCTCTGAAATTTCGCATAAACCTTCAAGCCACCATTCTACAACCGAGCACCGGATTTCAGCTCACTCGGCTCCGTATTTCAGCAATTATTGTGAAAATAAAATTTCGGACTGAAATTTTTTTTCTTGATAACTCAAAAATATAGATCAGACGGAATTGAAACTTAGTAATTATGCAACGATATAGCACGTCTATGGATAAATCAAGTGGACGATCCGCCTCTGTTTTGATAGTGGCGTAAATTATGACGCGTCGAACACTACCGGGAGCCTGCGCGTAAACCAGAGCGTCGGCATCTTCATGTTTCATGAAAGGCTGAAAAGTTCTGCTGTTCTTCTTGCGATTCCGGAAGATGTCAATATAACAGCATTTTTATCGTTAGATTTACGAGTTGAATTATCGGCGAGAATTGTGCTGAAATTCTCGCACCTTGGCTTGGATGTTAATTGAACCTTGGCTTGGATAGAATTGTACTTTGGCTGAGATTGAAATTATACCTTGGCTGGAATTGAATTGGTTCCGAGGAATCATCCAGATATACCAACTACACTTGAAATTGGGAGAATCAACGTAGTACTTCCTTTGGATGATAAAATAACCAGCAGACACTCTACTTCGAATTGAAAGGCCATCTAGAAGTGGTTTCTTTGAAATTGGAACATCAAGATCAGGATCATAGCATCGAACTCCGAGGAGGCCACGACGTTGTTTTCTATTAAGTTTAGTAGTATAAGACTGTGTAGAGTGAAAAAGGGTCGACCTATTGTAATTTTTCAATTTTAATATACAGTATGGTGCAAATGAAAGGAATAAATTCGTTATTTCGTAAACCGGCGACTTTAAGGAAAAATCTTGAAACCCGTCGATTTTTATTTTTAAACGGGCTATTCGAAAGGATACCTTTTTATTTTTGACGTCATCTATGTGAGCGTGATGACGTCATCGCTAAAATTTTCAGATGGAAAGGTGGGTGTTGTAATACATTATTTGAAAGGTCTTTTAAATACCTATTCAGCCATATCAAAAATATACAAAAATTGATTTTTGTATTTGTTTAAAAAATTAATAAAATTTTATTATTATTATTTAATATGACGTCAAAAATAAAATGACGTCAAAAATAAAATGGTTTCCTTACGAATAACCTGTTTAAGAATAAAAATCGACGGGTTTCGGGATTTTTCCTTAAAGTCGCCGGTTTACGAAACAACGAATTTATTCCTTTCAATTGCACCATACTGTATATATTGTGAAAACCTGGGAGGGGTTTTGTTGCCGAATTAAGCCAGTTTAGCCTCCCACCCCTAGAAAATTAAGAGTAGATTCTCATGCTCGACAATCGTCTATAAGTGGACGATTGGCACGTTACAATTAGTTGTAGAATGCCGATTCGCAATTTTTTTTTCGATAATTTTATATTTCAGAAACTATCTGTCACCTGCCACTGATATTCTGCATACACCTTCAAGCCGCTATTTTCCAATCGAGTACCAGCTTTCAGCATGATTGGCTCTGTATTTTAGGAATTATTTTGAAAATGAAATTTCAAAGCGGCATATACTGCTGAAATTTTAAATGCATGTAAATTGTAACAACATATCAATGGCGGAGATGGTAGCGGATTCAAATCCGATATTTTAATCATTTAAAAATTTGAATTCAGCTGATGCTATGCAATTTTTCAGGTGTCGGCGATAAAAAGATGGCTTGAAGGTTCATGCAGTATTTCGTGAGGGTGAGGCATGAATAGACAGTAATTAAGGGTCAGAATCAGAGAGGTGAGCATTTAAGGTTTCCAAATATCTGAGAAATTAAGTATTCTTTTGAAGAAAACTAACAAGTGGAGTCTGTTGTGTCATTAGTCATGAACCCTTCCTGTGAAGAGGCACGCACAAAAATATATATTTTAGAAATTATACCTGTCAAGAAGCATTATACCAAGGCCAAAAGTCATTTTGGGAACACTTTTAAATATTTTTTTTATAATAATATAACCAATGCATTTTTTGAATCACCTTCAAGAAATTGTAATTAACCAGTTCCTAACTCGGAAAATGTTATTATTTTGTATATTTTTATAATAAAAACACTTCTTTTGGAAATTACCCTCCATAAATTTTCCATTGGTATGAATTTAGCTCCAAAAATTTCAATTTATTGTATTCATTTTTGTACTTCGTTATATATTAATAATACAAATACAAGAGTTCAAAGATCTTTTCATGTTGTATATATAAGATTTAACTATAGCTTTACTTATTAGTAATTTATTTGCTGTTTTTGTGATGTTCCCGAAACTGATGGGGTGTTCCCTAAATGACGTTGACGTTCCCTGAATGAATGCAACACCCGGTTTTGGCCTATTTTGTGCATGAAAATATTACACATTTACAGAGTATTATACCTTTAATTGTACTTAAGGAATGAGGAACATGAATATAAAAATTTAAACTGGAAATCGGTGTTTTTTAATAGGGTTGCCACTTACGCATTTTTGAAAAGCCTCCCGCTGTTTAGAATTTTTCGGTAATTCATCAACGGTGTCTTTTAGTTGTGTTTTGCCACAACATCGCCAAATAATAGTCATTTAAGAACTTCCGGAGTAACAGAACATTCTCTTATTATTTCATAAACTTCACGAGTAGGCGTATCAGCACTCTTTTGGGATGCTCTTTCTTCGCGTCTTGCGCTTCTCTGAACTTTTTTTCGCAACTGATCTATAATTCCTTGCATTTTCTGTATTTTATGTTTCTGTTTTTTAATAGTTTGGTAAGCCTGTGCTTTTTCTTTTTAAACCTGTTTTCATCCTAATTTCTTCCTCGACACGCGATTATAGTTTTCTATCTCATATTCAGAATCTGGGAGGCTGTTAACTAAAATATTTGCCCTCATCTATTTTTTTTTTGTATATACTTTTGGGAATTTATTCTCCATAACTTTCTCTGTTTCCTCTTCTGTCTTTCAGTCATATCACTTACAGTCTTAACTTTATTTTTAGCTTTCTTCCTTTGGTAATATTCCCTATCTTTCATACTCTTCATCTCTTTTTTTTTCAGGTGTTATTTATATTTAAAAACTTGCGCTTCCTTGCACTAGCCTTTTCACGATATTTTTATAAGCTATACTGTCTTGTTTTATCATTTTCCCTGATACTCGTACTAAATGGATACCTAAAACCAAAATTGCATGGTTATGCTATTAAAAGCATTAGAGTATCATGTTGCCTATAAAACATGTCATTTCAGAAACACCGGGTCATTTAGAGAACGCCCTTCATACGAGAACGTTCCCGAAATGACTACTCGATAAGTATTTTCATGTCACGCTCGACGCCGCCATGTTAGATATTAGTTTTAGAGGTTATGAACAAGTGAGCTGTAATATTTATAGGAATTTCACAAAAAGTATGCAAATTTTCTAAAACCAAATCACCAAACACCGTTCCCGTAGTGACAGGGAATTGAAGTACGCTTCACACATATCAAATTAAAAGGTACTTTTAAACAAAATCAATAATTTTTTTCCGTAAACAAGACACAAGCCTTTTACTTTGACTAGTGAAGTTCACACTGAAGTTCACTAACGTCACATAACGTGTATTGTTTTAATTACATCGACCGATATCCACCACGTTCACGGAATGATTTGATAAACGTCAGACAGCATTTGAATAGCCAAAATATGAAGAAATCAACCTGGTATTCATTCAATTTATAAGTATTTTCTTAATCAGATGATTTTCAACGCTTATATTAAAATGTGACATTTGTAAGTCGTAATTGTATATATTTTTTACTGGTCTGATCTATGAAACATGGTATAAGGACGCATTCACGGAATGACTATTTAGACCTTTGTTTCTTTAAAATCAATTAAAATATTATTATTGAAAAATGAAAATGCTAACTGCCTCGTAATTAATCATAGTACCTTTATTGTAAGATGAATATTTTAGTAATATCATGTTATTTTATTAAGAAAACCTTTGTCAGAAGCGTAATGCTCACCTCTCTGAGTTTGACCCATAACATGTGTGTAAAAGCTCCTGACTCACGTCAGTGCTTTTTAAGAATTATTTCAAATGGAACGGATGATGTGTTGAAAGAGAATTGAAATTCAAAAGATTTGCGAATTCAATTGATACTTTCGAACAGAATTGAAATGGGAGGCAATGACTATTCAAATGAAGGTTTGATGAAATTTCTTATTTTTCACGGTCAAAGCGATTTATTGAAGCAACAACATGGCGACAACTTAATGGGATGTATCATGACTTAGATCCAATGAACAACTGAAAATGTGTTCAATAACAAAATAGTTCGTCGGATTATTTCCGGGTTTTCTCTCTAAAACTCTGAAAAAATATCTATGATGAACAAAATTTTGTTTGAAATAGCCTTTGCGTTAGAAACACAAGATATTTCTCGGAAGAAACGTATGGAACAATTTTGCCTAATAAATAGTAGCGAAACAACACCAACAATAAAAATAACTCTCTTCAAAATAATTTATTGTTCAACAGATATTCTGAAATTGGTCATCAAAAAGAAACTTAAGGAGTCAACTTATACAGGGTGTTCCTAAATTGAACGTACAAACGAAAAGAGGAGATTCCTTAAGTGAGTTTAAGAAAAAAAAGTCCCATAAACATGTGGTCACAAACGTTTCGTTTTCGAGATACAGAGTGTTGAAGTTTGAATTTTTTTCAAGTTTTTTTTTCAAAGTATCTACACTTCACAAGATATTCAACTGAAATTTGGCATAGATATTACATTTGAGAGTTCTCACCACGTGACATGGCAATTTCGATAGAAGATCTACAGGGTGATATTTTTTCTGGAACACTGCCACCTGTTCTTCTGCAGAACTTATTTTTGGTGAGCAACTGTTAATTTGAAAAAATGTAAAAAGAAGCTTTGTTCTTATACTAAACTTTTCGGTCTCTTGTAGTTTTGTCGTATCTACCAACGATTTCGAGAAAAAAACTTTTGAACGATTCTCTCGAAAACCTCGTGAAAATCCAAATTATGATGGGAAGGCCACTTTGTAAGCTGTGGTGAATGAATTCAGTGTCAGTTTTTATGGAAATTTTCCTGATCTGTAGCGATGATTCATAAAGATTCGATAAACTCGTATAATCAACACAAAAAATGTATTACAACAAGAAACGTAAAACTAAAAAAAATCATAACAAGAAAACTAAGTAGGTAACCGCAAAAGACTGAACTACAGCAAATGTTGAAAATGTCCTCCCCCAACTCTTATACAAGCTTCTGTTCTTCGTCTCATAGACGATCGAACTCTTTCAAACACTCCCGGAGTATTCCTAACTGTATCAAATGCGCCTATTATACGATTTCTCAGTTCTTCTACTGTGTTCACGGGTGTCGAGTATACTAGAGATTTCAGGTGGGCCCATAAAAAGAAATCTGAACTATTTAAGTCTGGGGATCTGGCGGGCCTGGACCGAGGACACCCCCGTCCAATCCACCTGTTTTCATAATTTTCGTCCAAATACTCCCTTGCCAAAACTGAAAAATGAGCAGGAGCACCGTCATGCATGAGCCACATTTCTCGTCGTAGCATAAGAGGTATATCTTCCAATAACAAGGGCAAATCGTTTTCTAAAAAATGTCTGTATGATTGACCTTTTAGTCGACCTGGCAAGAAGAAAGGACCAATCAAATCATCACCAATATTACCACCCCACACATTTAGTGGAAATTGCTCTTGAAAATGGGTTTCTACCTATCCATGCGGATTCACCTCAGCCCATACGTGTTCATTATGAAAATTGATAATTGAAGTCCTTGAGAAGCAGGCTTCATCAGTGAATAGAATTTGGCAATCAAAATAAGGATTCATCAATAGTCTACTGAGGTACCACTGACAAAAACTAACCCTCGGATGAAAATCTCGAGGCAGAAGAGCTTGCACCCTCTGAATGTGATAAGGATATAGCAGAGAATCCCGCAAGATCCGCCAAACAACTTGATGACTTGCATTCAAAAGTACACTAATTTTTCTTGTACTGGTTCTTGGATGTTGTTCTATTTCGTTCATAACTGCCTCTTCGAGTTGTGGTGTTCTCACACTGCGTGGTCTCCCAGCATTAATTCTTTTCGTGGAAAAAGATCCAGCTTCTGAAAGACGCCTATGAATATCAGAGAACATTCGATGATTTGGTATCACTCTATTGGGATAGCGTTCCATGTACAGACGCCTAGCTTCTCTTGCATTTCCATTTGCAAGACCATACATGAAATGCATATCAGTCATTTCGGAATTCGTGAAATTCGGCATGTTTTGATATTGAAATGTGTAGAGGTTCTAATTTCTGATCAAATATTGTTGTGACAGTCATAAAATCGTAATGAAAATAGTAGTCTAACTACATTCAAAAAAATAAATAGCCACAAATGCAACCACCTTCACCTTTTAAAAAAACAAACGTTCAATAATTTGATGTGTCAAGACTGGCACTGAATTCATTCACCACAGATTACAAACTGGCCTTCCTATCATAGTTACGAGAATTTCGAGAGAATCGTTCAAAATTTGTTTACTCGAAATCGTTGGTAGATACGACAAAACTACAAGAGACCGAAAAGTTTAGTATAAGAACAAAGCTTCTTTTTACATTTTTTCAAATTAACAGTTGCTCACCAAAAAAAAGTTCTGCAGAAGAACAGGTGGCAGTGTTCCAGAAAAAATATCACCCTGAAGATCTTCTATCGAAATTGCCATGTCACGTGGTGAGAACTCTCAAATGTAATATCTATGCCAAATTTCAGTTATATATCTTGTGAAGTGTAGATACTATGAGAAAAAAACTTGAAAAAAATTCAAACTTCAACACTCTGTATCTCGAAAACGGAACGTTTGCGACCACATGTTTATGGGACTTTTTTTTCTTAAACTCACTTAAGGAATCTCCCCTTTTCGTTTGAACGTTCAATTTAGGAACACCCTGTATTTTGTTGAACAGAGAAACCAATTTTGTAAAATGATCAAATGGAATTGACCATACTTGGTAAAATTTCATTTAAAAAAAAATTGGTTCAAGCACTGACGTGAAGTCAGAAGCTTTTGCGCGTATGTTCTATTGTCCATTCTTCTGTATTGGACACCCTTAATCGAATTAACCATGGTAAATTATGTTGTCCATTCTCCTGTATTGGACACTCTTAGTTCGAATTTACCATGGTAAATTCGAATTAAGTGTCCAATACAGGAGAATGGACAACATAATTTACCAAGGTAAATTCGATTAAGGGTGTCCAATACAGAAGAATGGACAATAGAACATACGCGCAAAAGCTTCTGACTTCACGTCAGTGCTTGAACCAATTTTTTTTCTTTATTTTTTTTTAATTTTCTAGGGGTACGGTTCTTAAAATTTTTTTTTTCGTCATTTTTTTCAAATTTTCTAGGAGTACGATTCTTACAAAATTTGAAACAGGTCTTTATGTTGATCTTCTACTACTAGTTACCAAGCTTCAATTCGATCGAATCTTTATTTTTTGAGTTATCAAGGAAATAATATTCCAGGTGGGTATAACTCGGAAACCGTTAGACCGATTATGCCCTAAAACGAACTCAACTCTCCCATTCGGATACGCAACCTACCCTGAAAATTGCAAGTCCCTATCTCCTTTCTTTCGAAAGTTATCGAGGCAACGGTCACCCATCTACTGAACTCACACAAGGCTGCTCGAATCTCCAACAATATTTAACCGATCATGTTAAGACTTGAAACTTGGCAGTAGAGTTAGGTTATAAAGGCTCTTGCAAAATTTCAGCAATTTCAAACGAATAGTTACTGATATATAGAATTTTTTTTTTTCAAATTTCAATTATTTTTTAAAAATTTTCTACAAATACTATCCTCACGAAATTTCCCAAGTGTTTTCGCGTCGGCATTCTACAACTAATAACCATGCTTGAATTCAATCGGTTTAGTATTTTTCGAGTTAATGAGGAACAAAAAACAACCAAATTTCAGATGGCTGTAACTCTAAAACTGTTTGGCCGATTATGCTCATAAACGAACTGAGATGTCGCGTTCTGATGCACATCCTAACCTGTAAGCCGCTATCTCTTTCCGTTATCAAGTTATCGTGACAACAAAAATATTTTTTAATAATTTTTTAATCATTTCCTAGCGATACGATTCGCAATAAATTTCACAAACGTGCTTAGGTTCATATTCTACAACTACTCACCAAGTTTCAAGTCAATCGGATTTATATTGGTTGAAAACAAAATTATTACTCGGAAACCACTGGGCCGATTATGTCCATTAACGAACTTGTCTGTCGTATTGGGATGCGCCACCTACCCTGAAAATTTCAAGTCGCTAGCTCTTTTCGTTCTAAAGTTATCGTGGCAACGGCCGGAAGGCCGGACGGCCGGCCGGACAGAATCAAATATGACCTCGAATTCTTCATTGGGGAGTCGAACTAAATCGTTTGAGACCATGTTCGTCAAAAAATTCGAAAGTTACAGACATTTGGGCAAAATAATAACGCGTTGTTCCCCAGAACATACGCGCAAAAATTCAGATTATTTCTTATGCAGAAAAAATTTCCAGAATAATTTTTTTTTATTACAGATACTTTTTCATAGTTTCCGAGGGAAAATCCAGGGAATCCATTGAATATTGAATGTAACTACCAAACTATCCTTTATTAGATTATTTCAAATAATACCATGAACTTGGTAGGACTGTTCACAATGCGATAACTGAGATGGATTATTTTACTGTAACGAATACTACCAAGATCCTGCAAGAAAATATCGTGACCCTACTTCCATGGCCTCCTCTATCGCTAATTTATTCACCAAAAACAATATCGTAAGATTTGATGAGATATCGACCGAGTACATTATTCTAAACACCAGAAAATATCCAAGATTAAGAAGCATTTTCCTTCTGCAAGAGTGATTTCCAATTTCAAATGTTTTAACGATTACTCCTAATTTCAAGGAATATTTTATATTTTCGATAACTACTGTTGAGAAGCCTTCTATCAACTGCCTTGCATCTAGGCATTCTTCAATTTGTCGACTTCTATAGAATAATTGGTCACTACAATTTATATGCATTACCTCATCTTGCAATGGATTTAATTTTTGCGCCCATGTTCTGAGGAAGATCGCTTTATAATTTTGCCCAAAGGTCTTTAATGTTCGAATTTTTCACCGAAAATGGTCTCAAACGATTAGGTTCGACTCATTGATGAAGAATTCGTGGTCAAATTTGATTCTGTCCAATTTTGTGAGAATCGTATCGCTAGAGAATTCTTAAAATAAGCACTCAGTTCCGAGGAACTAGAGCGCCAAAAATATATTATATCACGATAGCCTGACAACGGAAAGGGTTAGCGACTTGCAATTTTTAGGCGACATTTGAGTGCGTTAATGGGCATAATAGGCCAAATGGTTTTAGAGTTATACCCATCTGAAATTTGGTTGTTATTTCCACGATAACGGGAAAAATACGAATCCGATCCAATTCAAAAATGGTAATTAGTTGTAGAAGGCCGGCGCAAAAATTCTTGCAAAATTTCGTGAGAATCATATCACTAGAAAATTTTAAAAAAATCATTGAAAAAAAATATATATATGTCAGAAACTATTCGCCGACATCGCTGAAATTTTGCGAGAGCCTTCGAAACCTATCTATACTGCCAAGTTCGAACACGATAGCATCTATATTGTTGGAGATCTGAGCAGCCTTGGATGAGGTCAGTAGCTGAATTGCCTCGATAAATTTCGAACGATAAGAGATAGGGACTTGCAAGACCCGATCGAACTGAAACTTGGTATGTATTTGTAGATTGTCGACATACAGACGTGTGTGAAATTTTGTGGGTACCGTAACAATTTAAATTTTAAAAAAATTACGAAAATGTATTATGTTTCTCAGGATAAGTTGAGAATGGAGTGGTACCGACTTGCCATTTTAAGAGCAGGTTGCGTATCCGAATGGGACATTTAAGTTCGTCAATTGGCATTTTCGGCCTGATGGTTTTGGAGTTAGACTCATCTGAAATTTTGTTGTTATTTAGTCTATAACTCAAAATATGAATATCTGATCCAATTAAAACTCGGTGATCACTTGTAGAATGCCGACCACCTAATTTTTGCGGAATCTCGTGAATATCGTATTCTGTAGTTAGGTACTTAAGAAGTAAGTTTTTTGTAATTCAATTCCTATAGAATAGATATGTCAGAATTAAAAGAAAATCATAGACGATTCCCTCGTGACTGAAGTCGTCCATTAAAATGGTATGAAATATAAAAACTGAGAAAACGGCATATATCCATGCTAAGTTCCATTAAGAGTGTCCAATAGAGGTGAGTAGACAATAGAACATGCGCCTAAAAGCACCTGACTTCATGTCAGTGCTTGAACCAAATTTTTTCTATACTTCACTTCAATTGTATGAATTTGAGGAAATTGAATTTTGATACAGGCTTTATCATCCGGAATCCCATTCAATTGCAGGCGGATTAAAATGACTTCAATTTCAGAGGCAAATGGCCGGCTCAGATCTGGGCACCAGAGAAACTCCAATTGTTTACCGCAATCTCATAATTGCATACCTTTGATTTTGAAACGATTGGAAATATGCTTAAGTCTATTTAACCCATTTTCGAAGTTTCCATACAAACGAGCTAAGTTTTATTCCTATCCAATATCAAAGGGAAAACGAGAGAGAGAGAGAGGGAAAATGAGAGGTTCGAGGAAAACGAATTCAAGGGTCAATATTTAATTGCCCAGAATCGTTGGAATCAAAGGAAAAAAATTACTAAGTGTTTTTCTCGATTCATCCATTCAGTTCGATAATTTTTGGCGCTCTTGTTCCTCGGAACAGAGTGCTTATCAATTTGCCCAAATGTCTGTAATTTTCGAATTTTTGGCAGAAAATGGTCTTGAACGATTTGGTTTGACTCACTGATCAAGAATCCATGGTCGAAATCGATTCTGTCCGGCCGGCCGTCCGTCCGGCCGTTAACACGATAACTCTCGAACGGAATGAGCTAGACAGTTGAAATTTTCAGAGTAGGTTTGAGGGATAAATATCTCGGCTAAGTTTGTTATTGAGCAAAATCGGTCTAATAGTTTCGGAGTATCGAAAAAAAATATTTTTTTTAGATTACAACTTTTGAATTGAAATTTTTTGATGCAGTTTCATCATAAGAATCCATTGTCATCATTTTAAACTCTAACAAGCTAATACTTTCGGAGATATGATGTTTCAATAATACATGGTAAGTTCTATGTATTCACAGAATGTGAACACAGAATCTGTCTGTGATCACTATTCATAAATGTCATCTTTTCTAGCTATCAGAGATTGTCAATTCGAAGTTGTTATTTTCTTATTATGGAGGCAATAGGAAAGAAGAACATAATGGAATCTTCAAAAGAAATTACTGTTCGTTGACCACTGAGGTTAATATTACCTTTTACTTCCTTAAGTCGTGAGACATGTTCCTATATACAGTATTTTCATAATGTTGCTAGCATAAAAATACTGAAATATGGATCTATATTTGTGTATCAATCATTTTTTCTTGAGTTGAGGTTCATAATACAGAAAAAAATGTGTTAGTGTTATGAACTATTAAATTTTAAAGTATGAAAAGAGGATAGTATTTTATTAATATATTTTGAAGTATCAAAATAATTTGTTCGTAATCCACTACCTACTCAAATATCAGGAATGAATGGACAATCTGCTATGATTGTCTCCAGCCTTGCTCTAGACATTCCGATGATACTTTCCTTAGGTATTTCGAGTTGTGAAAACTATGCACCGAGTGTAAGTTGCAACAACCCATTCCACGAGGTTGAATCATTGCAGATTGCTCATTTAATCTTGATAAATGAATTTTATGACAATTTTTGAAGCACTAAGGCATTGAAGCATTGTAGATTGCTCTTTTTTCTTATAAGATAATTTTTGAAGCATTTTTTTTAAACGGCACTTTTTTTAAATTTAATTTTTTTCATGATCCATTTATATCATAGGAATCCAATGATATAACTCCCAACTCTGAGAAACCAATACTTTCGGAGATATAATTTGTCTGTTTGAACAAGAGCGCCAAAAAGCTCCTGTCCACAGGGCTTGAACCAATTTTCATACAAAAAATTGGAGAAGTTCAGAATGGATAGAGTAGTCAGAAAAAACTGATATAAATGTTGATATCTGTGTTAATTCGATCGATGAGGTCACATCAGAAGTTATTCGTCTGAGCTCTGAGGCACTCAATTGAATTTTTGGATCGCAATGCTATTACGAAATAATACTATAGATAATGAAATAATTTAGTATAGACTCATAATTCTCAGACTCGCTGTGGCAGATGACTAAATACTATCGAGAGTGATTCTTATCATTTTCTGGAACGGTTAATGCCAATTGAAAATGACAACTATATGTGAATTCTCCCAAAAATATCATGACATTATACTTACAATGAGTAGTTTTCTCAATGAAAAAAATAAATTCAGAAGTAATTAGTTATAGAGTACTATCTAGTCAATAATATTTATACCATTTCTACTATTGATTTATAATATATTTTAATCGGTTTTATTTCTTTTACAGTAAGTTGAACTATCTCCAGCATCTAATAACAGATTAAATGGTTATGGTTTTCGAACAAAATTATAATAAATAATTGTGAAGAGATATGTTCGATTTCTATCTGAGTTGAGCAAGGAAGAAATAAATTGAATGATGAGCTGTCATTCGCCGCAGTCAAATTATTTCACACTTACATACATGCTTATTTACGAGTGGCCAGAGGTATTTATAAAGAAGCATGTATAAAATTATTTGAGTGGTGCGGATAATTTATCATTCAATATTTTTCTTACTTGCCCAATTCAAATAGAAATCGAACATATCGTCGCATCAGGATTCAGTATGGTATGAGGAAAAAAAGAGTTTTCTATAAATTTGTTTTATAATTTGCTATTTTTCCAATGCTGAATACTATGTAAGCTCAGGGATTAAATTTTGATTACATTTCAGGTGGCCTTTTGAAAAAAATAATTCATGATATAGGAAAATATCAATATTAACTGTTCTTTGAATTCTACTAGGATATGAAAGCGGTTGGTCTATCCTTGTATACTCAGTAGTATTGATAACAATAAAAATAACAAACGAAGTTTATTTCAAGGAACTTCACACATACAATATCAAATTACATGAGGCACATTAACTAAAACAAACAAAAGCAAAGGGAAATGAGAACTTAAGACAAGAAACTCGCCACATGGAGAGACAAATTTGTTCGAAAAGGTTGTGGTGATGTGTTGAAAAAAATTATGTAACAGTAATATTGATTGAAAAATAACGATTTTATAGTTATTTTTATCAATAAAATAAAGATTACAGTAATGAAAAATATCTACCTATAGGAAGTATAAGAACAGAATCAGAATTTTTGTCATTGTCATTAGTGAGATTCGAAAATAAAAAAAAAGACTTAAAAAAATTCTGTATTTCAGAAACTATCCGTCAGATATCCCTGACAATCTACGAGAGCCTTCAAAACCTTATTTTACAGTAAAGTTCTAGATTTGAACTCCATAGATCGTATATCTGTCTTTCATGAATTTCATGCTCCTCTATGATCTTCAACCAAACATATGATGATATGTGTATGACATCTGTGACAATCTGTCATGTTAATCTGGAAAGATCCCATTTCTTTAGTAGAATCTAAGCGAATAACCGGAACAGTGCGGTTAAGACCAATCCCTTGCTATTATAACCGATCGGTTATGTTTAGCAAGGGATTGGTCTTAACCGCACTGTTCCGGTTATTGGCTTAAATTCGACTATTATGTTTAAAAAATTATTTAAATAGAAATTTGATGCCTATCACGGGTCGAAACGAGTTGAATATGGTCCAAATGGACATATTTTAAAGAATAGGGATTTACTTTGGCTGTATTCTAATAAAATAATTTAACCCAGAAATATGACAGAAAGAAAGTAAGTTCAGGTTTTGCAGTTTATAGAAGAGGATGATAAATATATTTACTTTTCAGAAGCAACAAATAAACTTACATATCAAGAAACATTTGTAAGTATTGTAGAACAAATGTTGTATCACTTTCGTGTCAGACTCAACATTTATCGTTTGACGATTTTAGAGCACCCTACAGTGAAAATAATGCCAATAGCACAAATCACATTGATTTTAAATATAAAAGAATTTGAACATTGGAAGAATTTCGACATTCGTCCAATTTTTGAATCATGGAATAAACAGGATGTAAAGAATTACCGTGGTATACGTGTCCAGGATCCCTACATAAACTGCTGGATTGTTTGATACCTCATCAGTTCAAAAGAGCGCTTCATAAATAAACAACATAGATTTTCTCTGAATGAGTGTTACTAAACCAAAAAAGCCTATCACTCTGCCTCTTAAATGAAATGTACAATCGTCTCTATATTTCATGTTATCAAGATCCTAATTGCTTCACCTTGGACTCAAAACAGTCTATTCAACCCTGAGCAGGTGCTTCATGACAGAATATAATATCTTAAGTGAGTTTCAATAAGAGAGTAATACTCTTTTCTGATAATATCTTGTGAAAAAAATATAATGTGACAACTGAAATATTATGCTGGAAAATAGCCAGTATAATTACCACAGGTGAGTGATAATTCCATGATCATATCCAAAAAACATTCCAACTGGAACAGAAATCTCAGATTTTCATTTTTACCTATTTTGATCCAGCCTACATCTATACATATACTATTGAGTTAACAATTTTACAAGTACCTACCTACTTTAAATGATATAATATTCGGAAAGAGAGGGGTTCTTTTTCCCAATCTTAGGTAAATAATGCCGTTCATAGATTAACCTCTTCAAGTTATTTTATGGTTTTATTTCATTCCCGCCTGAACATCCCTATACAATCTGTCTTACTCTAGGTAACTAAAGGTATCTTAGATTACATACACAACGAAGAGTTCTTTGTTTAGGTACTAGACAATCAAAATGGCACAACTAGGAGAGAGATTACACGGTCAATCTGGTATCAATCTGGCCATCATTCCAGACCATCAGTCTTTGCGTATTTAATCAGTTTTCCGTCAATCTGACATCAATCATGGATTGATGTCAGACTGAACTGATGCCAGATTGACCGTGTAGCCTCCGTCGAAGGGTAAGAATGATGGCATAGAGATCAATAACAAAATTTCTTTACTTAAGAAACATATGACCAGGCATGTTTTGGGTAGGATCAACATTAAATTATTCAAGGGATGACTGCAATAATAATATGGGTTTTAATATTGATTATCCTTTAGAGTTTGAAAAAAGGAAGATATTTTTTTAATGGAGACGACTTTTTTTGTTCATAAATGAAAGCAGTTTCAAAACAATGAGTGTTTAATTTGAAGAAAGAATCGATGTTAAAGATAAAAAGTACCCTCAATATTTAATATTTCAGTTTATTTCACAGCCAAGTTCTAGATTTGAACTCGATTGGATCTATATTACTGAATATAATGGGAAGAAATTATATTTTTTGCAGGAACTAAGCAACTTTAGGCGAGTTCAATACCTAGATGGGTGACGCTCCAGCTATAAATTTGAACAGCGCGCCGAAGCCCTTGGCCACAGAGCTCTCCCATTTTTTTCATTCACACCGTAATCACTTCATTCACTTTCTTCCAGTTTATGAAGACTTCAGTTGACAATTTAGTCACTGAGTAATGTGAATCTTTTTGGGCGTATGTTCTAGTTTTTAGTTGATCTTGCGATGGTAACTAGTTTACAAGGTACATAATGCTGTCCATTTTTGAAATGCCGACTCCTTTCCTTCTCAATACACCATTGCATAGAACCTTCTTCATTTTCTGTGTTACCGACTATTAAATATTCATGAGATATTTTATTAACAGTTAAATACATTCAATTTACTCTAGTAATCAGAAGATAAGGTCACATATCCAATAGGAAGTTGTATAACAGCTTGCAAATCAAACGAGCATCGTATAATGTAATTGCCTTTTGAACTCATCTCAACATTGTCCTTCTCCTTCAGGATAATCCCTTTTCATCCTAATGTCTCTGGATGTCATTTGCCTTAGCAACTTTCTGGTATTCACCGAAATTCTTGAATTATTGAAACATGGAGCATACATATATTTTTGTTTCAAAGAAGCACAAGTTAAACTTGCTGTTGAAAACTTCTTGGTGATTATAATGTTTAACATACATAGGTTATTCCTCATCCAGAACATTCATTCATGATTACATGATAATGTTTAGTATATCATCATTTTTATTTACAATCAAACTAGTAAATCCCACGAAGATAACTTGTGGGTATTGAACTCATTTAAAATGTCACTTTCATAGCCATACTCATAACGTTTAAAAAAAAAAATTACCATAATTATGATTGATCTCTATACAATTGGTGCATGATGCATATATCAAGCGTTCCTTCCAAGAATACTCTTTTCTTATTGCAGAATCTGCCGGATTGTGTTGTGATTATGTTCATGGATTACTGTTTATGTGACATTTTGGGGGCATTACTAAGTAATTTCATTGACTCGAATTGAATGTTCTCCTCTTCCCTCAGGAGGTAGAAACCCATATCAATATTCCTCGTTAACACTGTATCAATAGCACCAACAATACAATAAAAATAATATACAAGAAAAACTATATTTGCACAAATGTTTATTTATTTATTCATTTGATATCCACGGGCGTAGGGCAGAAACATTGAGTTGGATAACTCAATGAATGCGATGAATTTCAGTGATTATCAATTAAAATGTAGAAAAATAAATCAAGTCTGAGCGTTCTGTCAATAGGTTCTAGGAATGGGTTCGTAAAATCTATACAGGGTGAGTCTTTGAGTTGTACATTAATTTTCACCATAGATTCCTCTCATACAATAAAACCCTTTTTTTATTTACCAGTTTTCATGGTTTGGCTCAGATCCTTAAGAATGAAATTAATTTTTGTGAAGTTTTCTATAACTATGACTCGTACTGTTTTAGCCTAATTATAGACTCGTGGATCAAAAAAATGTAATGAAAATAGCATAAGCAAATGAATTCAATTTGGAGCCATCATAAGAATCTGCATCTGATAAAACTTGAGTATTTGCTTTATTTTGGTTGATCGGCTCCTCACCTAGGATGACCTTAAATAGATGTATTTCTACGTTGCCACATTTGCATTGGGTGCGCTGTTTGAGTGAACAGAGTGCTTATCAATTCGTCCAATTGTCTGTAATTTTCGAATTTTTGAACAGCTTAGGGGTAGAGACTCCGTTATCATAGCACGTCTATTCCCGTAGGCGAATAGATCTTTTTCAATTTGTTTTTGTTGAAGGAAGAAGCGATAGTAAAGAAAAAGATGCCCTTCAATATTTAATATCTCATCATATTTTGTTAACAATTTCCTTTTTCATAAATCACAATACTGTCGGGGAGATTTTTTGCTGAGGTTTTTCCCTAATCTCTAGTATCATATATCAAATTATATGGTACCCCGTTACACTAACCTTTATATAACTTTTTTCATACACATGCTTTATTGTTAGATAAAAGACAAATGTAATTCTCGAAGTTCAAAATAATATCGAAATAATACTATGAGAAAAGGGATATGGACGGAATTAAGTCGATATTTTCATGAAATTACGTGAGTATATTCGTATATAATTAGATACTAAATAAAAACTGCTATGCAGGGCATTTTTTATGAAATGTCAATATATAGTTCCTTATGGGACAACCGTCTGATTCGACTGATTTGTGTCATAGGAATAATTTTCGGAATAGACTATCCAAAATAAGCCACTGCTAAACAGGTATTTTTTATTAAATGGTACAATTGTACAACACAATTGATTTCTTACGCTACCACAAACGCAGGACTGTTTATTTTCGAACCAACTGTGAATGTATTTATTCGAAGGAGTCCTTACGCCACTGCACTCTTCATTTTCAAACCAGCAGTGAATGTATATATTTGAATGGATCCTTACGTCACTACTGACATAGCACTGTTTATTTTCGACCCAAGAGTGAATGTATGTATTTGAGTCGAAACTAATCGTTTGAAACCATTTTCGGCCAAAATGTTGACTTTGTTGAAGTTTATTTTGAACGGCTGTTTCTACAGTCGGATTTATATTCTTGGAGATATTGAGAATATTATTTTTTTCTTATGCTAAGCAGCCTTGGGAGATCAGTACCTAGATGGGTGACCGCTCTGGCTATAAATTTGAACAAGCGCCGCAAAGCTCCTGGCCACAGTGATTTTCCAACTTGCTTTCACAAGATACAGATAATAATCCATGCTTCTCGTTTGAATAGTAATAAAAATATTTCAAGAATGGGATGATGATATTATGTAGGTATAATGTTAAAGTGAAATCTATTATTGGATGATTATGATTTTCGTTCCAATATGAATATTAACAATGGTGTTTTTATCGGTTATAGGAACATTAAAAGACTATACCTCTATGGCGACGTTTCGGCGATTTATTTTCGCCTTCCTCAGGCTAAAAAAATATAAGTATATAAGAAAAAACATTTTTTCACACACACACAATGACATTATACAAATTTAAAACTACATCTAAGTTACAAAAAATCTTCATTAAAACCAATAAAAGTTGACCACAATTCATTCACTATTATTGGATATTGAATGAAAAGTTGAGTTGAAGGTCACTGTTTCAATGGTTTGATACTATTCAATGCAGAAGAATTGAGTGAGATATAAGTTTTCTCAAACAATTTCATTGAGTCTCAAGTAAATTTTGTTGTTGTTCTACAATAAATAACAGCAACTCTTTTCTATGTAGAACGGTGCAATGCTTTATTGTATTAGCAAATTGTGAAATTTTAAAATGCTTGTACCTTTTTACCTGCTCCGAATCTGGAAGAATGGTAAATAAAAAAAGTGTTTTGCTTGAGGCAAGAAATGTATGGTTAAAATTAATGTACAACTTAAATACGTACCCTGTATATACATATATGTACAATCATAGACTTCACAACTCGAATCCAGAAACAGGAGATTTCATTGATCGTTGATTGTTAATCGAGAAGAGACTCGCACAGAGCTCATTCAGTATCTTTCTATGGTAATGATCGCTGTTTAGGTAAACAATAATGCATTATGTCTAATACCGTTGTTCATAAATTATCCAGTCAGAGCGTTCAGTCAATAGGGTTCCGTGGAACGGGCAGATGGAGTCTGAAACTCGTCTGTTCTTGCTCTCTGCAAACCAATGAAATATCTTGTTTGTTAATTCGAGTTGTGAAATCTATGCACATGTAAAGAATGTACGAGCCATTACACATACCCTATTGGTAGAATGCACAGACTTGTTGATTTATCAACAACAGTATCAGCCATCTTTCAATATCAACCCGAAATATATTTTTGCTCTCAAACTCGTTTCTGCAATTTTTGTAAACGCTTATAATGCTTGAATATCAATTCCGTCAGGAGAATCAACATTGATATAGCATTACCCATTAACCAAATGACTACTGGTCCAATAATATGATCAAATCGAAGCTTTTTGGAATTTTCCACGTTCATACCTAGAGAAAACTTCTTAGTATCGTATTCTCCAATAATTCTGCTCAGGAATCCATGATCTCTCAAACGATTAACAAACTGAGGAAAAGGCGAAAACAGTGTATTCCCCTTCAGAAAGTGATATCCAAAAGTTGTTTTTCTCAATGGAGGTTCCAAAATGTCTACCAACTCTTCCAACGGCAAGTTCGTTAAACGCGTCATCACGTATCTAGCTTTTGCTTTTGATCTTATCGCAACCATGTTCTTCTCATAAGCGACTGAGTGAATCCAACTTACGTCATCCGTTGCAACGAAATGCGACTCGAAATAATCCTTTAATTCCGGATATAAACTTTCAAGATATGTTTCAAGAGTGGGCGAATACGTTATATGCAAATCTTTCGCTACTGCGTCATAAATTGTGAAAATATCGTGATAGTAGAAGTTCTTCCCAAGTAAGAGAAATGTGAACTTAGTTTTATAGATGGCATTCAAAATGAAGGCTCCAAAGTAAACTGCACAACCTAGAATCATGCTAGATGATGTATTTTCGTCGAACTGACCTCCTTGTTCTAGGCAACATTTCAACGCTCTCATCATCAGCCAGAAGAGGTTTCCTCCTCGGGATAACTGATACTTCTTTTCTCTTCCAACGAAAAATTTCATTATATGGTCCATGACGAAAATCCAAAGTGAGGAGAGGAACAAAGCAGAAAGAAATGATATCCATATATTATAAGGAAAAGCGAGAATCATATATTTCCAAGTGGGAACTTCGTCTGATTTTGGAACGAGAAAATACCCATAATCATCGATGATGGTGAAAACGAAGTCCACAAACTTACCCTTTGCAATAAACGGACCAATAAAAAGTTCGCATTGGTCTCTCATCAAGTATTCTTGGAATGCTGAAATTTTATATTCTGGTGGTTTGCACTCATGGAATACGGAGGTCCTGTTCATGTAATTTGTGTAAAAGTCCAAAACGTCAATCAAAAGACCTTTCTTTGATGCGCTATCAGGATCAGATACATGTGGACTCCAGGATGGAATATAACAAATGTCTAAATCTGTTTTCTTATTTGGCTTTGAGTCAACTTTTATGATGGTTATATCAAAGGATGTCTCCAAACTTTCGTTTCCTAAGGAGCAGTGAAAAAGTTTACTCCTCTTCTTCCTAACTGGATCTGTTAATATTGCCTCTGAGATCTTCGGAACCATCAGCACAACTTCTGAAATATGTCTAGATTCTAATCCAGTCACAAGCGGAAAGATGTCATACTCTTTTTCAGCAACAATTATATATCTAGCATTAAGGTGATAAGTTTCAATTTTACTAATGACGTTCAATATTCTTTCAAATGCAGAAAATTCCAAATTAGAAACGTAGATTCGTGGTTTGTAATCTGATGGTAGACCCGGTAAATTTTGATTCGAGTTGTATCTGATAACTGGATAATCAAGGTTATTAGGCAGGTCAACTACAACCATACTCCCAGTTTCATTCAGAACTGTGCCAATTACGAAATTTATACAATGAGATATCACTGTGACATTAACATAGGTACTGGCATAGACATATATGCTATTCATGATTATTTGCACACCCTACTACACTTGGGTGTGTATATTTACGTATTCTCGAAGTACTTTTATGTTTGAATAACTGTCTAGGAAAATGATTCTATATTCTAGGCTCATTATGATACATTATTTATCATACCAAGTATTTGAGTCATTCGAACAGCAAATTACAGCGGCTTATCAGCAGATACAACATAAAAAATACAAAACAGAACTTGAAAACATGTTTAGAGGAAATCGGGATTATTGATTGGTGGATGTGATTATCACTGGTGAAAGAATGAATTTGATTCAGTTAACTCCTACTTGATCTTGGGTTGATTTGAATGTAATTTCGTTCACAGTATAAAATAATATATAGGGGTCGCTGATATGTATTTAGACCGTCGTTTGTTTCATAAAGTCAGATAGCTAGTGAAAAATGTTTGTACACAAAAGGTTTAGGCTTTTTTGCACGTATGTTCTGGGGAACATAGCGTTATCATTTTTTCCAAATGTCCGTAATTTTCGAATTTTTAGCCACAAATGGTCTCAAACGATTGGGTTGGACTCCCTGATGAAGAATTCGAGGTCAAATTTGAGAACGGAAAGAGATAACGACACGAAATTTTCAGAGTAGGTGGCGCATACCAATACCACGGACAAGTTCGTTAATAGGCATAATGGGCCCAATTGTTTCCGAGTAATAATTTTGTCTACAACCAATACTAATCCGATGAAATTAAAACTTACTGAGTAGTTGTAGAATATACACCTAAAGACGTTTGAGAAATTTTGTGAGAATCGTATTACTAGAAATTTTTTTAAAAATTGTTAAAGAATTTTATTTATGTCACGATGACCTGAAAGCAGAAAGAGTTAGCGACTTAAATTTTTAAGGTTAAGTTGTGAATCTGAATGCGACATTTGAGTTTGTTTGAAGCCATAATCGGCAAAACGGTTTAGCAGTTATACCCATCTGAAATTTGGTTGTTTTTTCCTCAATATTTCGAACAATACGAAACCGATCCAATTCAAACATGGTTATTAGTTGTAAAATGGTAACGCAAAAATTGTTGCAAAATTTCGTGAGGATCATATCACTACAAAATTGTTAAAAAATCATAGAAAATTATTGAAAACAATTCTGTATATCATAAACTATTCGTCCGACATCTCTGAAATTTTGCAAGAGCCTTCAGAACCTAACTCTACTAGTAAGTTTCAAGTTTTAACAAGATCGGATCTATATTGTTGGAGATCCGAGCAGCCTTGTATGAGTTCAGTAGCTGGATGATTGAAGTCAGGAGCTTTTGCGCGTATGTTATATTGTCCATTCTCCTGTATTGGACACTCTAATTCGAATTTACCATGATAAATTCGATTAAGAGTGTCCAATACAGGAGAATGCACAATAGAATATATGCGCAAAAGCTCCTGACTTCACGTCAGTGCTTGAACCAATTTTTTAAATCTATTACAATAAAAAAAATGTATACGGGAGCAGTCGAAAAATCATAACGAAGCAAAGTTGCTTTTTCTTTATTTGAACACCCTGTTTATTATCCAATGTTTAAATTATTCTCACAATTTTAAGCAGAATTGACAATACTTATCCTAAATTCAATAATTTTCGAGATATAGAATTTTGAAAATAACTTTCTACTACTCTCAAATTTATTAAAGAAAAAGTCCGAAATGATGGATATTTATTATGAAAATTATTTATATTTTATGGGTATTCATCATGAAAATTATTTATGTGAATATGATCAAACATTAATTATTATATTTTTAGAGAAAATACCAAAGGATAATCGTTCAGGGTTGATGAAAATGCATGAAACGATAAATGGTCAAGAAGGGTTATATCGAGGAATCTAGCATTCAATGGCTCCCCTGCGTCCAATCCATTTATGAGGAAAATTTTCATAAAGATATGCCCGTACCACATGCCCAAAATGTGGAGGAGATCCATCTTGTTGATATCATATTTGTTCTGTCGGCAAATTAGGATTCTTATTGTTCGGAAATAATCGTTTAAGCTTTGAAATAACATGTTCTTGCAAAAGTGATAAATATCGTTTAGAAGTCGAATTTCCGTTTATAAAATAGGGTACGACATGTCCAGCAATATTGCCACAGAATACATTATATAACATTATATTTATCCATAAAAACTTTACTGAACTCTTTCTACGATCACAATCGATTTAGTCAATTCTTGTAATAAATAAATTTCAAATTTAAGGAATTTTTATAATGCTTCCACTTCGTCCACTTTTAGATAGATCTTTGATGCCTCAAATTTCATGAAAGCGCTGCAATGTTTTTGAAAAGGATGAATTAATAAGGTTCCTGGTCACAACTTAATCTTCTATCACCAAAACCTATGATCATTTAATTTTCAATACGCTAACACTATGATGTAGTAAAATTTCTTCCTAGCTTTCTTACTTTAGGAGATAATCTACCATTTCCGTACATATCAGAATCTGTATAATGAAAACTGTTGATTGTATCTTTATCTTTAAGACAGAAACTAACGATCGAGTCATGTACAGTATCATAAAATATTTGATAGTATTCTGAAAACCATCTCTGATTATTCAGTGTTTAGTGAGGGGAACCTTTAATATTTTGTGGGGAATAACAATGCACTATTTGAATGAGCCGATAAAATTCTACCTTAAACATGGCGTCGTATTGAATTCAGTGATGTTATATCCACTCCAGTATATTGAACAAGCATCAAACTCATTAGTTAGAACATAAACATTCTGCTATTTATGTAATTGATTTAGTGTTTCATTATTTAGTGTTTTAAAAACGAAACTGAGTTGTACGTATTATGTGGTGCCAATGAGCAGAAATAAGGCAACGGATACAATGGAAAATCTGCCTGTAAGTGTGCAGAAATGTGGAAAAATTAGTTACAAGTAGATCGAAATAATCCCTGACAATGTAGCAGATAATTCATTTGATTTATTCTGTGAAGATATCTTCGGAGTAAGTGAGTTAACATTACTATAAATGAGAAATTTATATTCAGACATATCTGATTTATAGATGGTTAGTATATTCGAACCTTACAGTAGCCGGTTTAAGATTTATAATTTTCATCAAGAACTGGGATTCAATCAGTCACAAATCAAAATAATATCAACTAATTCATAATAGTCATTGATTTTGAAAATTGGAGAAATGGGTTATATCACAAATACAATTGAAATATATTATTATACGTACGATTCACCCTTTACACAAACAAATTCGTCAGTAAGTACTCACTATAACCACCGTTTCACCATTCAGAGATGTGTAAACATTGTATCAACTTTACTACAAATACCAAGTATCTTCCTCCTTTTGAAGACAAAATGGAAGATGAATCCATCTTCAAGAATTTTGAAGATCTAAAAATGATATACTACCTTATAACTACTCCAATAATATACAGCCGTACGTGAAGATATGAAATTCAAATGAGTCTTCCTGGATCGAGGGTTCCAAAGCTATTTATTGGACTACACAGAGTTGGGTAAAGAATGTTGAGATCATCCTCCGAGCTTTGAGCTCCAAAATCTTATCAACGGATTTATAGGAAAGCCAAAATACGTAAAGCATGATAATTGTGATAATTGCACCACAATATTCGAATTGTTTTCAATTTTGGTTAATTATTCCCTTACTAAATCTTTGGAAACGAACAGCGAAAAAGTGTTCGTACGCCTCCGGAAATTTCGAGTATTGACGTAAGACTGGTTTAATCTTGATCTATTAACCGTATTTGATTGAATTGGGGTACACATAAAGATTAAATTCTTGCATACTTATACGAAAGTCGAAATGAGTATATACCAAGAGGGAGATATGTGGGAGGCCAAATCACCAAAAAAGATTGGAAGAAAGATTCATTTGGTAGGTATATTCTGAATCTATGAGCAAATGTGCCAAAATTTCCAATTAAATCTATCCTACATGACGAATATTGGAGGAAAACAAGGCTTTTGTATGGTGACCTAGATGATACATAACCTGAAGCATTATGCAGCCGAGTGTGCTGTTTCATTTTCAATTTCAAGATCAATTTCCGTCAAGTAAATACTGAAACAATCAAAATTATCTTTGTTCACATTAATTCGCACGGCACTGTAGAGTTGCCTCAACCGAATTCATGTGCATGAAATCGCAGGGGGAAATGTATGACATTGAGCTCCATTGCTTTCATAAGTTTTCCTCCTGATCTAACCATACAATCAACATACTGAATAAATCTAACGAGCCAGAGGGTCTGAATAAGGTTTAATCTAAGTTTTGATAACTTTCAAGTTGAGTGAATAGAAGCTCAATTCTGAAATTTGTTTTTTTGGAAACTTCTGATGCAAACTTCATTCAACAGATAAATGTGATTCCATTAATCATTCCATAATACCTTACTGCATAAATCTGTACGGAAAAAAAAGTGACTGCTATAAGATTGCCCAATAACCAGACACACATGGGGCCCTCGATATCGATGAATCCCAATTTATGGGGAATATAATTTTTCTTCCCAACTTGATGAAGTTGATAGTCGACAGTATATAATCCAAGAAACCATGATCTCTCAAACGCATGATGAAAGAAGAAAGTTTATGCAAAAGAATATGGCCCTTCAAGAAGTGGAAGCTAGTTGATGATTTCTTAAGGGGATGATCTAAGATTTTTATTAAACTTCGCCCTTTTTCATCCACGTGCATTCTCATCAGATGTTTTGTAGGTAGCCCTGCTTTAAGTGCAACAGTGTTCCTCTCAAAAGCAACGTAATTCATCCAAGTTGGTGTGTCTTCGGCTCTTCTATAATGTGATTCGAAGCAATGCTTTATATTTGGAAATTTGGTCTGCAGATATTTCCTCAGGTGTGCAGAGTAAATGACGTAGAATCCTTTACTGTATGCATCATACATAGAAGTGACACCATTTGTATGGAAATTATCTCCTAGCAGAAGATATGTGAATCTTATTTTGTAGATAATATTGAGGAGGAAAACTGAGAATAACAGATAGCTGAAAAGGATAATAGCAGATATTTTCACGAATTTCAATTTCTGTGACTGCTCTAGTATTAATTTTGAAATTATCAGACATATTTTTGTTGAACGGACAAAGATAATGATTACAATTTTCCTTATATTCCGTTCATAAGAATATTCACAAACACAGAGTCGGTGAGCAAAATCACTGGTGGCATCAGAAGAAAGGTTGAAATACCACCAGCAACTATAATATCGCTAGAAAGACAAAAGAACATATATTTCCAACGAGCTATCTCTTCAGCTCTTGGAACAATCAAAAAGTCGTAATCATCGAATATTGGTGAAAGGTAATCCAGTAAATCATCGATTTCCATAAGTATTTTCATGAGAATATCACATTCGCCAAGTTGAATATGAGTAGAATTTCTTGATTGACAATCTTGTGGATTTTCGCATAATTTGAGTACTGGAACATATCCATGCCTGCCCAGAAACATCTTGGTCATATCTGGGTAGGCTCCTCTTCTTTCCGAGCAGTTCCAACAAATAATATATGGTGACCAGTTCGGAGGAGAACATATAGTTATGGGTGTCCCCGCAATTGGTTGCTTAAAAATTTTTCGACGCACGCCAATGTACTCATATGGACATGTTAAAATTCCTAGAATTTCGGCACTTTCATTTAATGTATGATTCACTGACTCAAAAATTGTTCTAGGCAAAAAATATGTCACCTCCACATCCCTTTTCATTGAAATATTCGACCTTATGAAATCCATTTCATTTTTAACAATGCAAATATACATCGAATTCGTGTTATAATACCTGTTTGGAATATCATTCGAAATGAAATTTTCATTCAAATTTAGGACAATAGCATCTAATCTTCGATCCAAATATAAATCTTGAGAAATGTTTTCAATGTCAAATCTCCATACTGGTTCTTGAAATTGATTATCCTGATCGATGGAAATTAAATTCTTAGTGGAATCGTTGAATAAAGTTGCTAGAATGAATTGAAAACAAAATTTGAACTTAAGTGCTTCAATAGTGTTTCCAATGTTGATTTCCATCGACTTGACTTGATTAAAACTGCCGTACATTATGACAGAGCTATTGCATTTGTGGTAATTATATTTATTTGCTTTCAGAACTGATGAACCTGAAAGCTTTCTACCATCAACCATCAATTAGTCCAGAAAATAAACAAGGCACTTCGAAAACTTTCGAGGGATGTTATGTTATCACCAGCCCTGTTTATGGGTTTACTTGATGGCAGTAACTAGGGACACCGGGTAGTGCAATGGTATCTATAATTTGCGCAATGTGATGCATAAAGAGGAGAACGATCTTGTGATAATACTGTGTTGAAACTAATACAAATATCTTCCTCAGGAAATAATCATATTAACGACACACATTTAGTTTATTGAACGCAACACATATAATAATTATAATTGAAGCACTTAACATTTCATACATCACATAATTGTATAGGAATTGTTTGCTGGAAAATGCAATAACGACAATACAGTTAAGAATATTAACTAAAAATTTTAACAAACTTATATAATTAATAGAATTAGTGAAAATGTGGAAAAGCTTTGTGGACAGGAGCTTCGGCCTTCTTGTTCGAACTTTGACAGATCATATCTCCGAAAGTATTGGTTTCTCAGAGTTGTAAATGATATCAATGGATTTTTACGATAGAGCTGCATCATAAAAGAAATTATTTCAAAAAAGTGTCATTTGAAATAAAACAATAGTGCCAAAAGTTATTAATCCTAAACCTTCAGACCAATTCTACCCAATAACGAACTTATCCGAGATATTCATTCCTCAAATCTATTCTGAAAATTATATTATACCAATTGAAACTCAGCCAATAACCCAGTTCTGTTTTTACTAGAGATATTCTCAATCCAATTTGATTAACTTACCAAGGTATATATTTCCGTCATCATATGGATTATCCAAGGGCATTGTATTATCACCCAAAAATTATATTATCCTATAATACTCATAATTCTATGATAGCTAAGGTTATTTCATTGGTCATTTCGCATTCAATCATACTTTGTGTTCTAGAACAAGAGGTATTGTATCATGAGTAACGAATTTTGAATTGAACCAGAAATAAATATGACATGTCTCTGATCGGTAGATAAGATGACATGTATTAACACAGATCATGAAATTCATAGATACAAATACGGACGTTCATTTAATTTTCGATTACAGCATTAGGTGAAATCATAGAATTACGATTTATTATTGAAATTTTGAAGAATCATATCTCCGAAAGTATCAGTTTGTTTGAGTTTTAAATGATATGAAGGGATTCTTATGATTAAACTGCATCTTGACAAAAATTGAACTTGAAATTTGTAATGTGAAAAAAAATGTTTCGTTATTCCAAAACCATCAGGCGATTTCGCTCTATAATGAAATCATCCGGAGATGTTCATCTCCCAAACCTACTATGAAAATTTCAATTGTCTAGCTCATTCCGTTCGAGAGTTATCTACGGCCGGCCTGACCGGCCGCACAGAATCGATTTTGACCACGGATTCTTGAACAGTGGGTCGAACCAAATCGATCGAGACTATTTTCATCCAAAAATTCTAAAGTTTCTGATATTTGGGCAAATTGATAAGCACTCTGTTCCTCGGAACATGAGCGCCAAAAACTCTTGAATACTGTAAAGGCATTTTTCAGTCATTGATTTCACTTTCTTCTTAAATCGTTTTTGCGGGTATGTACCTACTGGGAAACATTCCGTTATCATTTTGCCCCAATATATGTAATTTTCGATTTTTTTGCCGAATATGTTCTGAAACGATTAGGTTTAACTCAATGATGAAGTATTCAAGGTCAAATTCGATCCTGTCCGGCTGGCCGTTGCCATGATAACTTGAAAACGGAAAAAGATAGCGCCTCGAAATTTTCAGGGTATATGGCGCATACAACTACGGCGGACATGTTCGTTAATGGGCATAAGAGGCCCAACGGTTTCCGAGTAATAATTTTGTCATCCGATCCGATCGAATTGAAACTTGGTCTCACGAGAACTTGAGAACGGAAACAGATAGCGTCCGAATGCGGCATAGAAGTTCCTTAATTGGCATAATCGGCAAAATGGTTTTGGATTTATACTCATCTGAAATTTTGTTGTCATAGAGGAAGCTACAACAAAAACTCAGATGTATATATAACAACAAAACCATGAGGCTGATTATGCCTTTTACCGAACTTAAAAGTCGCATTCGGATGCGCAACCTATCCTGAAAATTGCAATTCGATATCTCTTTCCTTTCTCAAGTTATAGCGAGATACAATCAAATTTCTCATAATTTTTCTTTAAGATACGATACACACAAAATTTCACACACGTCTCTATGTCGATATTCCGGAACCAGCTACCAAGCTCCGGTTCCCTTTATATCCCTTTATATATGTCAAACAATCTAGAAACTTTTGAAAACCACCGTTCCAATATTGAATTAATTTTAAACACCCATGAACCTGATGATATAATCGTAATGGGGTATTATACAATTTAAGTATTGCTAAGTGAATTAGGAGTAGAAATTGCGGGTGGTGAAACTCATTTCGCTTTTACTATTCGATGCCGAATATAATGTTGGTAATAATTTCGGTAATAATAAGGATATAACCTCGGATATTTCCGGTATATATGTGGTGGATCTTCTCGGCACAAACCTGCTCTGTCATTCAAAGCACCGTAGTCTGGTTAAAGATAATTAGATATATATGTTTTTTCTTCCTATACATTTAAAGCGGCAAATTTTGTCGAATTGAACTCACACCTGTGAAATATTGATGGAGTAATAAAACTGAACCTTGCTCTTGATATTGATAAATTAGTTTAAATTTTCTAATGTGAGTTAATGGTGGAAATTGACAGATATGTTGCAAAAATTTTTATTAGCAAAACTAAATTTCCAGACTGACTGGAAGAAAGGACTTTAGAAGACATATAAACAAACGAATTGTTGGGAGGATTATTTGACATTTTACCAAGTGCTATCTCAATGTAAAAATGCTGCCAGCGCTTACTGTAGACACTAAGTTGAGGATACGGAACTTGCTTTTAACTAGAATAAGGTTTATTGGAATTTCGTGAATTCTAAGATAAGTGATTATGATATGCTTCGGAAGATGTTCCTGTCTGAACAGGGAAGAAATTATGATATGTATATAAAATTTATTCGCCGGCCATTTTCAAAATATCGACATATCGAATAGGTGACATGAAGTGCTTTACGCATGGTTGGTTTTATTTCTAGACACAATGAAGATTTCACTAATGAACCGATTATAAAGTATTTGTATGGGAGTCCCTATACCTTACAAAAGTCACTTAAAGTAAAAAAGGTTCAAAATGAGTTTCTTCTGAATATGTCTCTCAGAGAAGGCAAGGATGATGAATGCTTTACCTTTGCAAAACATCTTCTTCGCTAGTTCCATCTAGAAGAATGAGATCATGAAATTTGGTTCTGCATCCATTCTTCAAGCTTAGTAATTATACGAAGTTTTCTCCACTTTGCAGGATAGCCGAAAATATTAATGTAGTGTGGTTTGCAGGCATACATTTCCTTGACCCTTTATTTCCAAGCTTAAAATAGTTATTTTTGTATTGAGTGCGTAAAATGACTTTTTTTTTCAATGGCATATGAGAAACATGAGGGTGTTAATTTTTGGCCGAGCCCACGGGTCTTTCGTAAGAACCATACCCCTAGAAAATTAAAAAAAAACTGACGAAAAACAAAAATGGGTTCCAGCACTGAGATGAAATCACGAGCTTTTGCGCGAATGTTTTATTGTTCATTGAACATACGCGCAAAAGCTCTCGAATTCACTTCAGTGCTTGAACCAATTTTTGTTTTCGTAATTTTTTTGAAATTTTCTAGGAGTGTGTGGTTCTTACAAAATTTTAAACACGTCTTTATGTCTATGATATTCTACAACTAGTTGCCAAGATTCAATTCGATCGAGTATATTTATATATATATATCTATATCGAGGAAATAATATTCCAAGTGGGTATAACTCCGAAACCGTTGGACCGATTATACTCAAAAACGAACCTAGCTCTACCATTTAGATGTGCATCGCACCCTGAAAATTGCAAGTTCCTATCTCTATCCGTTCGAAAGTTACCAAACCACAGGTCACCCATCTAGCTGCAGAACTCGCCCAAGGATGCACGGATCTCCAACAATATAATCCCGATCGTGTTCAAACTTGAAACTTGGCAGAAGAGTTAGGTTCTGGGGGTTCTTGCAAAACCTCAGCGATGTCGGACGAATAGTTACTGATACATAGAATTTATTTCGATGATTTTACAAAAATTTTCTAGAGTTCTAGTTATTGATTAAATAACAACCAAATTTCAGATGGGTATAGCTCAAAAACCGTTTGGCCGATTATGCCTATAAACGAATTCAAATAACTCATTCAGATGCACAACCTAACCTGAAAATTTCAAATCGTTATATCTTTCCGTTCTCAGGTTATCGTGACATAAAAAATATTGTTTAATAATTTCTTTTAAATTTTCTGGTGATATAATTCTCACAAAATTACACAAGCGTCCTTAGGTTCATATTATACAACTACTCACCATGTTTCCATTCGATCGGATTTGTATTGGTTGACAACAAAATTATTACTCGGAAACCATTGGGATTATGCCCCTTAACGAACGTGTCACTCATTTTAGGACGCGCCACCTACCGTGTAAATTTCAAGTCACTATCTCCTTCCGTTCTGTTATCGTGGCAACGGCCGGACAGCCGAACAGAATCAAATTTGACCTCGAATTCTTCATCAGGAATTCCAACCTAATCGTTTTAGACTACTTATCGTGAATCGTGTCACTAGAAATTTTTTTTTTTTATTACTGAGGGATCTCCTTGGGTAAGACCTAGGAGGGTCGGTATAATCATAATCATGTCTATAGCAAGCGTGCCAACGCAGATTGACCCTGCGTCAATGCTTTTAAGCGTTTTTACTTCTTTCATAGTGAAGTAAATCCACGCGAGCGCTAAGCCTCCCAAGGTGATTCTATGGAGGAATTGCATCCTGCAACTCAAAAACCAAATCTTCTCCATATAAATCACTCACACATTTATTCAATAGCTACTTTGTATACACGTCCATATTTAAATTTCTTGCCCTTGTACATATGCCAGCGATCGTAATACTCAGATAAAACACTTCTAGGAACCAGAGTCGAATGTATACCAGAAGTGATTTTCCACGTAGGAAAACAACTGAATTAGTAGGCCCAGTTTTGAAGTTCTAAATTATTTTCTTGAGGCTGTTAGTAGTCTGTTCTCAAGGAACTTTTTTACACGCCAAGAGGTCACCGAAATGCCTAAATTAAACTCAATCCTATATTTGGTTTCGGGATTTCGAACAATATATTCCGCAAATAGTTTAACATCCTCACGACATTTTGCACAAGTGTTTGCGTCGGTAGTTTGCATCTAACTACAGAGTTTCAATTCAATCAGATCAGTATTTTCTGAGTTGTCAAAACCAAATTTTTTCAATTCTTTTCCCCATTTTATAGCCGCCTTCCGATCAACACAGAACTCCGCATGCATATAAAGGTATGCATACAAAAGGTATGCTAAATTTCAGATTGATCTAGTGATCGGTTTCAGAAATATTCATAAAAAGTTTTTGACTAAAAATGGCCAAAACTTCGAAACTGCTTGCTGGATTTCGCTCATTTACGAACTCAACCGAGATATTTATGCCTCAAAACTACTTTGCAAATTTCAACAGTTTATTTCATTTCGTTCAAAAGTTATTGTGCTAACGGCCGGCCGGACGTACGGACAGAATTGCATTTGACCCCGGATTATTCATCAGCGAGTCCAACTTAATCGTTTGAGACCATATTCAGAAAAAAATTCCAAAAGTACAGACATCCGGGCAAAATGATTGGCACGCTGTTCCCTGAACAGCGCGCCAAAAAGACGGCTTGAAGGTTCATGCATTATTTCGTGAAGGTGTGTGAGGCGTGAATGTACATAATAACATGCGCACAAAAGTTCCTGACTGCACGTCGGTGCTTTTTAATATTTTTGCGCGTATGTGCTGGGGAACATCGCATTATCATTTGCCCAAATGTCTGTAGTTTTAGAATTTTTTGCCGAGAATGGTCTCAAACGACTAGGTTCAACTCACTGATGAAGAAATCGAGGTCAAATTTGATTCTGTCCTGCCGGCCGTTGCCACGATAACTTGAGAACGGAAAGTGATAGCGACTTGAAATTTTCAGGATAGGTGGCTCGTCCTAACACGATAGACAAGTTCGTTAATGGGCATAATCGGCATAACGGTTTCCGATTAATAATTTTGTTTTCAACCATTACTAAACTGATCGAATTGAATCTTGGTGAGTAGTTGTAGAATACAAACTTTTGTGAAATTTTGTGAGAATCGTATCGCTAGAAAATCAAAAAAAAATTATTAAATAATATTATTTATGTCACGATAGCCTGAGAACTGAAAGAGATAGCGACTTGAAATTCTCAGGTTAGGTGGTGCATCTGAATGCCACATTTGAGCTTGTCTAGAAGCATAATCGGCCACACGGTTTTGGAGTTATACCCATCTGATATTTCGTTGTTATTTCCTCAATAACTCGAAAACTACAAAACCGAACCAATTCAAACATGGTCATTAGTTGTAGAATGGCAACGCGAAAATTGTTGCAGAATTTTGAGAGGATCGTTAAATAGAAATTTTTTAAAAAATCGTAGAAAATTATTGAAAAAAATTCTATATATCAGAAACTGTTCGTCCGATATCGCTGAAATTTTGCGAGAGACTTCAGAACCTAACTCTACTACGAAGTTTCAGGTTTGAACATGATCGGATCTATATTGTTGGAGATCCGGGCAGCCTTGTGTGAGTTCAGTAGCTGGATGGGTGAGCGTTGCCTCGACAACTCTCGAACGAAAGGAGATAGGGACTTGCAATTCCCGGGTTGTACCCATCTGGAATATTATGAAGACGTATAATTTTGTGAGGAACGTACCACAAAAATAAATTTAAAAAATTACGAAAAAACAATTGTCTCAAGCACTGACGTGAATTCAGGAGCTTTTGCGCGTATGGTCTATCGTCCATTCTCCTGTATTGGACACGATAGAACATAAGCGCAAAAGCTCCTGAATTCACGTCAGTCTTTGAGACATATTTTCGTAATTTTATTAATTTTTTTTTGTGCTACGTCCCTCACAAAATTTGGTGACGGTTGCCTCGATAACTCTCGAACGAAAGGAGATAGGACTTGCAATTCCCGGGTTGTACCCATCTGGAATATTATGAAGACGTATGAATAATTTTGTGAGGAACGTACCACAATTTTTTTTTTTAATTACGAAAAAATAATTGTCTCAAGCACTACCGTGAATTCAGGAGCTTTTGCGTGTATGTTTTATCGACCATTCTCCTGTATTGGACACTCTTAATCGAATTTACCATGGTAAATCCGTTTAAGAGTGTCCAATATAGGAGAATCAATAATATAATTTACCATGGGAAATTCGATTAAGAGTGCCCAATACAGGAGAATGGATAATAGAACATACGCGCAAAAGCTCCCGACTTCACGTCCGTGCTTGAACCAATTTTTTTTCTTTGTATTTCAAATTGTATTGAAAAGCGTTTGTCCCATAAATAGATAAATAAATAAACTTTCATACTAGGCTAACTTGGAGAAGCCATTGATCACAAATGGAACGGAAATTACATTCTGCTATGTTGGGGCAACCAAAGTCATGTGCAAAAGGTACTTATAACTCAAAAGAGGAAAGCTGAAAGAGCAGAAGAAGGCTCAAATTCCAGAAGGCTCGAATTCCAGTTTTTCATCACATAAAATATTCTGACTGTAATAGCTGAATAATTAAAGTTGCAAGAAATAGAGAAGTATACTATATGAGAAACTATCCAATTGTCATTCATGCAATTTATGATCCAAAGAGGACATGAATTTAATAGGAACTCCGCTAACCACTGCCGGGAATTCTGAGGGATTGAGGATTTATAATAAACTTCTCGTATAGCATGGGGAGAACTTGAAGTGAAGTGTCTGAAGAAAGACATGAAGCGTTACTTCCAAGAAAACCCACCATATAGTCTAATGGAATTCAATGCTTCTAGTGCTATGTAATTGCGGAACGAAGTCATTTATTTTTGACTCAATTACCAGGCCCCTGCATATCTACGCCGATGTGCCAATACATAATTCAGATCTCATATGCTCGCATCCCTGAATAGAGATTGATCTTCACAAAGAATGAAATTAGTTAATTCACGTATGGCTTACATACTGTGTCCAGACGGTGACACCGAAAGAATGTTCTTTCGCATGTTCTGGGGAACAGCGTGATATCATTTTGCCCAAATAACTGTAATATTTAAATTTTTGGCCGAAAATGGTCACAAACGATTAGGTTCGACCATAGACAACATAATTATGATATATAGATGGGGATCATGGCTCATGGTGGGAGTCTTTTGAACCTCGTTATCCCGCGTAATTCAACTGGATTCATATTCTTTATTAATATAAATATGGCATATTGCATTATACCGTCAGAAAATTGTTCCACGGCATTGCTAAATACAAAATTGTCGATAATTCGACAACTTGGTCTTCGACAATGTTATTTGAAACGATTTTCTGTTATCGAAATAAGACAAAAGTGACATCAACGAAAATTATATTCAGATACTTTATATATTTGAAGTGAATATTAGATGCGAATTAATATCACAAACAAATATTGGTTCAAGCACAGGAACTTTTGCGCGCATTTTTACTCACCTCTATTGGACACTCTACTACGAATTTAGCATCGATATATATATATACCATTTTCTCAACTTTTATAATTAGTGACTATATTTCATACCATTTTAATGATGGACTTCTGAAGAGAATCGTCTTTGATCGCAGAATTTTTAATTCTAACATATGTATTCTACTAGAATTGATATACGAAAAAAATTGGTTCAAGGACTGACGTGAAGTCAGGAGCTTTTGCGCATATGTTCTTTTGTCCATTCTCCTGTATCGAACACTCTTAATCGAATTTACCATGGTGAATTCTATTGTCTGTTCTCCTGTATTGGACACCCTTAATCGAATTTAACATGGTCAATTCAGGTCAGTGCATGAACAATTTTTTTTCGTATTTTATTAAAAGTTTTCTAGGGGTACGGTGCTCACAAAACTTTACACACTCCTTTATGTGGATATTCTACAACTAGATACTTCAATTCGATCGAGTCTATATTGTTTGAGTTATCGAGTAAACAATATTCCAGGTGGGTATAACTCCGAAACCGTCGGACCGATTATGCTCAAAGACGAACCTATTTCTCCTATTCAGATGCGCATCCTACCCTGAAAATTGCAAGTTGCTATCTCTTTCCGTTCGAAAGTTACCAAACCACAGGTCACCCATCTAGCTGCTGATCTCCGAAACCGATGGACCGATTATGCCCAGAAATGGACTTAACTCTCCAGTTGGGATGTGCAACCTACCCTGAAAATATCAAGTCCCTTTCTCCTTTCGTTCGAAAGTTATCGAGGCAATGATCACCCATCCAGCTACTGAACCCAAACAATATAGATCCGATCGTGCTAAAACTTGGAACATGCAGTAGAGTCAGTTTTTGACAAAAAAAAATCATAAGAAATAATACATAACCTATCAAAAGTCCCCTCTCACAAATATACTCCTCTGTAGCTGCATGGATCTCTTGAAAAAGAATCGCCTCCGCTAGTTTTCAGAAAGGCCGCTATAGTACCCTTATGTAGGCCTATCATCTCCCATAGATACATGATTCTCTACCTTTTTTGAATCGAAACGGAATGTATGTTATAATTAAATATGTCATCGTGACATTCATGGTTTTGAATGTTCTCGCAAAATTTCAGCGATGCGATGTCAGACAACTGCTCCCTGATATATTATGAATTTATTTTCAATGATTTTTTTTTAATTTTCTATTAATACGATCCCCACGAAATTTTGTAAACATTTTTGCATAGGCATTCTAGAATTAATTACCATGTTTGAATTGAATTGGCATCGTAATTTTTCGGTTATTGAAGAAATAATAACAAAATTTCAGGTTGATATAACTTCAAATCCATTTGGCCCATTGTGCTAATTAATGAGCTCAAATGTCGCACTCAGATACGCAATTTACACTGAAAACTTGCAAGTCACTATTTCTTTCCGTTCTCAAGTTATCGTGAGATAAATAATATTATTTCATGATTTTTTAAAAATGTTCTAGTGGTACGGTCCTCACAAAATTTTACACACGTCTTCATGTCGATATTCAACAACTTGTTAGCAAGCTTCAATTCGATCGAGTCTATATTTTTTGAGTTATCGAGGAAATAATCTTCCAGATGGGTATAACTACGAAACCGTTGAGCCGATTATGGCCAACAGCGAACTTAACTCTCCCATTCAGATGCGTAACCTAGCCTGAAAATTGCAAGTCCCTATCTGCTTTCATTAAAGAGTTATCGAGGCAACGATCGCCCACCCAGCTACTGAATTCACACAAAGCTGATCGGATCTCCCACAATATAGATCCGATCGTGTTGAAACTTGGAGCTTGGTAGTGAAGTTACGTTTTGAGGGCTCTCGCAAAATGTCGGCCATGTTGAATGAATAGTTTCTGATATATAGAACTTTTTTCAATGATTTTTTCAAAATTTTCCAGTCATACGCTCCTCGCAAAATTTTGCAGAAATTTTTGCACTGGCATTTTACAACTAATAACCATATTTGAATTGGACCAGTTCTGTATTTTTGGAGTTATTGAGGAAATAACAACAAAATTTCAGATGGATGTAACTCCAAAAACGTACCGCCGATCATGCTCATAATCAAGCTAAACTTTCACATTCAGATACACAACCTAACCTGGAAATTTCAAGTCGCTATCTCTTTCTGTTCTTAGCTAATTGGGACATAAAAAAAAATTATTTTTTTTAAAGTTTTCTAGTTATACGATTCTCACAAAATTTCACAAACGTGCTTGGGTTTATATTGTACAACTATTCACGAAGTGTCAATTCGATCGGATTCATATTGATTGAAAACAAAATTATTACTCGGAAACCATTATGCCCAATCGTTTGAGACCATTTTTGGCAAAAAATTCGAAAATTACAGACATTTGGACAAAATGATAACGCGCTGTTCCCCAGAACATACGCGCCTAAACTTACGCCATGATACGATATTCACGAAATTCCGCGAAAATAAGTGGGTCGGCATTCTACAAATAATCACCTAGTTTAAGTTGGATCATATTTGTATATTTTGAGTTATAGAGGAAATAACTATAAAATTTCAGATGAGGATAACAATGTCATTATCTCTTTCCGTTCTCAAGTTATCGTGAGATACATAATGATGTTACGTAATTTTTTTTTAATTTCCTGGGGGTACGGTTCTCACAAAATGTCACACGCGTCTTTATGTCAATATTCTACAATTAGTTACCAAGCTTCAATTCGATCGGCTCTGTATTTTTTGAGTTATCGAGGAAATAATATTCCAGATGATTATAATTATAATCATCTGGAATATTATTCGGATTTAAATCCGAAACCGTACCAGTCCGATATCGTTGAAATTTTGCGAGAGCCTACAAAATATAAATTTACAGCAAAATTCTAAATTTGAGCAGGATTGGATTTATATTGTTGGAGATCGAAAAAATATTGGGAACCGAGAAGACTTGGGTGAGTTCAGTAACTGTATGGGTGACAGTTGCGACTTGCAATTTTCAGGGTAGGTGGCTCAACTGAATGCGACATATCAGTTTGTTAACGGGCATCATCGGCCAAACGGTTTCGCAGTTATACCCATCCGAAATGCTGTGGTTATTTCCTCAATAACTTCAAAAATATAAATCCGATCCTATTTGATCTTGGTTACTACTTGTAGAATGCACTCATTTTTGTGGAAGGAACGACTAACGAGGGAGATCGTAACGCCAGAAAAAACTTCACGTCAGGGATTTCTAAGATTTTGTTTTCCATAAAATGAAACATACCACATATTCGTATACTGGACAATACTATTTCATTTAGAATTTCAGTATCTTTGTAAATGGAAGATCGCATAAATACTCGTCAGTCAATAGAAGATCTTGGGTATCAACAATTTGGCCACCCTGTGATATAGGGTGCTTCACTGAGAAATGGAAATACTTAAAAAGCAAATAGAAGGTACCGAGGTCGTTCTAGATATACCAAATTTATTGGCTGTGACTGTCTTTGTAACAGAGATACAGAGTGTTTTATGAATTTTGCTCATTTCTTCCTGGCGTGAAAACAAGTGGACCATCATGTATATATTTTTTTATACTTGGCACCCAAATGTTTCTTATATAATGCTCAAATGAATCACTTACAAACCATGAGTAAAATCCAGGTCCGGGTTAAAAAAAAATTATGAATCTATTGTATCCTAATTGGCTCTGACTGTCTTTATAATCGAGATAGAGCGTATTTTATGAAGTTTGCTCATTTCTTCCTGGGGTGATAACAAGCGAACCACCCTGTATATTTCGAATCATGTGCCTACAGAGTGTTAATTTTATTATTAAGAGTCACTTTTAACTACTTTTTGGTATTCAAATTCTTGAAAACTTCACTTTCAAGTTTGTGCAGTAAAACTGTCTGGACAAAACTGTGAAGCACACGTTTCAGTTTAGTTTTTGGTGGATACAATCGTTTCATAATTTTTCGTTAACCCGGATCTGGATTTTTCTTGTGGTTTGTAAGTGGTTCATTTGAGCTTTAAATAATAAACATGTATGCCAAATATAAAAACAATGTATGGGGTGGTTCACTTGAAATCATCCCAGGAAGAAATGAGTTAAATTCATAAAACACCCTGTATTTCGGTTGCAGAGAGAAGCGGAGCCAATACAAGTGGTATATACAGTGCGCGTCAAAATTATGGAACAAATTCATTTTCTCAGGCGAAAAATATTTGGCAACAAAATCCTGAAAACAACCCTGTAAATTTTTTGAATAGAGAAAGTGGGTCATGTGGTTCCTTTTGAGCAAGGTCTTTGTACCTTCTTTACAGGCGTGCAGACATTTTCAAGAAATATTTTTTCTTTTTCGAAAGAAAGTTTCTTCAAAGAGGTTTTCAGTATGTGCACTTTGTCATGGCTCATTTATTTTGAGACGATGGTACCTGATTTGTCACCGAATGAAAGTCGACCATTAAAGTTTTGTTCATGCACAACTTTCAGCCCCTTTCATCCCCCTCACGTGAAAAATTAGAATGAGTGAAACACTGCGCTTCAGTTATTATCTTAATCAGGTATGTTATTAGTACGTTTCTACTGAAGTGGTCATTTTGAACATTTAATTTAACTTATCTTGTAGTAATGCACAATGATTCTCCGGGTCGTACTTCAATATCGAAATAAATTTCCAATGTCACAATTTTTTCCATTAAAGGGTTCGAAGTGGTTGAAAATTGTGCATGAACAAAACTGTAATGTTCGCTTTCATTCGGTGACAAATTTCATCAGGTACCATCGTCTCAAAGTAAATGAGCCATGATAAAGTGCAGATACTGAAAACCTCTTTGAACTAACTATTTTTCAAAAAAGAAAAATGTTTTTTTGAAAATTTCTGCACGCCTGTAAAGAAGATACGAAGACCTTGTCAAAAAAATACCACAGGGCCCACTTTCCCTAATCAAAAAATTTAGAGGGTTGATGGGGATGGCACAGGGTGCAACAAAAATCCTTCAAAAATGCATAAAAATTTGGTAAAAGTGAAACAAAAATTGACGTGTTTCAGGATTTCGTTGCCAAATATTTTTCTTCTGAGAAAATGAATTTGTTCCATAATTTTGACGCGCACTGTATAAAACCACCTCGGTGTCCTATATTTGCCTTTTAAGTATTTCCGTTTCCCAATGCAACATCCTGTATTATACGGAAGTTTACGGTCTCCTTGGACCGTCGCGTGCGACATTCAGACCGACCGGTAGAATACTCGAGAGACGTTGATTGCAAGCCGTCTGTCGCGAATAGCGGGGAGGGAGATCAGCCCCTTAGATACATTCCAAATGGCGGTAAATTGAGTTTTTGTCTGAATAAATATGACAGATCGAGGCGGAGGTGATAGCTGTGAAATCGACGATGATGAAAAAGAAATTCACCTACGAGTTGTGCATTATGCTGTTCGAAATACCAATTAACTAAATTCCCATTTCTATTAAAATTCACGATTCCTTTTTATTTCTGACTTTCATTTAAATTCAATCTTGATCGAAGCAGGAAGACGCCTCTAACGTTTCACTGTTCCATATCGGTCAGTATTTCAAAGAAAACGAATAATTGAACTAGGCATGACACAGAAGATTTTGAGCATGACTCTGATTTTGAAAAAGATGAATTGCTGCTACGAACGCTGTTAAGAAGCGATGTCCTTGGCTTATTATTTCTGGAGAATTATTTCGTTCAAATTGACAGACCACATTGGAACAGGCTTCCTGGAGTTGCTTAGATGAAAATCATGGATCGCAAACGAGTCTATGGAGGTAAAACATAATATTATGATCCTCTGCTCACGGATACACTTAACCAACGCGTTTCCAAACTCCTGAGTCTCTTTCCTACACTCGAATTCCATGGAGCCATGCACGTACGATTGTAATTCCAGCGTCGCCACGACCCCACGTGATCGAACTGGAAGCTTAACCTCCATGACGTAAACAACGTCAGATCCACTCAAACTTTCTGCTTCCATTCCGGTCGCGTGAATCGTGGTGACTGCAGACAAGAGATATAGCATATATTACCATAGTGCATCGAGAATTGGCGAGAAGTCCGTTTGTTTGACCTTGAGATTTCCTATACTCCATTCACTTTTATAAAGTCTCCCGGTTGGGCATGAAAGTTTCTCACATCTCACAGTGTATAGTTTGAAAATGTTAGGTTATAGTCATTTTCCTGTCAGATAACTACGCAACGTTGTCCTCTTTACATAGAAGGCATAGTAAATACGTATTTTTCACAATGTGAATTTACTTCAAAGACATTGAATTTGAGGAGTTATTATGTGAATTCAACAATTCCAAAGACCTGACGACTGTTGAAGAAAATTTTTCCACTGTTTTTACTGGAAATATTTTACATATAAACTGGTTGGAAGATTCAGTTATACTATTTTGTACGGAAATCAAGAATCAAGTGTTGAAATTTTAATGAGGAATAATGGATAAAGTAGTCCGTTACTTTTTGATAGTTTATTTGAAAGAAAAATAAAAGCTCGTGAAAAACCCGGCAGGAAAACTTCTGAACGAACAGACGTATCTATGGAATTCCCCACGTTTCGAAATTCTCAAGAAATAAGCCTATAGGCTTATTTCTTGAGAATTTAAATACATTTTTTTAAATACATTTAAATACCTTGTTGCTCAACTCGAGATACCTTCACCAGTTTCAAAATCTAGTAGTAATACGAAATCCGAGTTACTGTTAAACCTTAATAAAATATTGTGATAGGATAGGAAATTAAGTAATTTCATTCGAGTTCAACATGTCCTGAGGCCGAATGAAGTTTTCCTATTGCAGATTTCAGTTCAGTATAACACTTCCTGATACTTTCTCTCTGCTTCTTCAAAACTGCCTTTGGCATTTTCAATTTCCAAGCGAAGAGTTCTTTATTATTCGAAGGTAATGGTCTGTTATAATATCTTGTCTCAGATGGAATATCATGTTGAGAGTAGAAATTGGCAAACGTCTCGGAGAATGTTTCAATATTTACGATATTTCAGGAGTGCCAACCTGCCTCAGTTTTAGTTACAAAAACGTGATAGACCTAAATCATGGCCAACCGGGAGACTTCATAAAATACGTAGTATACGTATGAAGATTGGACACTCTCTTAATCGAATTTACCATTTCTCAATTTATCATGGGAACGGCCGGACGGACAGAATCACATTTGACCTCGAATTCTTCATCAGGGAGTCGAACCCAATCGTTTAGGACATTTTCGGCGAAAAATTCGAAAATTACAGACATTTGGGCAAAATGACGCGATGTTCGCCAGAACATACGCGCAAAAATTATTATTTTGTGATTTGCTTCTGCGTAAAAAACTCTGGAAATTTGTCAGAAGCAATCAATCGAACAATGTCGCCTAACAAACCGTAACGAAAAAACATCTACGATGAAACAACTACATATTTCGTAACTCCTTCGTCAGACAAACGAAAATCTTCAGCGTTATTTTTTGTTGATTGCTATTCTGAAATTCGAGAATAGAGCAATCCACCAAAAATAATTCTGAAGATTCTCGTTGAGTATCTGACGAAGGAGTCTGATATAGACTCCGAAACATTGCATTACGCGTTACATTACACCCGTCTGGACCCGGCTTTATTGTTTGTTAGACAACATTGTTCGATTGATTGCTTCTGACAAATCTCTTATATTTCTTACGCAGAAAGCAAATCGCAAAATAATATTTTTTTTATTTTATAGATATTTTTTAGAGTTAGGGAAAGAAACCATTCAAATAGAGTACATATAGCAAATGTTTATTGCATTCAGTTTCATTCATTAATGCAATATATAGGGTACCTTATAAAATATAGTAGAGGAGTAGCAAATTTTGGAAAATTACTGATCCTAGAGAAGATTCTTTTGTGCAAGAAACATTCCTAACCACATTTTGCACACATGTCCTATTGTCCTTTCTCCTGGATTGGACACTCTTAATCGAATTTTAATTCTTTCATATGTAGTTTCTTGGAATTGAAATACGAAAAAACTGACGCATCAAGTAACTCCAGGATACGATATTCACGAAATTCCGCGAAAAAGGTGAGTTGGAATTCTACAAGTAGGTAATCACCGAGTTTTAATTTGGTCAGGTTTGAATATTTTGAGTTATAGAGGAGTAATAATATTTTCACCATTTTGGAATAAAATGTTAATTTTGGTTGGTTGAGGTTAAGTGGAGTAGCATCTTGCTAGACTTCGCCTCATTTTTGTATTCAAATATTGTATAAATAAAGGCAATTTATTATTACTATTATTATTATTAAATAACAACAAAATTTAAAATTGAAACTATTTGCCCCATTATGCCAATTTAAGAACTTAAATGTCGCATTTGGATGCGCAACATACCCTGAAAATTGCAATTCGCTATTTCTTTCCGTTCTCTAGTTATTGAGAGATTCATAATATTTTTTCCTAATAATTTTAAAACTTTCTAGTGGTATGATACTCAAAATTTTACGCATGTCTTTACGTCGATGTTCTACAAGTATATATACCAATACCAGATGTGTAAAACTCCGAAACCGTTTGGCCGATTATGCCCAACAAAGAACTCTCCCATTCAGATGCGCAACCTACCCTGAAAATGTCAAGTCCCTGTCTCCTTCCGCTCGAAAGTAATCGAGGCAACTATCACCCATCCAGCTACTGATCTCACACAAGGCTGCTTGGATCTGCAACAATATAGATCCGATCGTGTTCAAACTTGGAACTTGGTAGTAGAGTTAGATTTTGAAGGCTGTCGGACGAAAAGTTTCTGATATGAAGAAATTTTTTCAACGATTTTCAATAATATTTAAAAACAATTCTAGTACACGATCTTCAGGAAATTATTCAAGAATTCTTGCGTTGACATTCAACAATCAATAAGCATTATCAAATTGGTTTCGTTCCGTATCTTTCGAGCTATTGAGGAAATAACAACCAAATTTCAGATGGGTATAACTCCAAAACCGTTCGGCCGATTTTGCCTATTGACAAACTCAAATGTCGCATTCTGATGCTCAACCTACTCTAAAAGTTGCAAGTCGCTATCTCTTTCGGTTCTCAGGTTATCAGGATATACATAATATTTCTTTTTTGGGCGTATGTTCTAGGGGAACATCGTCCTATCATTTCGTCCAAATGTCTGTAATTTTCGAATTTCGAGCTGAAAATTGGCTAATAGACTAATTCGGACTCCCTGATTACGAATCCGGTGTCAGATTTTTGGGTGCCGTATGGCCGGCCGGCCGGCCGTACTTCCGGCCGTAGGCACGATAACAGGAGCACCGAAGGTCCTATCGACTTCAAACTTTCAGGGTAGGTTTCTGATCAAAATGCGACGGTTAAGTTCGTTAACGGGCAAAATCGGCCGGACGGTTTAGGAGTTATAGACATTTAAAATTTTGTGGTTATTTCCCTGATATTTCAGGAACTAAAGAAGATGTTGAATCGAAACTTGGTAGTCAGTTCGAGGATATAAACGCGCAACTTTTGGCAAAATTCTGTTATGATCAAAATGTTGGTAATTTTTAAAAAAATATTTCTTTTAATTTTTTCGAAAAAAAAACTTTTTTTTCGTGAACTATTCATCAGATTGCAACAAAAACTTGTTCTAACGTCAATTGTAGTATTTTGCAACATTGTGCAAAATTTTGGCTCTATACGATTTCAATTTCTGGAGATATAAGACAAAATGTGTCAAATTTCCTGGGTCTCTCTCAGTATTTTCATCGATTATTCTATGAACTCTTTGAATTCCACCGAAAACAAATTCAAAGACATAAACATAAAGAATCAAGTCATAGTTTAGACGTCGAAAGAAGGACGATGTTGATCGACTTGAAAAGGTACCTATTTCAAGAAATGCAATAATGAAATGCTTAATTTTTTTTATGGTCACAGAAAATCGTCACAAAAATCTATTTACCTCATTTGACGGCTGTTTGTCAAATCAATTAATTCCAATAATTGATGTCAGATTTCCTACATACCAAGTTCAAACACATTTTATTATATGGAAAACACTTATTATGATCACGTTCTACAGGAATTGATACTAAATAGAAGCTAGATGAAGATTATTGTAATGGAAAATTTGTGTTCCAGAATAATATTAAGGTATTCAACATGATACTGCTTTTTTTCTTTACTGGTCAGTACGGGCCACAAGGAAGATGAACATGCGCCCAATAGCTCCTGTCCACAGGGCTTGAACCAATTTTTTTTTTATTTTCTAGTGTTACGATTCTCACATAATTTCACAATCGTCATTGTGTCATTGTCGTCATTGGTTGATGACGAAATGATCACCCGGAAACCGTTGGGCCGATTATGCCCATTATCATACTTGTCAGTCGTATTGGGACGCGCCACTAAACCTGAAAATATCAAGGCACTATCTCTCTCCGTTCTCAAGTTATCTAGGCAAAGGTCAGCTGGACAGAATCAAATTTGACTTCGAATTCTTCATCAGTGAGTCGAACCTAATCGTTTGAGACTATTTTAACCAAAAAATTCGACCATTACACACATTCGGGCAAAATGATAACGCGTAGTTCCCCAGCACATGCGCGTAAAAACATAAAATATAATTGCTATTCCAAGCACAAAAGATTTCACGCATACGTATGAATCATATGAGTAGTATGATACTACTCAACTTATGATATATTCTATCATTTTTATAATTTTGATTATTTCACAATTTCTATCATAAATATCACCTTAATATTTTACCATTTGAATTAATCTCAATATTTCTGGTTTCAGATTCAATCCATAATAATAATAATAATGCTGTTTACTTCATATGAATCTCCTGCAGAAAAACAAGTGAAATGGTGTCAACATATATAAACATATCTTCCAAATTTCATTTATATGAAAAACTATAAAAATCCTCAAGCTTGTATGGTTCTATTTGAATCGGATATTTATGAATTAGTTTTTTGAATTTCTTAAAGTCCTCTTCTTTCTGCATTGCAACTGGCAAAGCATTGAAAATTTTTATACTCCTATACTCCACTTGGTTGTGAGTGGTAGTTAAACGGCACTTGGGATATTTATAATTAAGGTTTCTTATGCTGTATTCCGACTTGTTCTGATTAATATGCTCTCTGAAAAATTGTTTGTTCTTAGGTAGGCATATGAGGCATTCCTGAATATATTATATTGCATATAGCGTCAATATTTTATTCGCTTTTCAGATATTTATGAATTCGTTTTTTGAATTCCTTCAAGTTCTCTTCTTTCTGCATTGCAACTGGCAAAGCGTTGAAAAATGTTATACTCCTATACTCCACTTGGTTGTGAGTGCTAGTTAAACGACACTTGGGATATTTATAATTAAGGTTTCTTATGCTGTATTTCGACTTATTCTCATTAATATGCTCTCTGAAATATTGTTTGTTCTTATGTAGGCATTCCTGAATATTTATTGCATATGGCGTCAATATTTTATTCGTTTTGAATGACCCCGACATGATGTAATTCTATTTGGCTTGAAGACTATTATTATTGTTTTTTTCTGCAGAGTTAATAGAGAAGACATATTTACTGATCCGAAGAATATTATTCCAAATCTTAATCTCGATTATATACTAATAATTGTTTCTATATCAGAATATTTCTTTCACAATTATTTTCCCTTTTTGGGATTTTTATTTTTAGATATTTGTGTAAAATCAGGCAATGAATGTCCGAAATCTAAATAATCGAGTAACTTTGCCGTTGACATTTAAATCAAATAGTTTATTCTTCTCGTTTCGAATTTCTCTTTATTTGATTGTCCAGGAAATGAAATGATTTATTATGAATACAAATATAATACTCATATTCATATGACTGATGTGCATAAGAACCAGAAGTAAGGATTTTCCTGCGTATGAATATATGAAAATTCATACCTTTTCAAGTAGAAGACCTGTTGTGTTGATGTGGATATATTAAGTAATTGTACAGATGAGGGTTGTGGCATACTAATTTAATTAGCAGTTACATATTCAGGAACTTCGTCCATAAACTCAGTTAGGTATGCACCAAAAAACGCCTTTGGGAAAATACTCCAATTCCAACCAACCCCCGTGGTCAGTCTCGGTGGTTTCATCATCTTTATGCGACATTGGGGTCGACTAGCTTCACATTCAAATTCCGTACGACCCAAAGGACGATCCTAAGTTTTCGAAACTCTTCTACGATCTGGGAAATTTACGAATCTTATACAGCTGATAGTTTAAATTAGAAGCTCCTATACGCAAACTTTGAAGTGGAATTCAGAAAAGTAATTCGAGTCTTGCGAAGACATGAACGAAGTTTCGTCTTCTACTTTTGCTTGCGAACAGAGCGTAAGGATCTCAGGGAAATATGAGAAATCAACATAGTTATTTATCATTCACAAAATTGAGGGATATAAGAGAAGACTCCAAATTTTCGGGTATTTTCAATAGGCTGAAAAGGAAATGATCCTACAGCAAAAAAACAACAAATTGAAGCTCTGGCCTCTGCAGATCTAGCCATAACATTCCTCACCATGCTTTTTTGTAAAATTTAATACCCTGCAATTTGATTTAACTAAATGGCCTGTACAATAGTTTGCCGCGCAGTTATCATAAATCAAATAAATAAATTTTAAAAAATAAATTAAGGCAAAAAGTCCTTCTCTAACTTTTAAAATCAGGTTTAAAAATAATGGTCGTACAGGAAATGGAAGTTGGGTTTTAAAAACAACGAAACTTTTGATGAAAACAGCTTTTCGCGCGCATGTTCTGGCGAACAGCGTGCCTGTCTGTATCTTTTTCCGTAAATGGTCTCAAACGATTAGGTTCGACTCACTGATGAAGAACTCGAGGTCGAATTTGATTAACGGAAAGAGATAACGACGAAATTTTCAGGGCAGGTGGCGCGTCTAAATGGACAAATTAGTTAATGGGTGTAATCGGGGCAACGGTTTCCGAGTACTAATTTTGTCTACAACCACTACAGATCCGATCAAATTGAATCTTCTTGGCTAATTGTAGAATATTGACACAAAGACATTTGTGAAATTTTGTAAGAATTGTATAACGAGAGAATTTAAAAAACAATATTAAAACATATTATTTATCTCACGATAACTTGAGATCGGAGATAGATAGCGACTTGCAATTCTTAGGGTTGGTTGCGCATACAAGTGCAACATTTGAGTTTGTTAATAGGCATAATCGGTCAAAGGGTTTTAGAGTTCGATATACCCGCCTGAAATTTGGTTGTTATTTACTCAATAAATATACTCAATATCCTCAAAAAATACGAATCCGATCCAATTGAAACATGGTAATTAGTGGTAGAATGCCGACACTAAGATTTTAGCAAATTTAGCGAGGATCGTATCACTAGAAAAATGTGAAAAATTACTGACACAAATTTTATATATCACAAACTATTCGTCGAGTATCACTGAAATTTTGCGAGGGCCTTTGAAACCTAACTCTATTACCCTAAGTACCAAGTTTGTACACAATCGCATCTATATTATTGGAGATCCAGGTGGCCTTGGTAGAGTTCAGTAGCTGGATGGGTGACCGTTGCCACGATACTTTTCGTACGCAAAGGAATAGAGACTTGCAATGTTCAGGGTAGGTTTCGCATCTGAATGGGAGAGTTAAATTCGTTGTTGGGCATAATCGGCCCATAGGTTGCGGATCTGGAATATTATTTTCTCGATAACTCAAAAAACACAGATCCAATCGAATTGAAACTTGCTAACTAAATGTTAAATATCGGCATAAAGAAGTGTGTGAAATTTTGTGAGAATCCTATCAATAGAACATTTTAAAAAAATTATGAAATAATATTATGTATCTCGAGATAACTTGAGAACGGAAAGAGAATAAAGAGATACAGACTTGCCATTTTCAGAGTAGGTTGCGCATCCGAATTCGACGTTCGAGTTCGGTAATAGGCATAATCAGCCAAACAGTTTTGGACTTATACTCACCTGAAATTTTGTTGTTATTTCCTCTATAACTCAGAATGTATAAATCCGATCCAATTAATACTCGGTAATTACTTTAAGAATGCTGATGTGCTAAATTTCAAGGAATTTCTTAGATATCATATCATGAAATTTTCTAATGATACGATTCTCAAAAATTTGCACATAAGTCTTTATGTCTGTATTCCACAACTACTTACCAAGGTTCAATTCGGCTGGATCTGAATTGATTGAAAATGTAATTATCACTCGGAATACGTTGGGCCGATTATGTCCATTAACGAACATGATCGTCGTATTGGACGCGTCACCTACCCTGAAAATTTCGAGACGATATCTCTTTCCGTTCTCAAGTTAACTTGGCAACGGCCGGCCGGTCGATCGGACCGAATCAAATTTGACCTCGAATTCTTCTTCATGGAGTCGAACCCAATCGTTTGAAACCACTTTTCGCAAAAAATTCTTAAATTTTAGACATTTTGGCAAAATGATAACGCGATGTTGCCCAGAACATGCGCGCAAAAATTACATTTGGAATGAAGAATGAAATCTACTGAGTCTATTGTTTAGAAAAAAAATTGCTTTTTTCGTCATTCCTCCTAAACTAATCGAGATACGGAAAATCTAATTGCAGATTCGTGATCTGCGTGCCCGATTTAGTGAATAATCAAAGCCGCGTCGATCTAATCGGAAAATTGTAGATTTACGTATGTTTTGGATACTAGAGAAGACTTTTTGGCGTTTGACGGATTCGCTCATTTCCTAATATTTTCCGAACGGATAGAGATACAGAAAATATTGATACATAAATCTAAACGTCGTCCACCGACCAATCATCGGGGAAAATTCGTTTATTAAGATGTGAAAATCATAGATTTGGGAAGGGAAAGAAGAATTTTCCTCCGATTCCGGGTCAAAAATATTTCTAAGTGCTGACCCAAAATATTTTTTTCATGGTATATCGATACGGGGCTCGTGTATAATTAAATCGAGGTCGTTGATCACGAATATGTAATTAGTTTTTCCCTAAGTGGCGTACTTTGGGAAAATTTTCACTTAAAGTGAAAAAATTTACGAAAATAGGTCAATTTTGGAACTTTCCACAACCCAAAAAAATCGGAGTAAAGTGTTCCTGATTTTTTACGTCATATTTGGATCCTTTATCTATCAAATAATTTGAACAATAAATATCCAGGTCGTACGCTTCGGAAATTATGGTTTTTTTCCCGAGGGTCTATTTTTCGGAAAATTCTTTCCGCGATATTTCCTCGGGAAATTTTTTTAATAAATATCTGATCGTAGATTCGGAATCTATGGCCCCGAATCTATAAGAATGAGTGCCCGCTTCATAATTTTGCGTCAAAAATTTTTTCTCGAAAAATGGGATTTTTTTAAGGCTAATGTATTAAAAAATTGCCAAAATTCGACCGGTCTCCGATTTCGATGTAAGTTACGTCATTTAATAATTCGGGGCCGTAGATTACGAATATATGATCGGATTTTTCATTAGAGAATTTTCCGCGGCAATACCGCGGAATGCATTTTCCGAAAACCAGACCCTCGGGAAAAAAAATCATAATTTCCGAATAGTACGGCCTGGACATTTTCTGTTTGGATTATTCAGTAGATAAAGGATCCATATATGACGGCAAAAATCAACAACACCCTACTCCAATTTTTTTGGGCGGTGGAAACTTTCAAAATTGGCCTATTTTCGTCCATTTTTTCACTCTAAGTGAAAATTTTCCCAAAGTACGCCACTTAGGGAAAAACTAGTTGCATATTCGTGATCAGCGACCTCGATTTAATTAGACACGAGCTCCGTATCGATATACCATGAAAAAATTTTTTGGGTCGGCACTTAGAAATATTTTTGACCCGGAATCGAAGGAAAATTCTTCATTCCCGTCCGAAATCTATGATTTTCACATCTCGACAAACAAATTTTCTACGATTATTGGTCGGTGGACGACGTTCAGATTTATGTATCTATTTCCTATGTATCTCTATCCGTTCGGAAAATATTAGGAAATGAGTGAGTCCGTCGAACGGCAAAAAGTTTTCTCTAGTATCTAACCCATACGAAAATCTAAAGTTTTCCGATTAGATCGCCACGGCTTTGGCTATTCACTAAATCGACGGCGTAGATTCCGAATCTGTAATTAGTTTTTCCGTATCTCGATTAATTTTGGAAATATGGCGAAAAATACGACTAATTAATCCATTTTCCGGAGGTAGGGCCAGAAATATCGACTGTTTTCGTCATTGCTCCGAAACTAATCGAGATACGGAAAATCAAATTGCAGATTCGTGATCTGCGTGCTCGATTTAGTGAATAACCAAAGCCGCGTCGATCTAATCGGAAAATTGTAGATTTTCGTATAGGTTAGATACTAGAGAAAACTTTTTGCCGTTTGACGGAATCGCTCTCACATCTCATATCTCCAAAAGTATTATTTTGTTAGATTTGAAAATGATATGAATGGATTCTTATGGTAAAACTGCTTATTGAAAAAAATTTAATTTGGAATTTGTTCTGTAAAAAAAAAAAATTTTGTTTTTGTTACTCCGAAACCATCTGTCCGATTTTGCCCAATAACGAACTTAGCCGAGATATTCATCCCCCAAACCTACTCTGAAAATTTCAAATGTCTAGCTCATTCCGTTCGAGAATTATCGTGCCTACGGCCGGACGGCCGGACCAGCCGGACGGCCGGACCGGCCGGATGGCTGGACCGGCCGGACAGAATGAACTTCGACCACGGATTCTTGATCAGTGAGTCGAACCAAATCGTTTGAGACCATTTTCATCCAACAATTCGAAAATTACAGACATTTGGGCAAATTGATAAGCACTCTGTTCCGAGGAACTAGAGCGCCAAAAATAGCATGTGAAAAAAACGTTTTTTGTGCTCTTGTTACTGGTAGCAGAGTGCTTATCAATTTGCCCCACTTTCTGTAATTTTCGAATTTTTGGTTGAAAATGGTCTCAAACGATTTGGTTCGACCACTGATTTAGAATCCGTGGTCGAAATCGATTCTGTCCGGCCGTCCATCCGTTAACACGATAACTCTCGAACGGAATGAGCTAGACAGTTGAAATTTTCAGATTAGGTTCGGGAGATAAATATCTCGGCTAAGTTCGTTATTGCGCAAATCGGTTTCGGAGTAACGAATTATTACGTTACAAATTTCAAAGTCATTTTTTTGAAAGATGCAGTTTCATCATAAGAATTCATTGATATCTTTTTCAACCCTAACAAGCTAATACTTCCGGAGATATGATTTTTCACAGAATGCGAATTCTATCTGTCTATGTTCTATATGTGTTCACTGTTCATACATATAATCTCATCTACCTATGACTATGATTGAATGAACAAAATGAAAAATAGGATATTATAATTACACCAATCCTATATGCCCTTGGATAATCCATTTGATGATGAAAATATATTCAGAATATCTTCAGTGAAAACAAAACCGGAATATTGGCAAGTTTCAATTGATATAATATAATTTTCAGAGGAGATTTGAGGAATGAATATCTCGGATAAGCTCGTTATTTAATTTTAGTTTAGTTTCGTTTATGATGCAATTCTATCATAAGAATCCATTGAAATCATTCCCAACCCTGAGAAACCAATAATTTCGGAGATGAATTGTCAAAGTTTGAACAAGAGCGCCAAAGCTCCTGTCCACAGGGCTTTCCCACATTTTCTTGAACATTATCTGTAATTTAGACATTCGAACATAAATCAGCAATGGAATGATCAGAGGATTTCAAACATTCAGTTCGGACAAAATCGAATGTCAAAACTGTATAAGAAAAATTGGTTCAAGCCCTGTGGACAGGAGCTTTTTGTCGCTCTTGTTCAAACAGACAAATTATTGCTTCGAAAGTATTGGTTTCTCAGAGTTGGGAATTATATCAATGGATTCTTATGATAGAACTGCATCATGAAAGAAATTAAATTTAAAAAAGTGTCGTGTAAAAATTATTTTTTTAAAAATTATCATTTAAACATAAGCGCCAAAAAAAGAGCAATCTACAATGCTTAAAAAATTGTCATTAAATTTATTCATCAAGATTAAATGAGCAATCTGCAATGATTCAACCTCGTGGAATGGGTTGTTGCAACTTACAGTCGGTGCATAGTTTTCACAACTCGAAATACCTAGAGCAAGGCTGGAGACAATCATAGCAGATTGTCCATTTATTCCTGTTATTTGATTAGGTAGTGGATTACGAACAAATTATTTTAATAGTTCAAAATATATTAACTAACAACATTATGAAAATACTGTGTATAGGAACATGTCTTACTACTTAAGGAAGTAAAATATAATATTAACCTAAGTGGTCAACGAACAGTTATTTGTTTTGATGATTCCATTATGTTCTTCTTTCCTATTGCCTTCATAAACTACATAATTGAAATGATCCAATTCTAAATCTTCTCAAACATCATCCCGAATTTATACGTAAATTATTCAATATGCAACTAGTCAATATTATTTTCGGTTTCAAAACAGTCTTGTATATATTCACAAATTCAAGAATCAGATACTTGTTTTACAACTACGAATTGACATGACTCTAATAGCTAGAAAAGATTACATTTATGCACAGTGAACACAGACAGTGAATACATAGAACTACGATGTATTATTGAAATTTTGAAAAATCATATCTCCGAAAGTATTAGCTTGTTAGAGTTGAAAATGATATCATTGGAATCTTATGATAAAATTGCATCTCAAAAAAATTCAAATTCAAAAGTAGTAATGTAAAAAAAAATATTTTTTTCGTTACTCCGAAACCATCACGCCGATTTTGCCCAGTAACGAACTTAACTGAGATATTTATCCCTCGAATCCACTCTGAAAATTTCAATTGTCTAGCTCATTCCGTTCGAGAGTTATCGTGTTAACGGCTGGACAGAATCGATTTACACCATGGATTCTTGATCAGTGAGTCGAACCAAATCGTTTAAGACCATTTTCAGCCAAAGATTCCAAAATTACAGACATTTGGGCAAATTGATAAGCACTCTGTCCCGAGGAACAAGAGCGCCAAAAATGGATTTCATTATATCCCTACATGTACAAAATAAGGTGGAACACATTTTCTACATGAAAATTATCAAACGTTCTTTATTAACATAATCTGTAATCAATAACTTCAAATATAAAGGAGCAAAGAAAATATAAGAGGATTTCAATATTCATATTGGACAAAACAAAATCAAGAGTGCAATATGTTTATTTTCATTTTTAAGTGAAAATACTAAAGACCTGGAAAGAATCCAATAGAAAAAGTTTGACTTCAAATATTGACATTTCATCAAAGAGGACCGAATAAAATGTTTGCAAATAATTCGGAAATTACATACATTTTGACAAAATGATAACGTCATGTTCCTCAGAACATGCGCGCAAAAATGGAGAATAAATTCCTATCCAAGGTCACCCTGAAGGGCATCGATGTTAACGAACAAGAATCGTTTAGTTTAGAAGTTTAGATGATAGACGTAGTAAGCCTTATTGTAAAAGGTCGGAATCCATGGGAGATAAAATACACTGCAGAATCCAGATACGACTGACGAGAATGATGAAGACAAAAAGCACAGAACGCTTGAGTATGACTCGAGGCAGAATTCCGGCTTCTGAAAAGATCAATTAACTTAACTAGGAAGAGATGGACCAGACATGGAAAAGGAACGACGAGGAGTAACCGGTAGGTGTATTGAAACACGTGCAGGAGAAAATGTGTTGCTGACAAAATATAAGACTGGCCAATTCGACAAACAAAGGTTCTCTTTTCATGATCGCCGCATGTGGTAGATATAGGTATGGGTCTCAGTTATTATGGTCACTTTACTGTTTTTAACAGGTTTATACAGAAATTTTATATTTCAAAGTTTTCACGTAATATAAGACCAATATGCTCCGACGGGCACCTGTATACCGTTTGTGTGAAATTGCTTATAAACTAGGGACAAATTTTTTTCAATAAAAAAATTGGTTTAAGCACTGACGTGAAGTCAGTAGCTTTTGCTTCTTGTTCTATGGTCCATTCTCCTGTATTGTACACCCTCAATCGAATTTACTAAGGTAGATTTCGAATCAATCGCGAAATTTCCCATGGTAAATTTCGATTAAAGGTGTCCAATACAGGATTACGGACTATAGAATTCACCATGGTAAATTCGATTGAGAGTGTCCAATACAGGAGAATGGACAATAGAACATACGCGCAAAAGCTCCTGACTTCACGTCAGTGCTTGAACCAATTTTTCGTAATTATTTTAAAATTTTCTAGCGGTACGGTTCTCACAAAATTTAACACACGTCTCTATGTCGATATTCTACAACTAGTTAGCATGATTCAATTCGATCGAGTCTATATTTTCTGAGTTATCGCGGAAATAATATTCCAGATGGATATAACTCCGAAACCGTTGGGCAGATTATGGCCAACAGCAGACTCAACTCTCCCATTCAGATGTGCAACCTACCCTGAAAATTGCAAGTTCCTTTCTCCTTTCGTTCGAGAGTTATCGAGGCAACGGTCACCTATCCTGCTACTGAACACACACAAGGCAGCTCAGATCTCCAACAATATCTATAGATCCGATCGTGTTCAAACTTGGAACTTGCTAGTAGAGTTTAGTTCTGAAGGCTGTCGCAAAATTTCAGCAATGTCGGATGAATAGTTTCTGATATATAGAATTTTTTTCAATGCTTTTCAATGATTTTTTTTAAATTTTCTAGTGATACGATCCTAACGAAAATTTTCAAGAGCTTTCGCGTTGGCATTCTACAACTAATAACCATGCTCGAATTGGATCGGTTCTATATTCTTCTAGTTTCTGAGGAAATAACAACAACAACAACAACAAATCGTTTGGGATAATTTTCGTCCAAAAATTCGAAAGTTACAGACATTTGTAAAAATGATGACGCGATGTTCCCCAGAACATACTCGCAATAAGTATAGATTTTGAGTTCGTTTTTATTGTGGGATAACTTGGGTATAGTGGATGATACCATATTTCCTTTTTTGCGCGTATGTTCTGGGAAACATCGCGTTATCATTTTGCCCAAATATCTGTAATTTTCGGATTCCCTGATGAAGATTTCGTGGTCAAATTTGATTCTGTCCGGCCGGCCGTTGCCACGAAAACTTGAGAGCAGGAAGAGATAGCGACTTGAAGTTTTTGGGGTAGATGGCGCGTCCTAATGCGACGGACAAGTTCGTTAATGGGCATAATCGGCCTAACGGTTTCTGAGTGATAATTATGTTTTCAACCAATACCAATCCGATCGAATTGAGAAGTTGTAGAATACAAACCTACGGACGTTCGTCAAATTTTGTGAGAATCGTATCACTAGAAAATTAAAAAAAAATTATTAAAATATATTATTTGTCACGATAACTTGAGAACGGAAAGAGATAGCGACTTGAGATTATCAGTTTAGGTTGTGCATCTGAATGCGACATTTGAGTTCGTCTATAGACATAATCGGCCAAATGGATTTGGAGCTATAACCATCTGACATTTAATTAAAAAAATCAAATTTGGTTGTTATTTCCTCGAAAAATACAAATCTGAATACCTATCTAATTCAGGCATGGTTATTAGTTGTAGAAAGCCATCGCGAGTATTCAAACGAAATTTCGTGAGGATCGTATCAAAAATGTTTTTAAAAAATCATTGAAAAAAGAATCTATTAGTCTGGTATCGCTGAAATTTTGCAAGAGCCTTCAGAACCTAACTCTACAGCCAAGTTCCAAATTTGAACCGAGGTTTGAACACGATCGGATCGATATTATTGGTGATCCGAGCAGCCTTGTGTGAGTTCAGTATCTGGATGGGTGATCATTGCCTCGATAACTTTCGAACGAAAAGAGATAGGGTCTTGCAATTTTCAGGGTAGGTTGCGCATCCAGATGGTTTCGGAGTTACACCCACGTGGAATATTATTTTCTCGATAACTCAAAAAATATAGACTCGATCAAACTGAAGCTTGGTTGTAGAATATCAACATAAAGACGTGTGTACAATTTTGTGAGAACCGTACCCCTAGAAAATTTTGAAAAATTTACGAAAATAAAATTGTTTCCAGCACTGACGTGAAGTCAGGAGCATTTGCACGTATGTTCTATTGTCCATTCTCCTGTATCGGACACTCTTATTGGAATTTACAATGTTAAATGACTGACTTTGACATTGAAATAGAAACACCCCGTATATTCAATTGAATATTTAATTAACGAAGGAGAAGCAATGGTATGTATTGTGATGCAAGCTAGAAAAGTAGTAGTAAATTTAATGCAAAAATCTACAAGTTATTAACATTGGAATGAAGCCCTATTTGATAAAATTTAAGGGTTTTTTTTCAGATTTCACAGGGAATTTTCTGAGAGAGATTTTCTGTGAATAATATGTAAGGCATGCATATGTAATTCGACATATTATGATAGGGTTTTCGGAGAGGTGTAATGAATATTGATTCACGTGATTGTTCCATATTGATATTAGTTGCTAGTTGCTATAGTTTTGCACGACATATGTTATGATTTTAGTACTATTTGTTGTTTAATTATTTCGGTTCTGTACTAATATTTCTGGTAGCTATGAATTTATTATTCATGTCGTTCTGAACTAACCAGGACATAATTTCTTAAATTTTCGAAGGATTATGTGCCTCGTGTTTTATTTCAGGTTCTTATAAATTCCGGTGACTAAATGTCTGTATATTACTCGTTCCCCAGATTCGTACAGAGAAATGATATATTATGCAAAGTAGTAAGTGTAACACTGGTTTCGTTATTGTAGTTTTTGGGTTGGAGCAAAACCATACCTTACATACCTAACATTGGTTTTGGATTGAAATAAAATTTATACTTTTGAAAAACACGGTTTCAGCTGGGAATGATCCCTACAATACCTGCTCTGGAGAGATCCTGAGCTTTATTTGGAATAGCACCATTAGCTTACCCTGGAGGAAGCCCCTGAAGAAGGCTGGTTTCTAATTTGGAGTATTGTTGTAGGAACCCTGAGCTAAGTTATCTTTGTAATCAAAGGCATTTTTGATGAAACCCTCATAAACCAGGTTTCTCAGTTCTCAGCAGAACGGACACTAGAATTCACAATGGTAAATTCGATTAAGTGTGTCGAATACAGGAGAATGGACAATAGAACATACGCGTAAAAGCTCCTGACTTCACGTCAGTGCTTGAACCAACTTTTTTTTCAATGATTTTTTTGAAATTTTCTAGTGTAACGATCGTCACGAAGTTTTGCAAGAATTTTCGCGTTGGCATTCTACAACTAATAACCATATTGGAATTGGATCGGATTTGTATCTTTTGAGTTATTGAGGAAATAACAACCAAATTTCAGATTGATTCACCTCCTGTTACGATTATGAACTTGACTATATGAACCCTGAGCTAAGTTATCTTTGTAATCAAAGGAATTTTTGATGAAACCCTCATAAACACCTCAGGTTTTATGTCACATCCCAGGAAGAACGACAATATTGCGCTACGCTTCCATAGCTGCCAAACCAGACCAGACCTTTTAGAAATTTAGTTTCAAAACACGCCCTTTGTAGTTTCAATTCTGCATCTCAGGAAATCATTTTCTAATATACAGGTTTCCGAAATATATAGTTATTATAAATATACAGTGTTTCCAAATAAAATTATTCAACAAATGAGTAATTTCTTAAATGGACCACCCCTTATATTTTCGCATATTTTCAATGGTCTTCAATATCTCTATTATGACGCAAGATATTAGAGATATTTTTCCAACAATACAGATCTTATTCACAGAAATCTGCAAAAAGTTGAGGGAACAGTAATTCGCTAAAAGTCCTCTACCGATTTCCAAAAGCGATAGTAACATGAATTTGATCAGATATTTTTTAACTGAAGAATTTGCCTAGTCATCGTTCCTAAAGGATCAACCTGTCGTATACAGGGTGTCCGTTATTAATGTATAAATCTTAAGAATTTAAAATCGTTTATTCTCGATTTTTTCAAATGTAACACCCTGTATTTTTTTCCATGGTGATGTAGACAATTGAATACCTTACATTTTCTCAGAAGTAACCTTAGGACTATTTTCACTCCTGTGTCCAGCAGACACGAAAAATGACAAGATAGCCTGCTAGACCATCGGATCTTATCAAACTAATTTTTTTTTGTGTATATTAGGAGCTGTTGTTGGAACTTCATCGGACATGAATCCTTTTATGTATCCCCACAAAAAAATCTAGTTTGGTGAGATCCAATGATCTAGCTGTCCATCTTGTAACTTTTCGTGTCTGCTGGACACAGGAGTGAAAATAGTCCTAAGGTTACTTCTGAGAAAATGTGAGGTATTCAATTGTCTACATCACCATGGAAATAATACAGGGTGTTACACTTGAAAAAATCGAGAAATAATAATTTGAAATTCTCAAGATTTGGACATTAATAAGGGACGCCCTGTATACGACAGGTTGATCATTTAGGAACGATGACTAGGCAGATTCTTCAGTTAAAAAAATGTTGATCAAATTCATGTTACTATCGCTTTTGGAAATCGGTAGAGGACTTTTAGCGAACTACTGTTCTCTCAACTTTTTGCAGTTTTCTATGAATAAGATCTGTACTGTTGGAAAAATATATCTATTATTTTGCGTCATAATAGAGGTATTGAAGACCATCAATAATATGTGAAAATATAAGGGGTGGTCCATTTAAAAAATCACTCATTTCTTAAATAATTTTATTTGGGAACACCCTGTATATTAGAAAATAATTTCGTGAGATGCAGAATTGAAACTACAAAGAGCGTGCTTGCAAACCAAATTCCTAAAAGGTCTGGTTTGGCAGCTATGGAAGCGTAACGCACTATTGCAGGACCCTGTAGATATATCGTTGAGCTCCCAGCTAGTCAGCCAAACTTCTTAAAGGGGGTTCAAACATTTTCTTTATGTGGTGTCACTGGGTATATTTGATACTGGATTTGGTGAGACACGTTGGAGAATGATTGGATTCAATAGTTATCAAGGATATCAAATGTAATGTCCGCGATCCGAAGAATCAATTTTCTATCATCATTCTATTTTTCCTTCTCCTTTACCCAGGATATTTGATTGCATTTCCTTCTCAGTATCACTAGATATATGCGTATCAAGATGACCACTTTGATAGTTTGTGCGTAAAAAGCTAACAAACTAACAAATAAACACACAAAAGGATTCACTTTACTTAACATTAACAACCTGCAGACCATCAACATGCTTTACATTTTACAATCTCTTGGTTGATCTCCGTATTTTAATTTGGCCTTCACAAACCTTTGCTATTCCACCCCAGAAACTACATCATTGTTTTCCATTTTCATATACGCACGTATAGTTTATTTTAATTAATTAATGTTCTCTGAAATATATTACATTTCGATATATCATGTTTTCATATGCAACATCCGAACAACAACCTGTTCAATATTTTAACCAGCATAATTTCCAAACACTGATTTGCATAACAGTTTCTACTTTGATTCTGCCTGTTCATGCGGGTACGCGTATCGTAGTTACTCCCACAATATTTAGGCTATCTGGAGGAAAGTTATTAATTTATCCTTACATAGTATAAATCAAAGTCGCTTCCTGCTGTCTGTCTGTCCCTATGTATGCTTAGATCTTTTAAACTACGTTTAGGATTTTGATGCGGTTTTTTTTTTAATAGATACAGTGATTCAATAGGAAGGTTTATGTGTATAATACATGTATAATATATTAGAGAACCACTGATAATTTTAGAGGATTCTAATGTGATGTCGTGAATAAAAACATTTTTTTGCGCTTACATTGCGAACGCTGGCTGAACCCTACGAGATAGATCAAAATAATCTACTACAGTATGGTAGACCTTAAAAAGGTCTACAAAAAAAGTCCGCGATGGTATATGTCTATCTCTTAAGGAAAACCCTCAATAACCATTGTTTATCCTTTTCATTCTACGAGAAATAAGGGCTTGATTACGAAGAGATTCAGCAATACAGCATTGATCCTTATCCAATTAAGTACAATAAATGCATTGTGCATTTAATATTCATCAATATGGCCCTTTACTGCTTCTAATTTAAATGAATATTTTCGAAGATATTGCAGATTTAAAATGCAGGGACATAGCGGTTGCGGTGGTACCGACCGGGGGCCGGCACAGCCAGGATAGGGATATAAATCGAATACAGAGAGCCAGAGAATCATCTGTAGAGCGTGAGGCTCGCCTCAGCCAGGATAGATGTATTGATTCCCCGAATTCCTCTGATACCATCGGATTTACTGATCCAATTTAAACGCCTAAAATTTCCGGCAAAGATATATTTTGCAATGACCATTTATAAATCGCAGGGTCCAAGTTTCAACGCTACATGCCTATATTTGAGCGTTGAGTGTTTTTCACATGGCCAATTATATGTCGCTCTTCCAAGACTAACCTCTAAAGAAAACATGTTTGTATTGTCTGACGGCAAAATGCTGTGAACGTTGTATATAAAGACATTCTGTAGTATATTGAGTATCAGCATTTCAACCGTGCGAAGCCGGGGCGGACAGCTATTACATAATAAACGTAAATTTTGAATATTTTGTCTTGAGAAAATCCTCCATTAATTTAGTTAGATCATATCGATAAACTATGAATACAAAGCTCCATTTTGGATGGTTATGGTGTACTCTGATAGTCGTCTGTCTGTTAGTTCGAACTAACACAACTAAAGAGTAACACAGCTCTTTGGGGAAATATTACAGGACTTGAACAGCCAAAAAGATTCGAGGAATGCTTACCATCCTATACCAGAATGGTGGGACTGCTAACAGGGCATTGCCGGTACAAGTATCACTTGTAGTTCATGGGCAAGTCAGCAGATGAAACATACAGGTTCTGTGGATCGCAAATGCCCAAAGCTGGGCTGCCTATGAATTTAACATATGGGTGATCCAGTTCTAAATCTTCACGACATGATAGCCAAGGCTCCTAAGAACGTCATCAGGTTTGTTAACACTATTGACAATGTCCATAGGATTTAATAAGTAGTGTAATAGAAGAAAAGGTCGTATCGGTCGCAGTTCTGAAGGGCCAAACCAAGCCAAACGACCCCGTTCTAATAATAACAAGCACTGACGTGAAGTCAGAAGCTATTGCGCGTATGTTCTCTTGTCCATTCTCCTTTATTGGACACTCTTAATGGACTTTACCATGGTGAATTCTATTGTCCGTGTTCCTGTATTGGACACTCTCTCAATAGAATTTACCATGGTAAATTCGATTAAGAGTGTCCAATACAGCAAAACGGACACTAGAATTCTACTGTATTGGACACTCTCTTAATATAATTTACCATGGTAAATTCGATTAAGAGTGTCCAATACAGCAGAACGGACACTATAATTCACCATGGTAAATTCGATTAAGAGTGTCCAATAAAGGAGAATGGACAATAGAACATACGCGCAAAAGCTCCTGACTGAAGTCAGGAGCTTTCGCGTCAGTGCTTGAACCAATTTCTTTTTTCGTGAAGTCAGGAGCTTTCACGCGTATGTCCTTTTGTCCATTCTCCTGTATTGGACACTCCTAATCGAATTTACCATGGTGAATTCTATTGTCTGTTATCTTGTATTGGACACTCTTAATCGAATTTACCAAGGTAAATTCGGAGTGTTCAATACAGGAGATCAGAAATTAGAATTCACCATGGTAAATTCGATTTAAGAGTGTTCAATAAAGGCGAATGGACAAGAGAACATGCGCGCAAAAGCTTCTGACTTCACGTCAGTTCTTGAACCAATTTTTTTTTCAATGATTTTTCCGGAATTTTCTAGTGCAACGATGCTCACGAAATTTTGCAAGAATTTTCGCGTTGGCATTCTACAACTAATAACCATATTTGAATTGGATCGGATTTGTATTTTTTGAGTTATTGAGGAAATATCAAGCAAATTTCAGATTCATATAACTCCAAAACCATTTGGCCGATTATGCTTGTTAATGAACTTAAATGTCGTATTCAGAAGCGTAATCTACCCGGAAAACTGCGAGTCGCTATTTCTTTCCGTTCTCAAAGAATCATGAGATACGTAATATTTTTTCGTGATTTTTTGAAAATTTTCTAGTGGTAGGGTCCTCATCAAATTTTACACACGTCTTTATGTCGATTTTCTACAACTAGTTACCAAGCTTCAATTCGATCGAGTCTATATTTTTTGAGTTATCGAAGAAATAATATTCCAGATGGTCATAACTCCGAAACCGTTGGGCCGATTATTGCCAACAGGGAACAGAAATTGAAATATTTGAACAAAGCCAAGATGCGACGCAAGTGACAGGCACATACATATATGTACTTCAAATATCACTAAACTCAACATCAGTCTAACTTTTTTACTAAACACTGTTTACACTAACACTACACCCACACTAACGCATTTCACTATCTAGTGATCTAGTCTAGTGTTGGTGTAGTGGTAGTGTAAACTGTGTTCAGCACAAAGTATCATCAACGGTTCAGAAAATTCTCAACTTAGACTAGCTATTGATTATTCTCAAAAGGCCAAACATGAACTTCTCAAGAAGTTTGATCAATCTTTCATGATTTCTTCAAATCTTGTGAGGTTGTGTAAAGAAAACATTTTGGGTTTATATGTTCAGGTATGCGACAAGTCGCAAAAGAAAAAAATTGTCGAAAATAAAAAAAAACTTCCTGCAACTCGACGGTAGTGCCAATAGCTTGGGCCTATTTTGAATTCAACCATTCAGAGACCTACCTAAATACACACACAAAATTGGGTTTTTATTTTGAAGGAGTCCAGAGACGTACACACTTATACTGTATAATTTTATATATATATATATATATATATATATATATATATATATAAATATTTCGTGCTCTTTTGAAATTTTGTGTTGTTACCTTGATGACATATTAAATTAAAACGTTAATTTTTCCAGTTCATTTTTTCAATCTTTTACACAATAGAAAGTGAAGCATATATCTAAATTAGGGTCCTGTAGCAATCTTCGAATAGGGCTTCACGCGAGAACGAGATTTTTCTCGGCTCGTCTCGTTCTCGTCTCTTAAAAGCGAGACGAGACGAGACGTTTTCAAAAATATTATAGGCGAAACCGAGACCACATACAGCGCAACACGAGAGTCTCGTTACATTTTTTTTATGAAGTTTTATATACGACTCGACAATATATGTAACTATCAACAAAATAATTCTAAAGATTTTCGTTAAAAGTCTGACGAAGGAGTCTGATATAGACTCCGAAACGTTACGATATAGTTGTTTCTTCGTTGATGTTACTTCGTTGTTGTTTGTTAGGCAACATTGTTTAATTGATTGCTTCTGATAAATATCTTGTGTTTCTTACGCAGAAGCAAATCACAAAATAATTAATTTTTATTTTATAGATATTTTTCAGAGTTCGGGAGAGAAAACCCAGAAAAAAACCTTTCAATACACTTTCCAAGATGGCCGATGATTTACTAATGCCTACATCCGTACCTGTTGAAAAATTATTTTCCACAGCAGGTGTGATCATGGCAAAAACACGTACATCATTGAAAAATTATGTGATGCAAGCGTGATTATGTTTGAATTATTGTTCCCGAGTAATTTAAAAGGTGGAACTCAGTTGAGAGCCCTAGTTGTGAATGCGGGGAAGCAGAGGAAACCATAGATCATTTAGTTAATAATTGTCGCATATATAGATTCAAAGATGGTTTTAGGGCTATTCATAATGTTTCTGAATCTTTTTTAGAATGGGTAGCGAGTTTTAAATCTATTTAATAAAATATAGAATATTCCATTTTTAATTTGTTCGTTTTCTCCCTTTGCCTTTTCCTTTTCCAGATTGGGTTTCGGGTACCTTGAAGAAACTTCTCTGATTGTTGAAGGAAGAAGCGATAATGAAGAAAAAGATGCCCTTCAATATTTAATATTTCAGCATATTTTGTTAACAATTTCAATTTTCATAAATCACAACACTAACGGGGAGATAGGGTTTTTTTGCTGAGGTTTTTTCCCTAAGCTCTAGTATCATATATCAAATTATATGGTACCCCGTTACACTAACCTCTGCTAACACTTTTTTCATACACATGCTTTATTGTTAGATGAAAAATTAATTGTAATGCTCAAGTTCAAAAGAATATATATATATATCAATGTTTAAAATTAAAAATAATATTTACATGTTCAAATATTTTTGTATAAGAGCGTAATAAATATAGCTTTACAAAATTATTCATTATTGTATACCATTTCGCTTATATATTATAATATTTATTATCATTATTCAGAATTAAGCGAAACGAGACGAGTAACTGATAACAGGATGAGAACGAGACTTGAACGAGACTTAATTTTTTGGGAATTGGCGAGAGCGAGACGAGATTTTTTATACTCTCGCCTACTCTCGTCTCGTGTGAAGCCCTATCTTCGAACATCTGTGGTTCTGTATAATCATCGCTCCTGGTCTTATGAGTAACGACATTTTCCTTTTAAATTCAAATATTTAAGACGTCATAATGCGTTGCATACATTGCGTACGTGGGCTCAGTTTGTCCTTACCTTTTATTTGGAAACATACATTATCAGACGCAACGCATCATTCGTTTGAATGCAAATACGTAATAATGCGTTGAATACGTTACACACGTGGGCTCAGTTTGTCCTTGCCTTAATTAGTATATTTTCAGCTGGATGAAAATATACAAGTATGATTTATTTCACGGTGTATCCAGGAAGAGAATTTGATGACTTCAAACTGTAGACATTGCAGATGATGGATATATTTCAATCTTCTATGAAACGCCAAAATTTTTTGATCAGAGACTGGATCGTTCCGAAAATTTACACATTCTCAACTAAAGTAATAATACAATTCACCATTAAAATGAATAACCAGAAACTCAATCTAATCAAGAGCTCAAACAAAATTGTGGATGTTCAAAAATTAACACAAATAATTAATTATACCACTGAATTATGAATGCTAGTGTAAATTAGTCCATTTGTGGAACCGCGCATATTAAAACTATCCACTAATTGTTGAATAATCATATGTCCTTAATGATATTTGCATTGTGATACTGCGAGTTTGGATATTAATTAGAGGCTGACGTTTAACCATATAGTGGCCGAATTCATTTTATATGGGCGATTCAATTTATCGGGAAAAGACAATTTTCATTGCACGTGACAGGAGGATGATATAAATTGAATTGGTAGTTTGAATTATTTAGTTATCGACTTCATATCGAAATTGCTATGATAGGTTGAAAATTATATTCTTTGAGGGTAAGGAAAAATTCATGCGACGGAAATGCTCGTACCTTCTATCGAAAAAATTTGAACTGTGTACTGGTATAAAAATATTATACCTGTGTACCGTCAGTTCCTTCAAATGACTATTTTTCATTAATTTAGAGGCGAGAATTTTCTAAAACGAATTTATTGGCCTCATGAATGATGAACAACCTGAGAATAAGTCAAGTTGTTCTTGGCAACTCTTGTGGCGAATGGCATGCACTAATTTCATTTAATTCTGATTAACCATGTCAAAGCTACTAAAGGAAAACTGATTTCTTTTTCAAATTTCAACAGCCTGTATCTTTTCACCTGAGCCTAATTTGGAAAAATGGTAAATGAAAAAAGTGTTTCATTCGACGATATTAATCTATGGATAAAATTAATGTACAACTCGAAGACTCACCCTGTATATTCGATTATCTTAGGAAGATTTTAGATTCTGTAAATATTGCATTTCGATGGCTAAAGTGCAGTAACTCCCTCGTATCATTATTTGCGCAAATATGCAGGAGAGACAAAAAACAAAAAAACAAGTATGAAGGTGCAATTTTTTCGAATTCACTACCTGTAATTCAATATAACTGTATACAGGTATATTGACTGAGGTAGTGGATTCGAAAAAATTGCACCTGCATACATGTTTTTACTTGTGTTTTGTCTCTCCTGTATCTTTGCTCAAAATAATGATACGAGGTACTGCACTTTAGCCGTCGATTTGTATAACATACTTATACTATAATACTTCGGACTTGTTATCAAAATATCGGTATCAAGAAAATACAGTTTATTGTTTGTTTAAGGTGCATTCGAATCCTTCAGCACTTCCTATCTTCGTAATTGTTATCTAATTGCAAGTAACAATTTACGCCGTAATCAACCAGATTGCGAGACTGCTGGGTGAATTAAATAATATTTATTCATTAAAGGCCCCAGGCTTGCGCAAGCTGGAGTACCCGTTTTCGGGCGTATTTTCAACCCTCTGGGAAAATTATATATATTATTTCAACTGTTATTTGATTTTTAGGGATAAATAAAACAAAATAATTCAATTATACTTATTGGTCCTAGAGTTTCGGAAGTTGGAACTTTTTTTCAGTAAATTTCCTCCTCTTTTTGAATCTTTTTTCAAATTTGAATTACCTCAATATAGTCTTTGAGATATTGGCGAAAAACCGAACCCCCTTTTTTTACTTAATTGTTTATAACTATTGAAATTTTTGCGACTAGCCTTAGAATTTTCTCGAAAACTATCTATTTGCTATTCTGAATCGAATGACACCTCAATCATAATTTTCAGGGAATACGCAAAAATTTTCTTCTGAAGAGCACATGTAGACTAGACTATAATAGCAATTATAAATTCGAAGCATTCCTATGAGTAGGTACACTGTTATCGTTTGATACCATGATAGCACCCTCTAACGAGGTTGCATCAATATTTAATGCGGTCATTCAATATTTGACCGTGCAACTGTGTCCATTATCATGCTATTTAGCTCAAGTTGAATCAAGATCCCTTTCTAACTATACTTCTGCGATTCAGATGGTGAAATGTTGTTGAATTATCATGTAGTCAACCCACGTGTTCCTGGAGTCACAGAGAAAACAGATTTCGACACTAATTACAACAGAGTCGTAATTATCGAATAAATGTTCCCAATTCTATATGACGAACAACTCCATTTAGACGACATCAAATGAAATGGAAGTCTGGGAAACTTCATCAAGAAGCAGCGTTCCGAAACACCCCAATTTTCCGGATACTGAAATGGAAAACAAATCTCATACTCGTAATCTCACTCCAGCTGAGGTAATAAATATCATTTGTAACGAAATGCTCGCATTATTTATTTACGAATGCAAATCAAATTAGGGCCCGAGAATGGCAGATGGGAAACAAGTTTGCCTAACACTTATCATCATTTCCGTGATATACTGTGAGCTTTCCGTGGATAATTATTTCCGAACTAGGAAATGACGCTGAATCCGGGGGTTACATTGGTGCCATTGATGTTCGAACGGAAAGCTAGATTCTGAAACGTATAAAGGCAACAAACGTAACGAAACTTTCCGAAATTCTAACTGATACCCGTACATTGGGGAATTGGGGATGAAGGACTTTTACAGAGCTCGAAACGAGGCTAACAAGCGAAATGCTTAAGCCCCAGATTATCTACTGACAGGGGAGGTTTTAGGATATTTTTCACAATGAAATGTACATTTTGTTGGTACAATATATCTTCGGAATTTATACCACGAATAAATTACAAAAAAAAATGCTAATCACGTGAAATATATCAAGAACTGATGATTTCGATATCACGTGTAATACGCATGGACCCAGTTATGTTCTTGTATGTGGTGAGCATTGAACTATACATATACTAACTGGAAGGGATCCGTGCATACAAAATACGTTTGAAAAGTGAGGCAGGGGCAACGAAGACAAAGATAGCACTATTTACGGTAACCTGTCTTTGTTGCACTCATACAAGCGAGTTATGTTTACCTACATTAATTGTCTTTTACTTTGAAATTCAGTTAAATTGGGGATTGCCTTCATTCGTAAAGTGCAATATTATTGATGACAAACATTTATTTCGTTTTGGTATGCCATTAGTTCAGCTGTCTTCAGGGTTTTCATGGGTGAGTTGATAATATTCAGATTTGAATATAAAATAAAAAAATATGAATAGCAAGAACATTGATAGATTCAAAGTGGATTTATTTGTTATAGTTTTCCATTCAAACGACCTGTTATACTAAAGTTATGGTCTAAGGCAGTTCACAGGGAGAATTGAACGAAAACAGCAAACTTTGTGGGGACCATTTCTTTCCAACTGATTACATAGTGCGAGACCTGGATGTACTTCTAAATTTTTAAAACCAAATGCTGTTTCTAGTGTATTTTCATATCCCAAGCATTTGAGACCGCAAATTGTTGAACCTCGACGGAAAATAAGAAAAGTGGTAGATAAGTATCTTATGCTGTAAATGAGAAAATAATATATTTGAACCCCTCTTGGAAGAAAATGAACGAATTTTTTTTCAGGAATTGTCTGGATGTTCCTAATAAGTATGTAAGTGGGCATACCATATTATCACCCACAGATGTTAATTTACCGAACTTCAAGAAGCTCAAAAGTTAGAACGTTGATTGATCGTGAAACTCGAACTGTTTCTTTTAATGAAGAAATATTATTACGAAGAAAAGTAAAAACACTTAAAAAGAAGCTGAAGAGGAGAGAAGTGACCATTTCTAATATGAAAGAAGTCATTCATTCAATTTCAAAAAAGTGGCCATAGCAATTTAATGAAAATCTTAAAAAAATCATGTTCAAGGTAAAAACTACAAAATTATATTTTTAAACTCAAGAGCTACAGCATATATTCTTTTCAGGTTCGCCTCCGCAGAAAAGCAAATTCGTCTTCTGTTATAAAGTGGAACCTTTTTGACAAGCAAAATAAACTTAATGCAGACAATCATAAATTCAGATATAAATCAGTTTATTGCAAATTTAGGTCTTTTTAAACCTAGATCCTAGTATCCTGTTGTTCAAGAATTTTCAGTTGAGGAATGTCATGAAATTCAGATTTTCGGAAAATAACGTTATATTTAATGTGCCGAATGTATCACAAAAGTAGACAATTGAATTTAGTATTGCAAGGAAAAACTGACAATACTTGTTTTATGTAGCAACTGTTAAATTATTGTTGAATAAGTAGTAGTAGCTATCTGTAGGTACAGTGTGTTTTAATATTTAAATAAAATTTGCATTTGCGATTTTCTTTTCAGTTTATTTACCAACCACATAGGAGAAAAGTTAAAATTTGACTTGAACCATGTACTATTTGCATTATTACTTTAATCCTGATAAATTGTTCAGAAAAAAATTACGTTTATTTCTAAATAAGCATACAAAATTTAAAATAAACAAAGAAAATCGCGAGCGTCCCATTAACTGAAACGATATCCGTAAGCAATGCGGGTTGCATATGCAATCGTTTTGCCTCACTTTTCACTCAAGGCGTGTCCCTTCCAGGTATATATTGAGTTCACTGGTGGTGAGTAACCACGAAGAGTTGATGTTATTTTTGGCGCGCTGTTCACATAGTGCCTGTCAATTCGTCCAAATGTCAAATGACCTTGATATCACATTTTAGGGGAAGGTTTGGAGTCCAAATGCTCCGGCTAAGTTCGTTAATAGGCAAAATCCACCGAGTGGTTTCAGAGTTATAGCCATTGGATATTTTGTTTTCCCAATAACTCAGAAAATACTAATCTGATCTAATCAAAGCAAGGTTATTAGTTGAAAGATACCGACTCGAAGACTTATGCAATTTTTTTTATTTTTTGTATTTTGTCGGATAGCTGGATGACTGGAAAATTCAAACAGAAAAATTTTTAAAAATTCTGTATCACAGAAAGTATCTGTGATATCGTTGACATTCTACGACAACGTGATCCTTCAAAAACCTTATTTTACATTAAAGTTCTAGATTTGAACTCGATCGGATCTATATTGGTGCACATATTGCCGAAATTTCAAAATAATCCAACGGTTGGGATGTACTGGTCCACTGTTTTTATATTCGACCAAACAAGTTGTCAAAAGTTTTTGAATTTTGACGTGACTCGAAAGAATTCATGCAATCATGACGTGTTTGCATAGATCATTTTTTTTAGTGTTCTTTGATGTTACTAATATTTGATATCTCTCTATGTTCAATTTCATGTCATGTCGTCTGACAAAACAGGCACTGGCAGACAAACCAGTTTGAAAATGAGACACTCATTTTGAACGATGTTGAATATGTTAACTTAGGTTGCGATTCGAATTTATCCTTAATTGCTTCGGCACCTTTGTGCTGAAGTCAAATGCTTCTAAAGTAGGCTCTCACCGAACAAGCCGTATTAATAAATTCATTAGTTTTTATTATTTACTAGAGTTAATAAAAATAATCATAGAACTACCGTTTATTTCATTTATAGCAATAAAACAGGCTAATTATAACCCATATACATATTCTTTCAATTGATAAGGGCCAACGGCCACGAATCCAATTTAATCAATTAATTTAATTATTCGAAATTCATCAAAATAATAGCACTTAAACGCCTCTGAGTTCGAAAAATGATAATTCTTTGGCTTGCCACAACTACGATTATACAGTTTAATAATGGACCTTATTTAGACCCCTATTACTTACCTAATAACTATCGATAAGCTTTTAAAAACCTTTTTTTTACTGACTGGCTAATTATGCATTATTTTTGGCGCTCTTGTTCCTCGGAACAGGGTTGCTCATCAATTTACCCAAATGCCTGAAGTGAGATTCCACTCACTGATCAAGAGTCCGCGGTCATAGTCAATTCTGTCCGGCCGTCCTTCCGTTAACATGATAACTCTCTAACTGAATGAGCTAGACAGTAATTTTATGATTACATATAGACGGAGGTTACACGATCAATCATCAGTTCAGTCTGACATCAATCATGTATTGATGTCAAGGAAACCGCCAACACTGATGAATTGATGGCAAAACTGATGTCAGATTGATGCCACATAGATACTAGATTGACCGTGTAACTTCCATTCAGAATACTCTAATTATAATTTGCTGGTGTATGTAAATCCAGCATATGAGGTGAGTCATAGACCTAAATTTCAAATAAATTTTTTTATGATCCAACTCGGAGAAACCAATACTTTCGGAGACATGATTTGTCAAAGTTGGAATAATTAATCGCTACTAACGAGTGATTTTTTACCAACTTTCTATCTGGCAACACTGTTTTTGACAGATGACGCGGGTTTCGTGCCTTGTGTAACTGACAAACATGTTCAGTTTGGTCTATAATTTAACCATGGATCGACTTACAAACGAACAACGCTTGCAAAGTATTGAATTTTATCATCAAAATGTATGCTCGGTTAAGAAAGTGTATCGTGCACTTCTTCCAATTTGTTTTCAGTTTGGTCGACCTTCTCAGACGGGTGTTCGGAATCTTGTGAATAAATTTCACACCAAATTCACACTATTGGACTTTAAAGCGGCAACACGCATACATAGAGTGCGGACAGTGGAAAATATCGCCACTGTATCCGCCAGTGTTAGTGATGACAGTGAATTGTCGATTAAACGCCGTTCGCAGCAATTGGGCCTTTGTTATTCCACTAGGTGGATAATTTTGTTGAAGGATTTAGGTATGAAACCTTTTAAAATACAGCTAGTGCAAGAATTGAAGCCGCATGATCTAGCACAACGTCCAAATTTTAATCAATGGGGAATGAGCATGTTAACCCAGATGTTACCAAAACTTTTACTTGGAAGTATTTTAATCCTGATGATATTTTTGTGTTCAGATTTTGAATACAAATATATTCAGTGAAAACCATTTTGAAAAATTTTGATTAGTTTTCGAAAAAACAGTCGTCCTTTTAAAAGGACCCTGGTAATATGAACTACTTTGGATTGATAAGTTTTATCCAATATGAGAAATGTTCATATTTCTTTATTATAACAGAACAATATTATTTTTTATCGAAAAGTAGAGAGCACTGTTTAGGATGAAGGCCTACTTAACATTTATCGTACAAGTAATTAACCTAATCATAGCAATAGGTGCATTTACGTTGTGTATTTTGATGAACAACCAAATGGCCGATGCTGTCGTACCGCGAATGACTATGAAAAGTAGTACCCAAACGTACAGGCCCTCTTTTCCTATTTTTCTTATATTATTCAAGAAGTTCCTGTGCAATATGTCTTCTAAAAGCGCCAGTTGAATTTCTTGTAATTATTTAACCGACTTTCCATGAATATATTTTTTCGCTTTGCTGCCTGAGGAATCATGTTGGTGATCCTAACGAAGGTCGCTAAGGGAAGATCATCTTCATAAGAGTCTGAATATTTATCACTTCATCTAATTTCCGCTTCGGCTGTAAGATGCCAGATAGATTGTGAACAGTAACCTCGTCTTCACTTCCCGAATCTTCATATGTGACTTAGGAATTTGCATTTTCAGGTCTCCAAACTATTTTCCACATATTTTCAATTTTCCTAGTATTTCATGGAGCCGCAAAAGACGTTTGAAATAACTTTACTGTAAAAAGTGAACAAATTGTCAAATTTTATTTCAGAGTAATCGTAGTAGCCCATAAAGCCAGGGTCCTTTATAAAGGACGACAATATTGATGTACCACTTTTGAAAATATGAAATAGTGGTTGAAAAGACATTCTTATTGGAAATCAACCTTATACTATATTCAATGAGTTCATATTCAAATAAATACTAATTATCATAAAATATTCTTAGAATGCTTAAATCCAGTTATCTCAAGATACCATTGAGAATTTGCTCTTGTATAACTAGCAATTCGATTCTCAAGAACTGTTGATGGAATGAAAAATAAACAAACAACAGTTGGATAGATATGCTAGGAAGTAACGAATGCAGTGCCATCCTTAACAATAAAGCCGAACTCTTGTATTACAGACTTTTGGAGTGATCCTTTTAAAAGGACCATGGTATTAAGTGGGTTAAGGCTCATGTCTATAGCGAGAAGCCCGCAATGATTGAAATACTGGAAGCCAATATTGAAGAATTTAATCGTGAGATACCGGCCGATATGTTGTAGAGAGTATGCTAAAATTTGACCCGACGTATGGACCATTTCAAGCAAAGCCGTGGCCATGAAATAATCTTTTTCTTCGATCGTGGGAAAAGTGACACTATTTTGATCTGCTTTCTATGCGCAAAGCTGAACATTCCAGAATAGTGGGCAGTTGCTAAGCAATTAGAAAATAACAGTGCGGTAATATTCTTACCGCACTGCTGTAGCGTGCGGTAATGTTACAAATGGATTATTACAATAAAATGAAACAAAGTATGGTTTTAATTTTTATATTGATAAAGTTGTTATAAAAGAAATAAAAGAAAAATCTAATTCATAACGATATTCTTGAACACAAATTAATTATTGTTAATATTTACATTTATTGTACAGTTTGTACAGTTTGTAAATTGTACTGGAGGGCAACGAGAATTTATAGACGTTGAAGCTGCATGGCTAATTGTTTGGTTTATCTCGTTTCGATCATTTTCATTTGAAGTAGAGGCAGGGATGTTGAATATTTTATTAGCCACTTCTACTTTATTATTAAGTGATTCGTCAATATATTCTTCCGCCACATTGGAAGATTTCCATCCTCCGTGGCGCTTTAAAGAAAGAATATCAGCTCCAGCATCTACCAAATGTGTTGCCGATGATCTTCGGAAACAATGTCCTGTATATTCTGTCGGATTTGGCAACTGTAAATAACTTGCAACAATTTGCGGCGTTTTTCCAAATTGATTTATTCCAATGACTGTCTTCCATCCTTTTCCCTTGTTGAATTTAAAAAAAAATCTATGATTATCAAAATCATTAGGCCTAAATGATACGTACTTTCTATAAACATTTAAATAGGTTTCGTTGATGATAAATGATCTAGGTTTATTTGTTTTTGTTTCTGGTATCTTTACCAGTATTTTTGAACCGAAATCTTCTATATCCTGAACTTTCATTCGGACAAGCTCATCTCGTCGACAGGCTCCTGATTTTCCAAATATTAGAGCTACCTAAAAGGTAATCAAAAATTGTATATTTCGTATTTTATGTTTTTTTTAGGAATCATTTATTAATTAATCACTGAACAAATTCAATATTGAAACAAAGTGTCTATAAACAGCGCATATAGCACTGGTATCGAGACAAATCATCTAACAATCAGTGTATGAAAATAACCATCATCTAAAAATAACATGTAAATACAAGAAAATGATCAAACAGAAAAGAATTCAACACTTCACTGAGAAAAAAGTTACAAGTAACTTTTTTCACTTGACTATGTTTTACTTGAGATAAATAAATTCTTATCAGCGATAAACAAACATCTATTTGCTGCAGATAATCATATATTTATCGTAAACCGACACGTTCACCTAAAAATTGAAAATTGTTAGAAGTAACTGTTTTTCTTAATACCACTTAAAAAGTTATTGAATCCGAATAGCGCTGTTATTTAAATTTTGTTTGCTAATGATAAATAATCTGCGTTTACAAGCCAAGCATTCAATTCACTTATCACAAGTTACTTTTTCGCTTACGCATTTTCATTAGCAGCGAATAACAAAGCTATTTGGCATATTCAAACATCGACTTGGGGAAGGTACCAGTGTTTATTATAATAAGTGTAAAAAATATTCGTAAAGTAACCGATTTGAGCCGAAGAGCACCCGAACTCGTTGATCCTTTGAAGATAGCCGTTAGATGTTACATCTGGTCAGAATTCATAGCGTAAAGGTCAAAGGAATCATCATCTATAAAGAATGGTTGAAATCGCACCCCATCGGTATCGTCGAGTTGTGTTTCACTGATTGATTACGAGAGTTAATCGAGATGTTCTTTCGAACAGAGTCTGCGGTTATATTTATACGTTTAGTGTTAAATTTCTCCACTTTTACTTGTGCATGTTTATTGTATTTTCCTAAAATGGATTACGAGGATATCTTCCAGCAATGGGGGTTCGAATATTAAGTGGAAAATTTAGAGGTAAGCCAAACCTTTCAGTGTTTTAGTACAATTTTCAAATATATATGCAAATTAAATGGTTTCTTTCTGGGATTTCTCTCTCAAACTCTGAAAAATATCTGTTGAATAAAAATGTATTATTTTGTGAATTGCTTCTGCGTAATAAACACAAGATATTTGTCAGAAGCAATTAATCAAACAATAACGACACATTATCAACGATAGAACAACTAAATTTCGTAACGTTTCGGAGTCTAAATCATACTCTTTCGTCAGACGTACTTAACGAAAATCTTCAGAATTATTTTTTGTTCATGTAGCTATTCTGAAATTCGAGAATTGTCCAAGCAAATTTCGTAACGATTCAAAGTCTAAATCAGACTTCTTCGTCCCGAATTTCAGAATAGCTACATCAACAAAAAATAATTCTGAAGGTTTTCATTAAGTGTCTGACGAAGGAGTCTGATTTAGACTCCGAAACGTTACGAAATTTAGTTGTATCATCGTTGATGTTGTGTCGATATTGTTTGTTAGGCAACATTGTTCGATTTATTGCTTCTGACAAATATCTTGTCATTATTACGCAGAAGCAATTCACAAAATAATGAATTTTTATTTAACAGATATTTTTCAGAGTTTGGGAGAGAAAACCCAGAAATAAACCATTCAATATGCATTTATATATGAACATTTTACTAAAAAACTGAAAGGTTTGACTTACCTCTAAATTTTTGACAATGTGTACTTGCGCTAAGTAAGAGTGTCTCTTAACGTAAACAAAATATGTAATTGCCAACACAAACGTTTTATTTGATCTAAGTGAAAAAGTTACTTGTAACAGACAGAGGTTCTTACTAACAGCAGTAACAAAATTACTTGCGATATGAAAACATTATGATAAGGGTACGTTCAAACGTTACTTACACCGAATAGCATTTTTAGTTCTGGTGTTTAGCTGGATTTTCTATCAAGTAACACATGCTACTTGGATCAAGTCAATAAAGTCAGTTATTCTGAATAAAAATGAAATACTTACTACAATTAACTTTGCTAGCTTGTGATAGGCTACTTTTTATCAGATAACACGCGAACTTGTTGCAACTAAAAAAAGTTATTTGTGCCTATAGCAAGTCACAATTTTCATTTGTTGTAATTAAAGTTTTTTCTCAGTGTTCTTAACTTAACCTATTTGACAAACTTAGGAATGATTCACAAACAAAGACAAAACCAAAAAATCGAAAGAAGAAGCATTACTTAATATTACGTACTTAACATGGCTACCGCAAGAAATATGATCAATCCACAGTAAAAGAAAAAATGGGTTCAAGCCCTGTGGACAGAAGCTTTCTGGCGCTCTAGTTCAAACAGACAAATTATATCTCCGAAAGTATTGGTTTCTCGGAGTTGGGAATTATATCAATGTATTCATATAATAGAACTGCATCCTAAAGGAAATTCAATTCAAATAATAGTTTATTTATCAAGATTAAATGAGCAATCATGAGCATAAGAAAAGCACCATGGAAGAAATCAAATTAAATCTGGCCAATTTTGCCCAATAACGAACTTTACCGAGATATTCATCTCCCTAAACTTGTAACGTTACAAAACGTTCCACCATTGATTACCATTTCAATCGCGAAAAACTCTCTACCGGCAGCTTCAGTTCAGAATCACAAACGCCTTGCCTAGATTCTATGTATCGCCCAGCGCGTTGATAGAGTTTATGTTTCGCATGCGCACGATCGGCAGCGTCACGCGATCTCAAGCGGACATCTTGGTTTTTCTTTCGAGTACTGAAAGTCAAAGCGTTAACATCTCGCCAGAGAGTTTAGCAAATTAAAGTACTATCGTAATACATTATAATCGTGTGAATTGGAAATTTATTTGTTTCTTACAAGACGTCTATTTAAAAGGCGGTAAGTACTACGTAGATTCGAACTGCTATTTTCTGCTTTTGTGAATGCCAAGTTGTTATTTCCGTTTTATTTCATTTTCTGCAGGTTACACAGGTTAACACGTTTCTTTGTATAATACTTAATTTCTAGTCTCATTCTTGCGATCGAATAACGTGCTCTTATTCCTGGATTCTAGATATTTTATCTCATATTTATTGCTCTGTAAATAATTTCAAGTTCGTCTAGAGTTACTGGGAATGAGATCACGTGTTACATGCACTATCTTATGGGTCTGAATTTTGCAGTCTTAGTTCCGGAGACGACTTTCTTAGTTCCGGAGTGAACATTTGGATTACAACTTTCTTAGTTCCGGAGTGAACATTTGGAGATGACTTTCTTAGTTCCGGATTGAACATTCGGAGACGACTTTAACACCTGGAGAACTTTCTTGGTACCGGAGCATAAACTGGTGGAGTATCTTAATACCTCAACACAAATCTGGTGGAATATCTAATACCTGAGCATATATCTGGTGGAATATCTAATAGGAACAACTTAGTCCTGGAATAACAGCTGAAGACAACTTCCTTACTACCGGAGTACCTTTGTTCCGAAGAGAACGTACATCTACATGTGACATTTTGGACGGCCCTACCTCATCTATCGAACCCAGACTGCAAAGATAAGTGCCTCATCGATCTCAGACTTACCATTGATCCTTGTATATATTACTGAAATATTTATTTGTAAAGTTGGAATATATAGATAGGGAATAAGGGGTTTTATCTTTACCATCAGATCAACGATTTGGGATACATTCAGGAGTAGTATACTTTTTACTTAGGCGCTCTATGAGGCATTTTACTTAGGTAAGGTGTTTCCTAGGCGGACGAACAAACTTGCTAGCATAAGTCACTGAGCTAGTAACGGGCAAGCTAGTAAGTTTGATTTCAAACTACTCTGAAAATTTCAACTACCTACCTCATTCCGTTCGAGAGTTATATCTATGTCTATGGATGAAAAGCAGTCTCACTACTCTCAGATCTCTTACTTCATGTTCAGTTCCGAAATGTAAGAATTTTCTGAGGAAAACTAATTTCGGAGCAAACAACTGAGATTTTTCTCACTTCGCTCACAATTCTTCGATTGATTAGATAATGTCTCAGGAACATCATTTGACATTATGACAATTCATATTCATACATAAAATAATATCATTCTGTGACAACGTTGAAATACGATTTATTATTGAAATTTTGAAAAATCATATCTCCGAAAGTATTAGCTTGTTAGAGTTAAAAAAGATATGAGTGGATTCTTATGATAAAACTTTTTATTAAAAAAAGTTTAATTTGGAATTTGTTTCGTAAAAAAAAAATTTTTTTTTTGTTACTCCGAAACCATCTGTCCGATTTTGCCCAATAACGAACTTAGCCGAGATATTTATCCCCCAAACCTACCCTGAAAATTTCAACTCTCTAGCTCATTCCGTTCGAGAGTTATCGTGCCTACGGCCGGCCGGACCGGCAGAACAGAATGAATTTCGACCACGGATTCTTGATCAGTGAGTCGAACCAAATCGTTTAAGACCATTTTCATCGAAATATTCGAAAATTACAGACATTTGGGAAAATTGATTAGCACTCAGTTCCGAGGAACGAGAGCGCCAAAAACCGAAAGATGAAGGACAACGGACAATTTACCTTACTTATGTTATAGTCAAATATGATTCTATTTCCCTTACAAACCTTTTAATTCCGTGAACCGTTTTGATAGTGCTGGGCAATTGATTATAAACCGCGAACGATCGGGAAATGGGATTATTGAGACCAAATTCTGTTCTTACATTTGTTTTATATATATTATCTAAATTGCGGGTATTATATGAATGCACATCTCTCTGCAATTTGAATCCTGTGTAAGTTTTATGACCTTTGTTAATTATTTTATATATGAGCTTGCATTGTTCCAATTCTCTAAGCTTACTCAAGTCGAATACATGAAGTTCCGAATATAATTGCCGTGTGGAAGTTAATCTATTGTAGTCAAACAGTACTTTTAGAAACCTATTCTGTAAAATCTGCATTTTATTGAAAGTCGTCTGTTTACATGTATTTTGAGTAATACTATTTTATCTATATCTACTTACTTTGGTCGATAAAAATATGTCATCTGGGGCCTCTAAAATGAATTTCTGAACTTGTTCCTGGGTTAAAATTTTGGATTTTTTCGGTTTGTATCCTGCAGCTTGTCGTTTTAAAAATGCTCGCAGTTTCTGGTACTGGGCAATATTAATATTATTTTTAACAGATAAAGTTGATCGAAGCATGGAATAATGTGCCCACAACGTCGAAGATTTCATTGTTTTAGCCAAGTCAGCAACATACGCCATCAGTACATTCTCAGAAAAGGATACACTGTTGTTTTTTCTGCAAAAATCCATGAAGCGTTGGTACGCAAGTTCATACTTCTTTCTAGATTTCGCCGGAAGTAAATTAAGTGAAGCTGCGTTCGCGGCTTCCACTAGTTAAGGAGGCGTGCAGGATAACAAATAATCAATATCAGTGTTCATGTTTATTAATTCTTTTTTAATTCCTTATAAAATATAACGAATCAAACAAAACCAGCTTGACAATTATTCTACTTTTGTCATAACAAAGTAATTTCCATGGTTACCACTTCTATATTTCAATATGAACACAGAGAAACCTATTTAACATTACTTGATTACATCTTGAATGAAATATTTTTTAATTAATTCTTTAAATGTAAATCAACGATCGAAAGAAAAATAGTATGTATAATTCGTGGGAAAAGCATATTCCCACTAATTATACAATATACTATTAAACATTAAATTATATCGATCGTTCTATCGACTCAAATTTAGATTTCATACATTTTTCTGAATTTTATGTTTTTTTTTCAAATTAAATCCAAATGCTCATAAAAAATCACCCGATAGTTTGACTTGAGCGCCAAAGCCCCTGTTCACAGAGCTTTGCCACTTTTTGGCGCTCTTGTTCCTCGGAACAGAGTGCTTATCAATTTGACCAAATGTCTGTAATTTTCGAAGTTTTGGCTGAAAATGTTCTAAAACGATTTGGTTCGACTCACTGATCAAGAACACGTGGTCAAAATGGATTATGTCCGGCCGTCCGTTAACACGATAACTCTCGAACGGAATGAGCTAGACAGTTGAAATTTTCAGAATAGGTTTGGGACATAAATATCTCGGCTAAGTTCGTTATTGGGCTAAAACAGTCAGATGGTTTCGGAGTAATTTTTGTTTGCATTAAAAATTTCAAAATAAGTTTTTCTCAAGATGCAGCTTCACCATAGGAATCCATTGATGTCATTTTTAACTCTAACAAGCTAATACTTTCAGAGATATGATTTCTCAAAATTTCCATAATAAATCGTACTTCTGTGTTTTCACAGAATTTGATAATTATTCTATCTATGAATTATTATAATATGATCTGTGTTGATACATGTCAACTCATTTTCCTGAGACATGTGAAGCTGCGTTCGCGGCTTCCACTAGTTAAGGAGGCGTGCAGGATAACAAATAATCAATATCAGTGTTCATGTTTATTAATTCTTTTTTAATTCCTTATAAAATATAACGAATCAAACAAAACCAGCTTGACAATTATTCTACTTTTGTCATAACAAAGTAATTTCCATGGTTACCACTTCTATATTTCAATATGAACACAGAGAAACCTATTTAACATTACTTGATTACATCTTGAATGAAATATTTTTTAATTAATTCTTTAAATGTAAATCAACGATCGAAAGAAAAATAGTATGTATAATTCGTGGGAAAAGCATATTCCCACTAATTATACAATATACTATTAAACATTAAATTATATCGATCGTTCTATCGACTCAAATTTAGATTTCATACATTTTTCTGAATTTTATGTTTTTTTTTCAAATTAAATCCAAATGCTCTTAAAAAATCACCCGATAGTTTGACTTGAGCGCCAAAGCCCCTGTTCACAGAGCTTTGCCACTTTTTGGCGCTCTTGTTCCTCGGAACAGAGTGCTTATCAATTTGCCCAAATGTCTGTAATTTTCGAAGTTTTGGCTGAAAATGTTCTAAAACGATTTGGTTCGACTCACTGATCAAGAACACGTGGTCAAAATGGATTATGTCCGGCCGTCCGTTAACACGATAACTCTCGAACGGAATGAGCTAGACAGTTGAAATTTTCAGAATAGGTTTGGGACATAAATATCTCGGCTAAGTTCGTTATTGGGCTAAAACAGTCAGATGGTTTCGGAGTAATTTTTGTTTGCATTAAAAATTTCAAAATAAGTTTTTCTCAAGATGCAGCTTCACCACAGGAATCCATTGATGTCATTTTTAACTCTAACAAGCTAATACTTTCAGAAATATGATTTCTCAAAATTTCCATAATAAATCGTACTTCTGTGTTTTCACAGAATTTGATAATTATTCTATCTATGAATTATTATAATATGATCTGTGTTGATACATGTCAACTCATTTTCCTGAGACATGATATGTCAAATTTTGATATTTAATGCCCATGGTTAATCCATATGATAATGGAAATGGTAATGGTGAGTTAATAATATTGAGTTCAGAATATCTCCAACAAAAACAAAACTGAAATATTGGCTAAAGTTTCAATTGATTTAATATAATTTTCAGAGTGGATTCGAGGAAAAAATATATCGTTCATCATAGAATTGAGGAACTAATATCTCGGATGAGTTCGTTGTTGGGTAGAATTGGTCTATTGGTTTTGGATTAATGATTTTTGGCACTCTTGTTGAATTTAAATTCTTTTATGATGTTTGAATTTAATTTCTGCTATTATGAAGTTATATGATAAGAATCCATTGATATAATTCCCAACTCTTACCCAATACTTTCGAAGATATGATTTGTCAAAGTTTGAACAAGAGCGGACAAAGCTCCTGTCCACAGAGCTTGAACCAATTTTTGGCGCTCTAGTTCCTCGGAACTGAGTGCTTATTAATTTGCTCAAATGTCTGTAGTTTTCGAATTGTTGGATGAAAATGGTCTCAAACGATTTGGTTCGACTCACTGATCAAGAAATCGAGGTCGAAATCGATTCTGTCCGGCCGGCTGGCCGTAGGCACGATAACTCTCGAACGAAAGGAGTTAGAGGATTGAAATTTGCAAGGTGAGTTTGGAGCGTAAATATTTCCGACAAGTTCATTAATGGGCGAAATCTATTAAGCGGTTTCGGAGTTATGGCCGATTTTAGTAAAACACATTTTTTATGAATATTTCCGAAACCGATCACTGGATCTATCTAAAACTGAAATTTAGCATAAAATTGTAGAACCATGACCTTTATACGCATGTGAAGTTTTGTATTGACCAGGTTACCGCAAAGTGTAAAAAAATATTCTAAATTTGAGTTCATACTCGTACATTTCATCCTGTTCTATAAGAGAGAGTCAAATTCATTTAAGCTATTTTAATTTGATTTCTTCCATGGTGCAGTTTTCATTCTCAGATTGCTCAATTAATCTTGATAAATAAACTATTATTTGAATTGAATTTCCTTTACGATGCAGTTCTATCATAAGAATACATTGATATAATTCCCAACTCTGAGAAACCAATACTTTCGGAGATATAATTTCTCTGTTTGAACTAGAGCGCCAGAAAGCTCCTCTCCACAGGGCTTGAACCCATTTTGTACAAATTTTCGATGCAAATAAATACAGTTTATATGCTGAAGGTGTCCCATAAATAAGCACACATCCCAGAATCGATTGAGAAGTATTTTCAACAAGGAGGACTCACCTTATAATAATTCAATTAAAATATACCCCATAAGGTAGGCCATTTCTTCCACATTATCGAAGGGCCATCTGAGAGTAAGGATGTGTCCTAACGTACACCGGTTAATATCTATTCAATCTAGAGCGTAAACAGCGTGGCATCGCATATAGTCCTTCCAGAGCGTAGAGACTTCCAGGGATAGAATACTAAGCCCGTTTCGGGAATATAAATAAAACACGTATTTGGGCGAACCCAACCGTGCACAGAAAACGGCAGGGATAATGGTTTGGAGATAAGAGTTTATTCATTATATTCATTCACCGTACTCTGGGGTGCAGCCAAAGTTAACCCTATAACTTTCCTAATTTTCTTGTTAGGGATTTGGAAGGTCTGCCACGCTGAAACCCGTTGAATTTGCCTACAATTCATTGCATTATTCTTAATTGTTGAGATTTAGATGTTAGTTATAGATCATTTCCGTGGAAGTATTTTGTGGTATATCCTGCATGACATATTAGCTTTTATATAATTGCATTCCTTCACAACTTCACGATACTCGAACCGAGGTGTTCATCAAATTTTCTGCGAATAGAACTCTCTGAGATGTACACTTATTCTAACCATAGATAGATAGATGAAAAACTTTTTTCACTTACCATTTTTCCAAATTCATGCTCATGTAAAAAGATACAGGCTGTTGAAATTATAACAAAATGTATGCTGGTAGAAGTTTTCTCTATTTCAGTATCGTAATGAGTCCATTCCAGCACTGAAAACAGTGCTGGAATGAACACATTCCCGCATTGTTTCTATTTATATTTTTCGTTTTGTGGTAGTCAGCACTGACATTCGATTCTATCAAATTTCAACATACGTCAATTGACAATACAATATAATTTGGATATAGTGAAATAATTGTTGAGGAAAAGCTTTATTTTCTTTAAAAAATATAGTAGGTCCTAGAGAATTCCTTCTTGCTAATTTTGAATCATTCATGCTATTAGGAAACTGTTTTATATCTGATCTTCATGCCCTACGTACGTTTCAAATTTAAATTCCGTAATCTGTCAACTTGCGTAAGAGTCACACCAACTACCAAGATACAATACAAAAGTCACTAGGATGTATAATCCGAATTTTTCAATAAATTTCAACAGTATTTCACAAAACTTGCCTGAAATAGAGAAAATATCGTCTAATACTCGTTGCAGTAGGCAATTCCAACACTCCTGCGTTCGAGAACTCGCTCCTTCGTCGCTAGTTTTCGAATTTCGCATACGTGTTTTAATAGGAGCCCATTCTGCAACTGCAATCTGGTGTGCACTGGTTTCTTAGTTATAAACTTGCATATTTATAAAACTAAATGAAATTAAGTAATCATCAAAGGATACTTTGATCTAGTCTCCGACACGTTACAAAATTTTATTAGGCACTGACGTGATATCGCTTATAAGGTATCGCATATGCGACAGACGCAGACAGATAATTGTAATCTGAAGAGATTTGACAAAAATGGTTCACAGTGGCGCGACAGCGGAGCATATTCATGCCATATATCTTATGGGCGATATCGCGTCAGTATGAACCGCTCCTAAGGTAACATTGTTCAATAAATTGCTTCTGGAGAAAGATATCAATGGATTCTCATGATAGAACTGCATCATAAAAGAAATTAAATTCAAAAAATCATTAAACTACGATTAACTATTGAAATTTTGAAAAATCATATCTCACAAAATATGAGTTGCTAGAGCTGGGAATGATATCAGTAGATTCTGATGATGAAACTACATCCTAAAAAAATTAATTACCTAATTTGAAAATTTGTTCTGTTGAAGAAATTTTTTTTTTGTTACTCCGAAACCATTTGGCCGATTTTGCCAAATAACGAAGTCAACCAAGATATTTATCTCTCAAAGTTATTCTCAAAATTTCAACTCTCTAGCTCATTCCGTTCTAGAGTTATCGTGTTAACAGACGGCCGGATAGAATCGATTTTGACCACGGATTCTTGAACAGTGAGTCGAGCCGAAACGTTTTAAACCATTTTCCGCCTAAATGCTGGTACAAAGTTAGTATAATATTTAATCGGGTTTATTAGAAAACGTAAAATTTTAACAACGTTCTGCTAAAATGTACGAAACTACCGGTTTATGATGTTTAATGAACGAGTACAATTGTGGTACTTCAGGATTCTTCAGAAATTATATCATAATCTTTGAAATTGTTTATTAATTCTGGATAGAATTTTTTAGTCCAATTCCAATTAAGTATTTTATAATTTTGAGTTGCAATGAAATTTTCGGTTTTGTTAAGGTAATCGTCCTCGTTTATTGCGATTATACTATTTCCCTTATCGGCTTTTTTAAACACAATAATACGCACGGCGCTTTTTGGCGCTCTTGTTCCCCAGAACAGAGTGCATGCTTATATCAATTTGTCCAAAAGTCTGTAATTTTCGAATTTTTGGCTGAAAATAGTCGTAAAGGTTTTGGTTCGACCCACTGATCAAGAATCCGTGGTCAAAATCGATTCTGTCCGGCCGTCCGTTAACACGATAACTCTCGAACAGAATGAGCTAGACAGTTGACATGTTTATTTCCAGTTCTATTAAAAATTCGTTACTCATGATATAAAATAACTGCTATTCTAGAAAACAAAGTACGATTGAATGCAAAATGACAAATGAAATAACCTCAGCTATCGTAGAATTATGAGGATTATAGGATATTATAATTTTTGGGTGATAATATAATGCCCTTGGATAATCCGTATTATGATGGAAATATATACTTTGGTAAGTTAATCCAATTGGGTTCAGAATATCTCCACTAAAAACAAAACTGGAACATTGGCTATGTTTCAAATGATATAATATCATTTTCAGAGTAGATTTGAGGAATGAATATCTCGGATAAGTTCGGTATTGGGTAGAATCGGTCTGGTAATTTTGGATTGATAATTTTTGGCACTCTTGTTTTTTTTTAAAGACACATTTTTTAATTCAATTTCTTTCATGATGCAGTTCTATCATAAGAATCCATTGATGAACTTCCCAACTCTGAGAAACCAATACTTTCGGAGATATGATTTGTCAAAGTTTGAACAATAGCGCAAAAACTCCTGTCCATTGGGCTTTCCTACATTTTTTATTTTAATATGTACACGATTGTCAAGTATGGCCTCCCGTATTTGTAAAATTCTTGTTCTTTAATAAAATGTAATATAAAACTTATTTATCTACTAACGACCAAAAACTGTCTATTATAGTCGAGTCTGCAATTTGCTATCCGAGGCGTAGCAGAGGATAGCAAGCAGGCGAGACAATAGACAGTTGTTCGCCGAGGTGCATATTACATTTTTTCGTCGACCTCTACATATTTTTATGAATTTTGGAGCTCTTAAATGATTTCACAATAGCAAATGACAGATACGCTTATGTTTGTATTAAACCGTTTCCAAAGTGGCCACAGCACTGACAGTTATTCTTACACACATAGTAATTTTGCGGAAGAGAATAGTTATTTATGTATCAAGGACGGAACCGAGGATAGCAAGCAGGCGAGACAATAGACAGTTTTTCGCCGAGGTGCATGTAACATTATATCGTCGACCTCTACATATTTTTATGAATTTTGGAGCCCTTAAATAATTTCACAAGAGCAAATGACAGATACGCTTATGTTTGTATTGAACCGTATCCATAGTGGCCAGAGCACTGACAGTTATTCTTACAGACACAGTAATTTTGCGGAAGAGAATAGTTATTTATGTATCAAGGACGATAAACTGTCTATTATAGTCGAGCGGCTCCGCTCTGGGATAGCAAGCATGCAAGACAATAGACAGTTTTCGCCAAGGTGTATATTACATATTTTCGTCGACCTCCACATATTTCAATGAATTTCTGACCCCTTAAATAATTTCACAATAGCAAATGACACATACACTAATGTTTGTATTGAACCGTATCTATAGTGACCACAGCACTGACAGTTATTCTTACAGCCACTTATGTTTGTAATGAACCGTATTCATGGTGACGACAGCGGACGAGTAGTAATTTTGCGGAAGAGTAATTCTGCGGACAAGAAACCACTTTCTCGTCCGCAAAGTACCTGCATTCAATAATGGTCGATTTTACGGCCGCAAATTAGTACGTAAAATGTCACTTTTCATATAAATCGACGAAAAAGTACTTTCTCGTCCGCAAAGTATTTGCCTTCAATAAAACCTAGTCGGTTTTACGGTTTCAAATTAGTTCATAAAATGTCACTTTTCACAGAGGTCGACGAAAAAATGTGTTTTTTCTACAAACGTCAAAAAATGACAAGGTTCGCGCATTGATAACAATATGCGAAGTGACCCTTTTTTTCATTTTCCTTCGTTACCATGACACCGTGCGCGAAGTAGTGTGCGAAATACTTACTTCGCGCACTGCATGTAAACTATATGCAATTTTTATATTTTAACCTTTATGTTCCTCAATCACTTTGAAATAATTGTCAACAAATGCCATTTTATTTCCATTTTTACAGTAATTACTTGATTTGGAAAAACAGTTTAAGCCAGTTCAATACTATTTTTCATATTAAGCTAAGCATGTTACTTATTTTAGAACAATATTTTTGACGTTTGTAGAAAAAATTTTGTTTGCATCTTATGCGCGAAATACTTTTGTGATCTCGACTATTTTTTTAACTCGGCTGCGCCTCGTTAAAAAAATCAGTTCTCGATCACCAAAGTAGCATTTCGCGCACTAGATTCAAAAATAACTATTTGTTGACTAAGTATATTATTTCTGTATCTATACCGATTTGTTTTATTATGATGTTGAGAAAGCGACGGAAGTCACGTCTGGAAACTAGTGGATAACATTATAATTTCAATACGGTTTTAGCTTATGTACCTTTCAGATTAATATGAAATTAAATGAGGCACTTCTGGTTAAGAACTGATCTCTGGAGAGAGTCAAACTACGACGTCAAATTTTTCAGCTGAAATGAAGTTCTTTTCTGTACGCTATTCACTTTTTCAGCAGAGTTCTGACCTTTTGTTTCCTGTACCAGGGGCAGAGGATTCCATTAGGAACCCAACCGCAGAACGTACGAATTCTCAAATTCGGCGGCCCCACGAGGATTCGAAAATTGAATAAACCCGGTTACGTGAGCCGTGACGTGTCTGCAAGAAGTGGATTTGATCGATGTTAACTCATTCCATTTGCGAAATCATTCGTCACCTCATTTTAATCATTGTTCGTTTCAGTTGTGTCCATTATTCAGGCCGGAATCGTAATTCGCAGAATAATTTAGAAATTAAATTTGAACTGCAGAGTTCGAGAGTACCTATTATTTTCCCTGGCAGATGGCGCTGTGAATTTTCCGAGTATTGGACCGGAGGCTCCCAAACTTTATTCATATTTGAGAAGTTGTCCTGACGATCAAATGACATCACGGAAGCCCGGAGGCGGCTGTTCCTCGACAAATCCCCCAAGAATTGTTAATTGCTTGACAGCTAGTACCTGAACTTTCATTAAAACACATCGAACATTTCAAGACACTCGTGAAATATATTGAATTTCGTTTTATTGGAGCCCTTGTTCATCGGAACGGAGTGCTTATCAATTTGCCCAAATGTCTGTTATTTTCGAATGTTTGGATGAAAATGGTCTTAAACGATTTGGTTCGACTCACTGATAAAGAATCCGTGGTCAAAATCGATTCTGTCGGACCGGCTGGCCGCAGACACTATAACTCTCGAACGGAATGAGCTAGACAGTTAAAATTTTCAGAGTTGGTTTGGGAGATAAATATCTCGGTTATGTTCGTTACTGTACGCAAAATCGACCTGATGGTTTCGCAGTTACGAAAAAAAGAATTTTTTTTTACATAATAAATTTTAAACTTCATTTTTTTTAAGGTGTAGTTTCATCATAAGAATCCATTTATATCATTATCAAATTAACAAATCAATGCTTTCGGAGATATGATTTTTCAAAATTTCTATATTAAATCGTAACTCTATATGATTTCACAGAATACTGTTTCGAAAATTAACGTCCGTAGTCCGTATCTATGAATTTCATACATGTCCATACATTTCGTCATTGTCATCTCATCTACAGATAAGAGACATGTCAATTGAAGTATGGTTGAATGAAAAATTACCAATAGAATAAGAGCTATCGTAGATGGCTATTGATGGATAATCCATATGATGATATGTAGTTTGTTAAGTTGATCAAATTGGGTTCAGAATATCTCAGATAAAAACAAAACTGGAATATTGGCTAACTTTCAATTGATATAATATTATTTTCATAGTAGATTTTGAGGAATGAATATATTGGATAAGTTCGTTATTGGGTAGAATTGGTCTGTTGGTTTTGGATTAATAATTTTTGGCAGTCTTGTTGAATTGAATTTTTTTATGATGATTAAATTTAATTTGTTTTATCATGAAGGTTTATCATAAGAATCCATTGATATCATTCCTAGCTCTGAGAAACCAATACTTTCGGAGATATGATTTGTCAAAGTTTGAACAAGAGCTCTAAAGCTCCCGTCCACGGGGATTTCCCACTTTTATTGAATAAATTCCAGATCAGCTCGTCAATTTAAGATTTGGGGCTCTGAAGAATTTGTGATGAGATAAGTATCCTTTGGGAAGTTCAGTACCCCTACAGGTACTGAAGTCGCAGCCAGAATTGCAAATTTTTGTTGAATTAAAAGCAATACCTACTCACTATTCTGGAGAATATATCTCATTTTATCCAACTACCATCGTATATTCAGTACGATGGTAGTTTCAGTTGCAGAATTAAGGCTGGTTTATGCTGGCTGGTAACTTTAACTTAACCCTCAACTTAAAAATTAAAAAATAGATTCTAGGAATATTGTTTATACTGAGACTAAAGAATCAGTTTACTTATTAATAATAATAATAATAATAATTAATAAGTTAACGGATTCTTTAGCCTGATTATTAGCCATAACACTAAAATTCTATGTCTTTATATATTATATATATAGGATTAAGTTAAAGCTACCAGCCAGCATAAAACAACCTTTAACATTATTCTATTCAATTATTTTATTCGATATTCTTAAATATTTTGTTTCTTGTTTTGAAGTAATTGATAGAGGTAATCGTTTAATTCATGGCTAGGAATGGGTATATTGCCAATAAATCGTGCAATTGTTACTTTCAATGTAACTTTCATGTAGGTAACCTACGTTTTCATAGAGCATTAGGTCTTTTTGCGCGTATGTTCTGGGGAACATCGCGTTATCATTTTGCCCAAATTTCTGTAACTTTCGAATTTTTTGACAAAAATGGTCTCAAATGATTTGGTTCGGCTCCCCAATGAAGAATTCGAGGTCAAATTTGATTCTGACCGGCCGGCCGTCCGGCCGTTGCCTCGATTACTTGAGAACGAAAAGAGCTAGCGACTTGAAATTTTCAGGGTAGGTGGCGCATCCCAATACGACGGACAAGTTCGTTAATGGGCATAATCGGCCCAGTGGTTTCCGAGTAATAATTTTGTTTTCAACCAATATAAATCCGATCGAATTGAAACTTGGTGGGTAGTTGTAGAATATGAACCTAAGCACGTTTGTGAAATTTTGTGCGAATCGTATGGCTAGAAAATTTTAAAAAAATTATTAAAAAATATTTTTGTTGTCACGATAACTTGAGAACGGAATGAGATAGCCGCTTGAAATTTTCAGTTTAGGATGTGCACCAGAACGCGACATTTCAGTTCGTTTATGAGTATAATCGGCCAAACGGTTTTACAGTTATAACCATCTGAAATTTTCTGAAATTTGGTGGTTTTTTGTTCCTCATTAACTCGAAAAATACTGAACCGATTGAATTCAAACATGGTTATTAGTTGTAGAATGCCAACGCGAAAATGCTTGCAAAATTTGGTGAGGATAGCATTTGTAGAAAATTTTTAATAAATCATTGAAAATAAAAAAAAAATTCTATATATCAGTAACTATTCGTTTGAAATTGCTGAAATTTTGCAAGAGCCTCCATAACCTAACTCTACTGCCAACTTTCAAGTTTTAATACGATGGTTAAATATTGTTGGAGATTCGAGCATTCTTGTGTGAGTTCAGTAGATGGGTGACCGTTGCCTCGATAACTTTCGAACGAAAGGAGATAGGGACTTGCAATTTTCAGGGTAGGTTGAGTATCCGAAAGGGAGAATTGATTTCGTTTTTGGGCATAATCGGTCAAACGGTTTCCGAGTTATACCCACCTGGAATATTATTTCCTTGATAACTCAAAAAATAAATATTCGATCGAATTGAAGCTTGGTAACTAGTAGTAGAAAATCAACATAAAGACGTGTTAAAATTTCGTAAGAACCGTACCCATAGAAAATTTGAAAAAAATGATGAAAAAAAAAAATTTTAAGAACCGTACCCCTAGAAAATTTTTAAAAATCACGAAAAAAAAAAATTGGTTCAAGCACTGACGTGCAGTCAGAAGCTTTTGCGCGTATGTTCTATTGTCCATTCTTCTGTATTGGACACCCTTAATCGAATTTACCATGGTATATTATGTTGTCCATTCTCCTGTATTGGACACTTAATTCGAATTTACATAATATACCATGGTAAATTCGATTAAGGGTGTCCAATACAGAAGAATGGACAATAGAACATACGCGCAAAAGCTTCTGACTTCACGTCAGTGCTTGAACCAATTTTTGTAAACATCACTGAGAAAATATATAATGGAAATCTGCAGTCCACTATAGTGGATTGCGGATTTCTCATGTTTTCCTTCGATTGCATACGTAAAAAGTGAATATCCTTATAAAATCGTACTAATTCATTAATAATGATCCAAAAGAAGTGATAAAAATTGACCCATTGATACCGACTATGGTCATAGATTTTCAAAAACTTGCAGTTTGTATTCATTTTGAATAGAAAATCGATTTTAAATATATATATAATACTAATTTATATTAATTATAAATATGGCTGCTTGAAGGTTTATGCAGAATTTCAGCGGAATCTATCTGATAGTTTCTGAAACTGAAAGTTTTTTTATATTTAATTACTTTTCTTAGTCTTCAAGACTAAGAAAATTAATTAGATATAAAAAAAAATTGGAACATTTCGTGAGGATCTTAGATCCTCACGAATCCTCACTTAGTCCGAAACCGTTCTTCCGATTATGCGCAATAGCGAACTTGACCATTGCATTTAAAGGCGCAACCTACACTGAACATTTCAAGTTCCGAAAGTTATCTTGGCAACGGATCGTCGGCCGCACAGAATCGATTTTGACCTCGAATTCTTCATCAGTAAGTTGAACCTAATCATTTGAGACTATTTTCGGCAAAAGAATCGATTATTTCAAACATTTGGGCAAAATTATAGCATGCTGTTCCCTAGAGCATGCACGCAATGAAAATATTCACCCCTCACACACCCTCACGAAATACTGCATAACCTTCACGCCGTCTTATTAGTGTTAACACGTGAAAAAATGCATTGGGCTTCAACTGAATTCAAATACAGTAGAACCTCTCTAATTCAGACAAATTTAAATCCGGACATCCAGTACTCCGGACGCCTAATTTCAACACCCATACTCCGGACTCATCTCTATAATCCAGACGCACACAAGCCATCGCGTCTGAAATTTACGAGTTGAGAAACGATTCAACGATTGTTGGGGTGCGCTAGTGTACCGACGTACATTTAGATTGTTGTTAGTTGTGTAGCGTATATTCCACAACGAGTGTCGTCCAAAAATGCGGAATGAACTCACACAACGTTGGAACATGCACTCAAAAGCTCAAATCTGCTTTCCTCATATCTGTTTGTATATTATTAGATATTTAACGTTTTTAAATTCCGATAGAATACATTATGTCACAATTTAAAATTTTGTGATCTTAGACGATTCTCTAGTTACTCATTTATGTCGTTAAAATGGTTCGAAATTTATTAATATCTTATGAAAGCTGAGAAAACGGTCTATACCGATGGTAAATTCGATTAAGAGTGTCGAATAGAGGTGAATAGACAGTAGAACATGTGGGCAAATGCCCCTGACTTCACTTCAGTGCGTGACCCAATTTTTGGATATCATGCAGTTCAATCCATATTCAGTGATGTGATGCGTTATAGGTATCTACGTACCTTGTGATGTAGAATATACAGACATGATTTTAGGATCCCTAACCTGGGGCAATTCAATTCACGTCCTGTCAGTGTCAACTACAAGATATGTATGCTCATCTTATGCCACGTCGAACTGGAATTACGTTTGGTGCGTGGAATTCGCTTATCTACACTTTGATGACAACTGGTATTGATGTGAAAATGTATTTGGGTTTCGCTGGAGGTGTGGAAGACGAATAGTTATGTCTAGAAAGGTTGAAGAACATACAGGGTGAGTCTTTAAGTTGTGCATTAATTTTAACCAAAGATTCCTCTCGTCAAATAAAACACTTTTTTCATTTACCATTTTTCCAGATTCGGCTCAGGTAAAGAGATACAGGCTGTTGAATCTTCAACATGGATATTCCGAAGGGAATGAATCTTGGAGTGAAGTTTTCTATTACTATGATACATAATTTCCAATTAACAGTTTTCTCCTACTCCCACTCGTTTCCTAGTTATAGACTCGCGAATTCTAAAAAAATTGAGAAATTAGCATAAAGAAAGCAGCTTAAGTTATTATAAGAATCTACAATCATTTTAGAAAAATAAAGTATTCTTCATCATTTCTCCCAAAACGTACCGTTCTGAAGATATTCTTCTTTGCATGATATAAAGTCTGATCAAAAATCCAGAAATTTCACTACATCTATGAATCCGCCCCTGGATAAGGAACCCTCAATCAAAACCAGAGATATGATACCTCCATATCGCTAATCAAAACTGAAAGCCACTTTGCCATCGTTCATAGATTATTATTTTGATTGAAAATTTAATAAAACATTTAAAAGGTGTCAAAGAATTGAGTTCTATTAATAAACATGTATAATAACTTGCGTTTGTTCGCAAGTTCTTGAATAAAATATTTTACTTAAGAATAATCTGTGAAATTTATATTCAAATCAGGATGTACCTATACCTATCTACACAAATAAAAATATGATCGATTCTGCAGAGTTCTACTTACGTCCCTCATATTTTAGAATCTGTATAAATTATTATTTCCGAATTAATAGCTCACCTTTGAAATTTAATGATTTATTTTGATAATATTCGTACAACCAGACGCCTAATAGGCCAACTCCATTGTTAGATATAATCTATTAATCTTTATAAAACTTTAAATAAGTCAAAAACAATTTAATGAACATGGAAAAAACGAATAAAATAGGATAATTTAGTAAGACTTTATGTTGGGTTTCACGAAGCTTCGATTAACTTAATCGTGGATTTAATTCGATGGTTGTATGAAAAATGAACTGAAAATCGACATAGAATCGCACTAATTCGGCAATTAAGAGCTGTCAAAGCTTTGTGAGACCCAATCTTAGCATTGCAAAACAAAATGATTTGCCCTACATCAGCTGATTTCTATCATCGCATCTCACTCTTATGTTGAAGTCAATGACTCCCTCTCTCTCTAAGCTCCTCTTCTACTTATTATTAGATCCTCGCTATGGAGTTCGATCATAGATTATTAGTGTTCTGTGATTTATATTGAGGTTGGAATTGGAATTAATTTCCAAATATTATTGAGGATAGTTATATCTAATATTTAAGGATTTTTCTCAATATAAGATCATGAAATAGTATATATTATTATAGTGGAAACAATTGGGTAATGAAGTATTGAATGGATAGAATAGGTATCAAGTTAAAGTTCACTGTTTTAATATTCAAGAATTGAAGAAAATTTTTGCTGGAAATGTATCATGAAGGGCCAAATCATATTAATTGAGTGAGTAAATAAGTTTTCTCAAACAAATTCAGTGAATTTCAAGCATCAGATGATACAGATTTGGTCAATATACAATACGAGTTACATTAAAAGTAATCTGTTCTCAACGTACAGATAAAATTCTGGGGAGTATCAGACCATTGTAAAGTCTTAAAACGCGTATAACTTTTTACCTGAGCCGAATCTGGAAAAATGGTAAATGAAAAAAGTGTTTTATTTGATGAGAGGAATATCTGGTTAAAATTAATGCACAATTTAAAGACTCACTCTGTATAACATACTATTGAAAATTTTTCATTGCAACTCAAACCACATAATTCACGAACCACTGTCACTGAAGAATGGAGTTAAATTCATTTAGTCGCAAATTGCTTCATTTATAAATTTTCATCTTCAACCAAAAAGTCGATCGCAGCTGTGTTCGTGAGTAGATAATAAATTTGTTGAACTAACGGGCCAGATTTTAAGCTCTTTTCAAGACGCTTATATAATCTTCAGCTGTATGTTTGCTTGCTTGCTTGTAACCGACTTCTTTGAGCGCGATTTTGACCCACTTTAGACGATCAGATTTTATTTAAACTTTGCATACCTTTCAGGAGCCGATAACATTAAAATGATTTGATAACAGTACACCATTATCCTGACTAGGATCGCCAGGATCAATAAATTTCGTTAAGGATTCCCTGCATAAGAGTAAGAGCTAGTGCGCAATCTGCGCATGCGAGAAATCGTACGAAACTGAGAACATAAATGATAGTTTAAACAGACTAAAAGAACAGGCTTTAGTGATAAATCGAACTAAAAAGTATAAAACCATTTTAGAGCATTTAAACAAAATGATGAAAAATTTAAGTATTGTTTAGTTAAAAGCGTGGGGTTCTCAATAATATCAGTTCTTGAAAATATTCGATCGGTACAATCAGTGTAAAAATAGTTGAGAAATCCGAAAGTGTGCGATTCATAAAATAAAAAAAAATCTTGCAAAAGCTATAAGAAATATGGCGCAGAGCATCCCACGGTTTTCTATAAATATTACTCAAATTTGTCGTCCATCATTTTGTTTAAATGCTCAAAAATTATTTATTACTTTTCAGTTCGATTTATCCTTAAAGCGTGTTTTATTAGTTTTTTTAAACTATTATTTATAACAAACACTTTTAGTGGGTGACTTCAATGTACTTTTCGGTATATCTGTAACTGAGAATGTAATAATGAAAAATGGCGATACCGTTGTTAATAAATCAACAAGTCCAGAGCGTTCCTGCCAATCGGGTCCTTCATAAATGGCGTCGTATAATTAATATACTTATGCATATATTTCACAAGTCAAATAGACCCCAGGGGGGTTCATTGATTTGCCGAGAAAGCAAGAGCAGACGCGTTTCTGGTTTCTTGGCCTTCATCAGTACTCTGTAGCCTGGGGTCTATTTGACTTGTGAAATATATGCATAAGTATATTAATTATACGAAGCCATTTATGAAGGACCCGATTGGCAGGAACGCTCTGGACTTGATTTAACTGAGAATGTGTGGGATTCGAAAAAATTATCCTCGATAATGGATTTATGTAGTCTATAAACCAACGAGGGATAACTGTTGCATAGATGTTATTTTTTTAGTTGCATCAATTGAAAATGTTGCCTCATAGGTTCTAGATTTTCAGACCATAGAGCCCAATTAGTAAGATTCTTCAAATTGCTTAATGTACCAGTTAATCGTAATTTGCGAAATGAGAGCTTAATTGAGGTTCTTTGATTGTGCTTATGATTGGTACAAAACTGAGGTTGTCAAGGTAACAAATGGAGAAATCTATTGTTTCTCATTGAAAAAGACACAAATCGAAACCAATGAGGAATGCATGCATACACAACTCTGGAAATATAACTAGTAAAATGTAGAATGTTACCAAGTTGGAACGTGGTATTGGTGCACAAGGAAAAATTAGCATAAACGCAAATGAATTCAGTAAATATTTTCTGCAAATACATAATAAGATTGTAGATCATATAGAAAGAAATAGAAATGTTATTATATTCTTGAAAAATAGCAAATAGTGGAATTATTACACTGTTAAAGAAATATAAAAAATCTTAAAAGTCAGGAGATTTTGCGCACATGTTCAATTATCTACTCACGCCTCATACAAAGTCGATCGAGCTGAAATTCGGTTCTCAATTTTAAAATGGTGATTTGAAGGTATCAGTGGAATTTCAGCTGATTCCCACGTATAGCAATTTTTGACAAAAAAAAATTATATTTGTCTAGAGATATGACATTTACGAAATTTGTCAAAAATTTGTACGTCGGCATTCTACAAGTATTATCCATGGGGTGGAAACTCTCTCACTAAAGTCTGGTCCGTGGAAATAGTTCGAATAATTCCAGTCATTTTGAGGATCTCTGCCTTCGCGATTTGTGGATCACGTGATGACACCACGTGATACTTTATCAGCTGTCCGCTACTGGCCCGTTTGTTTTTACTTTTGCATAGTTTTGATGAAATCCGTGTATTGTAAAATATACTTTTTCGAATATCAATGTTTGATGTTCGGTAAAAAACTGTAAGAATACAAGTAAAGTGAGTAAGTTGCACAGGCTTCCGAAAGATGATAAGGTAAGTCCTTTTTAGGTTTAGGTATTCTTAGTACTTTATTGCTCACTGCATAAAAACTATTTCAATCGACTAAAGGAATCACAAGATGCTTTGAATCTGTGTCATCAAGACGATATTGACCAAAGGGCCAGAAAATACCCACTAAAATTACTTATACAAAAACAAGAACAAAATAGTGAATAGAAAATGGAACATACATATTAAATCTCTTTTTTTGACCTGCATAGATTGTTTATTTGTTGTGGGGTTAGTGTTTGTATATATGAGCAATAAAGTACTTAATTATTAACCTACTTTATTGATATTTTGATATATCCAAAAAACTTTTATATCATCGTTTTCAGCGGATATGGCTAGAAGGAACAGGACGCTTGGACTTGATTGCTAAAGCTAAAATATTAATCTAAGAACACCACGACATTTGTTCCAGCTATTTCAATCCGTCCGAATTTATAACAAATATCAGGGTGCAAGTTGTTATACCACCTGGTATCATTCCTTCGCTATGCTTGCCAATGGATGTTGGAATACAAGGTAAATGGAATTTTTTCATTATATTGTTCATATCTTGAATGATAATAGTTGCAGGAGCTTGCACATAATCTCAGTTAAATATGCAGATTCAAAAACCTGAAGTCTTTATGAATGTCTGCTTTCATATGACTTGAAAATTTGATATGCGTCCTCGTATAATTAATGCAATTCTTTGATATTTGAATTCCCATTACTAGATCCACATGCCATTGTAGAAAAAAGTAGTTCCATTCGAAAGCAAGTAGGAACTTCACGTTCATTTAAGATTTCCATTTATTGATATTATTTCATTTAAAGTTGTAAATTTCAATATGATATATATGTTGATATTATCCATGATATAAAATCCTTGATGATTTGCATGAATATGCATGTATATTCCTGGATGTCCAAGAAGTTCACTATGTGGCCGAAGTGGAACCACAAATGCTTGCTACCCCACGTAACTTATTTTATGTACTAATATAAAATGAATATATAAAATTGAATTGTTATAATTTCTTTTCAGGAAAAACGAGAAGGGGATGTAGGAAAGGAAGACTCTCCCAGCTCTCCCCAGAGGCTATGGAAATATATAAAATTTAAACTGTATTGAACCGCAAAATAAGAAGGATTGTTGAAAAGAATAAAGGCCTGAAATTAGTAGTCAAAGAGCTAGGTTATGCATGCCATTCTTTCGGACACTTGATGAACACAACAAGCTTTCATTTTCTCCAGTCTCAAAATTTGAAACCCAAAGAAGGCGTAATACTGTAAATGAGAAAATTCTTTTTTACTTTATTCAAAAATAGCCCTCAGTGATACAACTCCTCACCAACATTTTTACGGTTCCATACAGAAAAACTTTGTTAAAATTATTGCATTCAGTTGATTTCAGAACGTATCAATTCTAGCGTTATGGATTCCATTTTGTTTGTTTGATGAAATGTCCATCGAGCCTTCTCTGCAATATAACAAGGCGAAGGATTTATTTGAAGGCTTCCAAGATATTGGACTTTCAGGAAATTGTTCTTCTAATATTGCAGACAAGGTTATGGTCTTCATAAATAGAAACAAACAACCCTAGCTTATTTCTTCAATCATGGTGGAATGAAACGTGATGATCTTTCCAAATTTCTTGAAGATATTGTTAGACCTCATGTCGTGGCACTTATTTGTGATCAAGGTTTTGCAAATGTAGCTGCTATAAATAGGCTATATATAGAGAAACAACTGGGTGATTTTCACGTACAAAATGTTTTTCACATTATGTTGTGCATAATGATATCAAAGTTTTTATTATATTATATTTCTAATTTGATTCTGTCCTTCTAAATGTATATTGAAGTAGAATATATTTCCACATTATGTTGTGCATAATGATATCCATTTTTTTTTACTATATTTCACATTGGATTTTGTCCTTGTAAATGAATATTGGAATTAAGGCAGCCATTTATTCAACCGCTCTTTCATATTCAAAGGTATGGATTAGGGATGATTTTCATGTAGAAAATGTTTTCCACATTACGTTGTATATAATGCTATCTGTTTTGACACTCTTGTTCCTCGGAACAGAGTGCTTATCAATTTGCCCAAATGTCTGTTATTTTCGAATTTTTTTATATTATATTTCACATTTATTTTTTTTCCCAAATGAATATTGTGAATATTGACAACATTGAATTGCTCCTTCAAATTTGAAAGTATATAAGGATAATTTTATTGAAGAAAGTTTTTCTCGCATAAGCTATATAATTGTTTTTTCAAATATGTCACACTAAATTTTATTTTCATGCCAAATGTATTTTTTAATTTTGATATTCTTTCTTCTTCTAATATACATGTACATTAATTCACATGAAATGTTGAACTTAAATTCATGAATCTGAATATAATTTTATTAAAGAGAGTTTTGGGATTTCATTTGTTTTCTTTCGATTACAGCGAAAACCATTGTTTCAAAAACATTGTCAAATGCCAGGTTGACGATTATTCGTCAACTTTGTGTTTGTCAGTGTTATGGACCAATATAATAGAATATAGGATATATGGGAGATATATTTGAATTTCCCGCTCGTTCGAACTTCAAATAATTCCCGTCCGGCACCGCTAGTGTAGCAAGGAACCGAAATATGGTTAGAGTGGCCCATCTATAGTATATCTTGTCTATGGTATTAACCCAGTCATAATTGTTTCGGATTTGTATAGTTTGGGGAAATAGCACTAGAAATTAAGATGTATATAACTCCGAAACCGTTTATGTCCAACAACGAACTCAACTGTCTCATTTGGATGCGCAACCTACCTTGGAAATAGCAAGTTCCGTTCGTGGCAAAGGTCAACCATCCAGCTAATGAAGTCACACAAAGTTGCTTGGATCTCATACAATATAAATCCAATTGTGTTCAAATTTGGAACTCGGCTGTAAAGTTGGGTTTTGAATTATCTCGCATTTCATTGATATCGGTCAGATAGTTTCGGAGATGCGCAACCTACCCTGAAAATTGCTAGTCGCTATCTCATTGCGTTCTCAAGTTATCGTGAGATATACGAGTGTAATATTTTTAATAAATTTTTTCATTTTCTGGGAATTACAGACATTTTAGATGCCAGATTCCGCTGAAATTCCGAGCGTACCTTCAAGCCGCCATTTTACGATAGATTATCGGAGAACATCTTGATCGGCTTTGTATTTTTGAAATTATTTCATTTTAAAATTTGAATTCAGTTGATGCCCAATATATGGAAAAAATGAAATGATATTTTCCCAGTTTCTCATTCTGTGGTATCAGTAAATGTGGTCTTTTGTTTCACCATAATCCAGGTGTAGTTATTTGCTCTCCGTAAGTTCATATATTGTTGGTTTGTTTGATGATACCTCTTTCTTTGCGAATGGTAATATTCTTCATAGAAGTTCCAGAGGAAAACGAGTGCGCCAAAAAGAATGGAATCGTTTCTGAAAAATTTCGAAATTATTCCAACTGCCTTAAAATTTTTACAAACTGCTGTGAAAATTTGCCAACTCCGTTCAACATTGGAGGGGATCGTCTCATAACCACCCAAACCCCCCTTTAGGCCCGTGCCTGCTCACATCTTGTATAGTATATTTCATTTTTTCCAACCAACTATTTGGGGTTATTGACATGGTTGTCCAATCTAAAATTAATAGGAATTCTGTGGAATTCCATGGAATTCAATAGGAATTCCTTGGAATTCAATAGGAACTCTAAGAATTCCATCGGAATTCTACGAGCTTCCATGGTAATTCTGATTTATTGTACGCCCGAATTCCTAGCGGTTTACACCTCAGTAATTCATTAACATATCGTCGTCATTACCCACCGAAACGGATTGTCATCAAGGTCAAAAGTTGATCCCCCAACCCATAATCGCAAAACGTTACTGAAGTTTTCAGTGTTGTCACCAAAACGTCAACGGTTAATCTTCGTAAATATTTGTTACTTTTTACTGTGCAAACTTTACTTATTTTAACGTTCGATAAACAAGAAACATGAATAACATGCAAATGTTGCATTTATTTGACGATATATGCTATTCACTGTCGAGAATTGTGTCTTATTGAAATTTATCAAAAATGTAATACATCCAAATTATGGCTTCATTCATGAATATAAAATCATGACGTGAAAATATTTCAACTAACAGTTCCAACCATATTACTCGACAACGAAACTTCGCCGTATAATATACACGATATCAAAGGAGGGAATTTCAATTGAATCCAATGCGAACTTCCAGGAAGAAATTTTTATTATAATCAAGTTAATCTCTGCAGAAGAATGTTTTTTATTGGCAATAATATAACTTCAACGAATTGTTCCATATTCTCATAGACAATTTACTTAATAATATAAGGAATATTAGCGGAATAGGTTGTTCTTATATTTGATTCCGTAAGTCAATAAATAATACAGAAGCAACAATATGAAATTGAGAGAAGTTTCTTGGACGATGAGCTTTTAGAAGTATATACTTTTTGAAGAACTTATACTTATACATTAATATATTTTGAGCTATTAAAATAATTGGTAATTGTTTAGAACTAAAAGAACTGTACTGGAGAAGTGAAAAAAATTGTACTTACCAAGTTTGGGCCCCAGATTACGAAAATGATAGCGAGAAGTCTGCAATTCCTTTAGTTTTTTCAAAAAAAAATTCCAAAGTTTCATTCAGGTAGGTGAGGTTATTCATAATTCTAGCCAGTTTTCCTCTATTTTCTCAATCAATAATCGTTGGAAATGATTTTATTATCAATTTCTGAGCGTTTCCTGCAAAATAAAGCCTTCATTTCGTCGAAATCGACGATTTTATACATTGTTTATTTTCGCTACGACAGCCATTTTAATTCAACTTACGGTAGGCAACCGTCGCGACTGGTGCAACGTTGCCAATGTCTCAAATCGAATGGCCAGTAACTTACAAAAGGCGAATTTTGGCGCTGTAACCACAGCTTACCATAGTTACATGTAACTATGACGTCATAGGTGCTTATAGTTACTGATGACACGAAACAGCTGATCGAATCATAACAAAAACAAATCTTCCAATGAATTGAAATGGACGAGTTCATCAATAGATTACGTCCATCATAAATGTGAGTTATATATCAAAATATCTTGAGTATGACTTCTTCCTACTGTTTCAATTGGAGAAGAAGACCTTCTACTCCTTTATGAGAGTTTTCTGTTATATGTGCTCTCATTTATTGTTTTGCCGCCCTGTGCCAGAGACTGTCTCTTCTGCCTGTGCCCAGTCCCAGTCGTGTCTCGTTTCTGATTTGTTTTTTGTATACGGTATTGCATTACATTTTGATATAACAGGTAATTATTCAGATTCAGATAAATTCGGTGAAAACCGTTAACACGTTCTATGATCCTAAATTCATTCCATTTCACTCATTCGAAATGAGATAGATATACATACCACGCGAGTAACCTTGCTCCTGAGGAAGGTAACGTGGTATGGTATGCTTGACGTCATGGATACGTCATAGTTACATGGTTAACTCCGCAAAAACGTAGTAACCATGTAACTACGAGCTGTAGTTACCTGTGGTTACAGCGCCAAAATACGCCTAAATAGTTAGTGGATGGGATTGGGAGAACCCATTTTCGTTTACTTTTCCAACTGTGGTAGATGACCAATCCATTTCTGATGCTAAATCTTCCTGCTTTGTCTCAATAAGCCAATATGCAACAAACCTACATATTTCCGCAATTGACTTTGGAGTGCCAGAAAAAAATGAATTATTTTTTATGTATTTAACGAAGCCACATTTCTGCCGTTTCCGTCGATTCGGAACGGCGATAGTATTATTGCACATAAATTTGGAAAATGCAGGATAATATGTGCAAGGTGTGTTGCATTTTGGGCAATTCTTTTCATTCATACAATCAATCACACCATGCTCTTTCAAAAAATCTTTCAAACGATCTTCATCTCTCAACACATAAATAAAATCTGTATGAGAGAGAAGACACCCCGTGCACACCATTTTAATTTAATATTAAAACAACTCACCTGTTCTAAACACTGTTCTAAATGAAATGAAAATGAAGTATGGCAAGTGTAAGCTAGAATTTATATAGCAAATTCATTCTTGCCATGTGTTTCTCCAAAAAAGGGGCGCGAAATGATGATACCCTTAATACGTCATTATCTCGAAACAATATTCGAACTAATCAACGTAAATTTAACTACAAGTATGAGACATTGGCAACGTTGCACCAGTCGCGAAGGTTGCCTACCGTAAGTTGAATTAAAATGGCTGCCGTAACGAAAATAAACAATGTATAAAATCGTCGATTTCGACGAAATGAAGGCTTTATTTTGCAGGAAACGCTCAGAAATTGATAATAAAATCATTTCCAACGATTATTGATTGAGAAAATAGAGGAAAACTGGCTAGAATTATGAATAACCTCACCTACCTGAATGAAACTTTGGAATTTTTTTTTGAAAAAACTAAAGGAATTGCAGACTTCTCGCTATCATTTTCGTAATCTGGGGCCCAAACTTGGTAAGTACAATTTTTTTCACTTCTCCACTACGGTTCTTTTAGTTCTAAACAATTACCAAATAATTTGTTCGTAAGCCTCTACCTACTCAAATATCAGGAATAAATGGACAATCTGACATGATTGTTTGCAACCTTGCTCTAGCTAGAGATTCCGATGATACTTTCCGTAGGTCTTTCGAGTTGTGAAAACTATGCACCGAGTGTAAGTTGCAACAACCCATTCCACGAGTTTGAATCATTACAGATTGCTCATCTAATCTTGATAAATAAATTTAATGACAATTTTTGAAGCATTATAGATTGGACTTTTTTTGCGCACTTGTTTAAATAATAATATGTACTTGAAACATTTTTTTTTAAACGACACTTTGTTTAAATTTAATTTCTTTCATGATGCAGTTCTATCATAAGAATCCATTGATATAATTCCCAACTCTGAGAAACCAATACTTTCGGAGATATAATTTGTCTGTTTGAACAAGAGCACCAAAAAGCTCCTGTCCACAGGGCTTGAGCCATTTTTTTGTAATCAAACTAACAATATTAGGAGAAAAAGTCAGAATACAGAAAAGTTGCATATTGACTATGTCTTCTCGAGTCAAGTTTTTAATTCGAGAAATAGCAGCATCGAAGAGTTCTCATGCAAAATATAGGGGGGAAGGGGTTGATTCTTCCATCCCTTGATGAAAAATCAGAATTCAAAAAACGGTAAAATATTGTCATTTGAGCGTTAGCTTGTTAACAAATTTCATTCTACTAAATTGCGGGGAGGGTCTTAGAACAATAAATTATATGAAAGACCCCCTTAGTTTTCGATGGAAGTATCACGTCCTAAAATATTTTATCAATCTAGAAACATCCTGTGGACTGCAAAGACTCCTAACCAAGCATTTATTTTCGGCCGAGTTCTGGAATCTATTATTGTTCACTTTTGAACATGTTTGATTCCTATATTGTAATCATTTCCCACTAAAGGTTGAACAGGTTGGTATGAAAAATTGCATTTCATCGTCTTTTACTGGTAGATTTTTGTTTAGGTCACTTTATTCATTGATTCGTAAATTCCGCTCATTTCTAATTAAAAATATAAAAACTTACGTTAACTTTCCTAATCAATTTGCCATTGGTTTCGAGCCCTTAAGTAATATGGAAGGCCGTAAAAGATGTCTGGCACTTTCGGTTACTCCAACCTCAATTGATGAAGAATCAGCTTAAAAAAAACAGCCCATTTTATGAACCTCCTCGTGATTCAGTGAGTAGGCAGGTGGTTTTTTTTGGGATGGGGTGAGCCGAATAAGTAACATCAGGTTGGGTTTGTGGAGAAGAGAAATGAAATAAAGTGGAATCGATAGCTCCGACCTTCTCCTGATTCATGAGTGGATTTCCGCCATGGCTCGCGAAACAATTCCAGACATTCCTTCTAATTGTCCACTTAGCAACTTACTCAATACAGTCGGATTCGTAACTTGCCGATAAAATAATATTGAGAAGAAATCCCATTCAAAGGTCAAATCCCAACAATAGGGAAAATCAAATACATATAAAAGAACTGACGTAGGTTTAAGAGCTTCAACGCTATCGTTCATGTTATGATTAGAATATTTATTTATTTATTTATGCTGCAAATTATACTATGTGTATATTTCAGATAGACGAGAACTCCCATCTTGCAATGAAATTATCGTTCTCAATAATTCCACACTAACCTAATATTTGTGAACTAAGTAAACATAGCTAGACTAACTGTTATACAAAAATTATAAAAGAAAACAGGTGAACAACTTAAATAATAAGCTAACTAGAAACCAAACAAATAGTTTTGAGAAATTACCTCAATATGGAGGAACTTGAAGAAGAAAATTCTTGAAATGCTCTGAAGTGAATTCGGGAGCTTTTGCGATCATGTTCTTTTGTATATTCACGCCTCATACACCCTCACAAATTACTTCATGACCCTCCAAGCCAAGGTAGTTTGCAACGATTGTTAATTTCCTGGCTGAAATTACACCACCTTCGACCATTCGGATTCCATGGGAACGATCCCACGGTTTTGAGGCAATTCCAGGAATACAGTCGTTGCTCGAGTATTATACAGATATCCCGTTTACCCTGACCTCTTTGGATACGCCAGAGGGTCGAGGTTAAGTCTCCTGTCGGGTGTTAAATTTCTTTGGGATCTGTCTAAGATCGCCAACGGTATACTAATAGGTTTGGGGAGCCAGAAGTTCCAGAGAACGTCTGATGTGACGATAATGCATCGCTTGCACCCATAAAATATAATCTTTAACTATATACAAATAGAATTACAATTCTATATCTCGGCCATCCTGAATTATGAATTCACTGCAGCTCTCATTGGGATCTACGCCTTCATGTACTCAGCATATGTAGACGTGTCCCTCGTGAAAGTCCACTTTCACAACGCCATACCTCTCATTTTCCTTGACCTTAAGAACGTAATATAGCACCGAAAATTGTTGATTCCTCTTTGAGCCAGGACCTTCGCCCGATCGCCACCTGATATCCTTCCTTATATCGCGTTGGTTTCCTCCTTTTTACGTTGAACCTTCTCCTATTTTCTCCCTGATTCATGGGTAAGTGCTGCTCGCAGTTTCTCATCAGTTCCTCTCCATCTTCTCTGGTCTCATCCACTATTGAGTCCTTTCTTTTACTCGTCTGGACTTCCATCAACATTTTGAAAGGTTTCGTCACTATTATTCTTTTACATACGGCTGAGCTCCCTTTAATGACATTTTCGTCTAACCTCCTCGTAATTGGCTCATGATTCCTCGAAATGGCTTTCATATTGGCCTCTTCGTCTCTCACGGTGTATCACTACATCCGCTACCGTTCACTAATTCACGTGCATCCGATATGATTTTCGCATCTGGAACGTGGTCCTCCTCTGTTTTGTCGTCTGTGGTGATGCACATCAACCAATTCGTTTTACTGACAACTTTTTCTTTCGGAGTACCGCGATTTCCTCATCTCCAATCCGAACTGATGCCTGCTTTAGGATATTACTTCCTAAAATGGCACGGAACCTGAAAGCCACCGCTTCTATCACATGAAATTTCAAGTTGTACAGGTGTCCGTTAAATTACAGGTCCAGCTGAAGCAAACCTTTTACACCCAATAACTTTTTAATCCCCTGATTGTCGACCTGTCATGGGATAGGGGATGATTCCTCAGGTATGTATTGTAGAAATCCTCTCTTATAATACTCATCTAAGTCCTTGTGTCAAATAGTACTTGAGCTTAGAAGAAATCGATGATTAACTCTGCGGTACTACAAACGTAACTACTCTCTTGTCCACTACAGTTTTGCCATCTTCAAGAATCCGTGGTCAAAATCGATTCTGTCAGGCCAGTCCGGCCAGCCGTGGACACGATAGCTCTCGAACGGAATGAGCTAGACAGTTAACATTTTCAGAGTAGGTTTGGGAGATAAATATCTTGGTTAAGTTCGTCATTAGGCCAGATGGCCTCGGAATAAAAAAAACAATTTTTTTTTGCATTACAAATTAAGAAATAGGAATACATTGACATCATTTTCAGCTCCAACAAATCAATACTTCCGGATATATGATTTTTCAAAATGTCAATATTAAATCGTAACTATATGAATTCACAGAATGCTGTGATCGCAAATAACGCCCGCATCTATCAATTTCATGATCTGTGTTCACCATTGATATCTCATCTATAGATAAGAGAAATGGCGAGCAAAGTATGATTGAATGCAAAATGAACAATGAAATCACCTCAGCTATCGTATATAGCTCTTGGAAAATCCATATGATGATGGAAATATATACTTTAGTAGGATGATCAAATTGGGTTCAGAATATCTCCAGTAAAAATGTAATATAATTATTCTGATAGTAGATTGCAGGAATGAATTCGTTATTGAGTAGTATTCTTCTGATCCTAGCAGTTATCGACCCATTAGTCTGTTGAGTGTTCCTTTTAAAATTTTACCAGTAATTTTTTTAGTTATTGAGTAGTATTCTTCTGATCCTAGCAGTTATCGACCCATTAGTCTGTTGAGCGTTTCTTTCAAAATTTTAGAAAGATTGATTCTCTTTAGGATTGAATCGTCTGTAGAGGACGTTCTACAGAATTGCCAGAGGGGGTTCAGGAAAAATAGAAATTGTTGTGATCAGGTTCTTAGTCTAACTACTTATGTCGAAACAGGATTCAATAGTAAAATGAAAACAGGAACAGCATTTGTGGATTTGTCGGCAGCATATGACACGGTATGGAGAAATGGTTTGATTTTTGAGCTTTATACTCATTTAAAGTGTGGAAAAATGGTTCGTTTACTCGAAAATATGCTGACGGATAGAAGGTTTCGTGTTTTTGTTGATAATAATAGTAGTAAATTCAAAAATTTGAATAATGGTCTCCCACAAGGTTCAGTTCTAGCACCTCTTCTTTTCAATTTATATCTGTGTGATATGCCTGCTACTACCTCTGAGAAATTCATATATGCTGATGACATTGCCCTTGCATTTCGTCATTCTGATTTTCAAAGTATAGAAAATAATCTATCTGCAGATTTAGAAATTCTGAAAAAGTACCTATTTGAGGGGCGTTTGTGTCCGAATCCTAATAAAACTGAGGTTACAGGTTGACTGTAACTTTCGGTGATTCTTTCTTGAGAAATAATTTTTATCCTTAATATCTAGGAGTGAAACTGGATTCTCTTTGAATTTCAAAGCCCATTTGGCTGATTTGCGTCTGAAGTCTGCCGCTGAATATTGATGCCCCTTCTGGTTTAATAGTGCTCATACACAAAAAATTTATGCACAACTGAATTCATCTATGAGGATCATCACTGGAACTGTTAGATCTACACCTTTTCATTGGTTGCCAAGTCTTTCAAACATTGCCCCGCCCCACATTCGCAGACAGACTGCTGTTTCGAATTCTTGGAATAAATCTCATTATTTTCCGAATTCATATCCGATTCTCTCCTACAAGATTCCCAGATTGAAGATTGAAGTCACGAAACCCTTTATGGTCCAACTGTTTTCTTAATTCGAATAAAAGTGTTAAGGAAGATTGGCGGTCTGAATAGATCTCTTGCGATTTATTCAACAAAGATCTAATTTCTGATCCTTCAAATAGAGTTCCGGGGTTTGATCTTTCAAGGAAAATATGGTCTATTCTGAATCGTCTAAGAACCGGTCATGGTCGATGCAACAGCATGCTTTTCAGGTGGAATTCAGTTGAGAGCCCTAGTTGTGAATGCGGGGAAGCAGAGGAAACCATAGATCATTTAGCTAATAATTGTCGCATATATAGATTCAAGGATGGTTTAAGGGCTATTCATAATGTTTCTGAATCTTTTTTAGAATGGGTAGCGAGTTTCAAATCTATTTGATAAATATAGAATATTCCATTTTTAATTTGTTCGTTTTCTCCTCTTGTCTTTTCCTTTTCAGATTGTGTTTCGGGTACCTTGGAGAAAATTATCTGCCCTTCAATTTTTGATATTTCAGCATATTTTGTTAACAATTTCCTTTTTCATAAATCACAACACTAACGGGGAGAAAGGGTTTTTTTGCTGAGGTTTTTCCCTAATCTCTAGTATCATATAACAAATTATATGCTACCCCGTTACACTAACCTCTGCTAACACTTTTTTCATACACATGCTTTATTGTTAGATAAAAAACAAATGTAATGCTTTTGAGTTTAATTTATTTTATTTATTTATTTATCTATTTATTTATTTATTTATTTATTTTATGATGCAGTTCTATCATAAGAATTCATTGATATAATACAAAACTCTGAGAAACTAATACTTCCGGAGATATGATTTGTCAGAGTTTGAAAAAGTTTGAACAACAGTGCCAAAGCTCCTGACCGCAGAGCTTTCTCACTGCGACTTGAAGGTAGCTAACTTCCCAAACTTAGGAGGTGGTAATTGGCAGGGTACATTTAAAACTCCAAAGGCATGATCAACTAAGGAAATCAACCAATACGAATTGCATCGCAGCAGGAATCAAGCAGTGAATTGCGAAATATTAATACAGGGTGGTCCAACGAAAACTTAACACCTCGATTTTCTGACTTTAAAATGAAAATGTGGAAAACCGCGGTGAAGCACGGAAAGGAAATATGCAATATGAAATGAGATATATTGATTTATAACATGGTTTTACGAATAAGTAGTCCGTATTACTCGGAAGAAATGCGATGAAGGACGGAAAGGAAATATGCAATATGAAATGAGATATATTGATTTATAACATGGTTTTACGAATAAATATTCCGTATTACTTGAAAGAAATGCCTATATAAAAACCTAAAATGTACAAGCCAATTTTCATTCTTCGAAAATATCACCCACCATACATATATTATAGAAAGAGGAATAATACTTTTCCCGCTACTGCAATATGGCGTTAGCATTTCTTGTTTGTAGGACTGGTTCCAAAGCATTCACTAAAACCAAAGTGCAATGTTTTTTTATTCAATCTGAAGATGCTGATAAATTGATCATCCGGAATTACAAATGAATCTATTTGATCACTTAACCGTTTTCTCTCAATTCTCACCAAGTTCGTATTATAATAAAAATGATTTTCAAGTAATGTGGAATTACCTACAGTTAGTTGGATACGAGTTTTTATCATACTCTAAGAATAAGCCAATAATCCAAGCAATCTGATTCTTATTCACATATCCATTTTCATATTCGGAAAAAAAACCGTCACGCTGCAAAATCAAACAATAATGCTTCAAAATAACCTCACATTACATCTTCCGATATGCTTCCGATCGCCACTCGAGTACTCGTAAGGATTTAAGAATATCTGTAAGCTACAGATCGTTTAAAACAGGCCAGAATAGCAATGTTCCTGTAAGGTTATGAAAAGTTACAGATTGGCTTATAGGTGAAAGCAGAATCCATTAGTCTATCGTGAATTTTTAAGAACATTACAAGTGTGTCAAAGCGATTGTAAATCTGTAGTAGCATTAAAATGGTGTATTCCCTAGAACGAAGGGTGGAAATGATAAAATTATAATTTAGGAATAACGACTCTGCACGAAGAACAGCGGCTTTATTTAACTTTAATTAATTAGGAAATTGTGTGATGTATCTGGTGTTTCACGCACAACAATCATGATAATCCTGAAACATAAGAAACAATTGGTTCAGGAACTGAATGAGGATGTCCCCGATCGCCGACTCCAGTTCTGTGAAGTGGTCAGTGAAATGATTAACGGTAATGAAAACTACACTGATCAACAATTGCTAGGGATCACTTATGAACTTCTCTTCATTTGTATTTTTTTCAAGTTATCTCATGAATATCTGAACCTTATATGTTCTCTAAGGAAAAATTAAGATGTTTTGAGTTGATTATATCAAATTTTTCCTCACTTCATCGGCTCTTGTTCACAAAATCGATTATTATCTGTAGGCTGTTACATGTGGAGTGAAAAGCAATGTGGTATTTGTTATTAAATCTGTTTTTTTCTCTCGTTCAAACACATAAGGTGACAATAATTGAAGAAATGAGAACAATATTAGCTTATCAGTCATGCCGAGAAGACGTTTGGCTCCTGTGCAACTGGACCAAATCATACGGTGGATACAGGAAGGTTTGTCCCAGCGAGAAGTGTCAACCGGCGGTTGAATGTTTCGCAAAGTGTCGTGAGTCGGGCTTGGAATAGGTTCATCCAAAACGACTCAGTAGCTTATGTTCATGGGGGAGGTCGGCAGCGCAGTACAACAGCTGCCCAAGATCGTCTTTTGGTCCTCAATGCTAGGAGAAATCCCACTTACCCGGCGTCGCGGCTCAATAGATCACTGAGAGTTGCAACAGGAGTTCTAATTTCGAACCAGACTGTAAGACGACGACTACATGTTCGTGGTTTGAGAGCACGTAGGAGGGTACAACATCCCCGTTTGAATAGGGAACACCGGGTTCATCGACGGCAATGGGCTGAGGAGCACCGCAATTGGACAGTTGAAGATTGGAGCCGATGTTTATTTACGGATGAGTCTAGATTTCGTTTGGTCAACTCCGATGGACGTATTCTTGCTTGGAGGGAAAGAGGTCGAAGGTATGCAGAACAGTTTATGGTACCCACAACAGCTTTTGGCGTAAGTTCTATATGTGTATGGGGAGGCATTTGTTTGAACCAACGCATAGAGTTGGTTGTTCTGCAGAACACCACAATGACCAGCCAGAGATATCACGATATGATTATTGAACCCATAATTGTTCCGTTTGCGGCTGCCTTGGGCGAGAATTTCATTTTAATTGACGATAATGCCCGTCCACACCGTAGTCGTCTGGTTAATGAAGCGCTAGAAACTCATGCTATTGATAGGATGGACTGGCCAGCTCGCTCTCCAGACATGAATTGCATCGAACATGTCTGGTCTGAGATGTCTAGACAATTGTCAACCTTAGAATAACCGATCAATAACCTGGAGGACCTTTCTAACGCTTTACGGGATATTTGGACGAATTTGCCCCAAAATTTTATAAATCGTTTGATTGAAAGTATGCCTCGTAGGGTAGAATGCTTGAGACGAGCTCGTGGGGGGCCAACTAGGTACTAGCTTAACCGAAACTTCAGCCTTCTTGTGGTGTCATCATAAAATTTTTATGTTATTCAAACACAGAATTTTGAGTGTTCCTAATAAAGTCTTTTTTCGGCAACCGTCCGGGAAGTGCCCACTTCCCGGACGCTTTTTCTTTGAGAAAGAAGCATTTCCCGGCCTAGTCCGGGAAGTACGTGCTTCCCGGACTAGGCCGGGAAGAATCACGTCGTTTTGGTCATTGTAAATACATTATGAAAACCTCGTTCGGAACGACGGTATTTGCGGGAACGCGAAGACGAGATTCGAAATTAGTCCGTAGCTGAGCCCTTTTTTCGATTCACTCTTTCGTTTTCCCGGAAGAACGATAGGAAAATGTGACTTTTCGGCGAAAATCGACGAACTTCTGACGTTTCACGTATTTCTGTGGCGAATTTTAACGCGGCTCCTTCACGGTCGACGTTTTCGGTCAGAACTAGCGATTAGAAATGTCAAATCGAATTTGAATTTCGAACCGAATCGGTCGAAAACCTTCGAATAGTCTAGAAAAACACGGTTGCCGAAAAAATATTGTACGCAACACGCCCGAAAAAGGTTTTTTTGGACTCATAGACTTCCAGGACTCGCTTACGCTCGTCCTAGAATTTTGTCTATTCGTCCAAAAAAACCCTATTTTCCGGACTTGTTACGTAAATTACTATTTTCTCTCCAACTTTCCATTTTTTCATTCTTTTCTCAAGTGAACCATATTATCAACTGAAAATACTCTGATATCTGACTAAATTTATAATCTTGGAGCGAATAATTCAGAAATAAATTTAGAAAAAGTAAGTGATCCCTATCAATTGTTGAGCAGTGTACTTGTTCGATATCTGTTTTTCGGACGAGTGTTCATTTGACCTTAACGGTATTGTGAACCGTCATAACTGTCGGTATTGGTCAGATGATAATCCAAGATTATTTCGAGAGGTGCATACTCAGTGTCCCCAAAAATTAAACGTTTGGGCGGGTATTTATGGAAATCAAATAATCAGTCCTTATTTTATACCCGGAATCTCACTAGCCAAATTTATTCAGATCTATTGGAGAGCGCTATTTATCCAGCCCTCGTGTAAGTATTGGAGAAAGCAGAAGACCATCAATCGATCGTTTTCCAACAAGATGGCGCACATCATTTCCTTCAACCGGTGCGTCAGTTCTTAGATGAACACATTTTTCACACCTGGATTGGAAGAAGCGGACATATTGAGCGACCAGTCTTCTCCTGATCTGGCTCCACTGGACTTTTTTCTATGGGGTCACCTGAAATCCAAGATTTACGCTACCCAGCCTGAATCACTGGAATGTTTTGCGAACTTGGATCATTAATGATTGCCGTCATACACCACAAATCTTGAGTAATGTACGTGAACGTTTTCAGCAAAACTTATATTACTGCATGGAAATGAATGGTGCCCATTTCCAGCATTTAATAAACTAATCATAAAAGTAAGTACTTCTCCACTCTTTTAGCTGTCATTTCGTGATAGATGGAAATTTTGAAGCGAAATTTCTGGATCAGATAGTACACGATAAGATTTTCAAAATGAGGTATCGCAACACCACTCATCCCTTTTGAAAATCAAGGGGTTGTGCTCACCGACGTTAGGGGGTTGCAGTTACGGGGATGCAAAGAGTGGAAAAGTTGTTCTTCTTCGGATCAGAGCGATTTTCCACCTTATCATTTTAAAGCCGGAAAATCGAGGTGTTGAGTTTTCGTTCGACCACCCTGTATTAATATTTTACCATTCACTGTATATTGAATATTCATGCAGAATTATCCGAGCGGACACAGGCCTTTCTCGAAATATGATTTATTCGAAATATCAGTTTCTATGTCACGATTAAAATAGAACTTTTTACCAATCTCTCTCGTGACCAAAAGGTCGGAATTCTGATTCAGTCAGGACGTCTCCCGTTCGAACCAGAAAGCGCTCGAATTAATTCTCCATTTTTTGCCCGTTCATACCATAAATATTATTGAAGGTCCATGGCTAGAATCGAAATGTTATTCTTATGGTAATAATAGTTGTCCGATTCTAACGAGTATCTACTTAGATTTACATTCATAGTAGTATAGAAAAACTTTAGAAAGAACTGACGTGATGTCAGTGAACTTTGGTAAGCTTATTTAAATTCACATCCAGAGCGGACACCTATCCAGGTACTTCAGTACGTAGTGCTCACCAAAGGCTGGACATTTTGGTTAAATTAAAAGAAATACCTACTCACTGTTCTGGAGGATATCTTTGTATCCTTGTGTTACTCATTTTGTTAAACTAGTAACTAGTGTAATGAATTATCTCACACATGTTTCGATCATGAACGATAAGAAAATCGAATGTTTTTAAAGTTAAAACTTTCAAAAATTCAAATTTGTTCCACCATTTAATTAAAAAATTTTAAAATTTCAACTGTGATGTTTAGGGAACATAAGAAACTTCTTAACTAAACCACATCCAACATCTCCTCCCTATTCAAAAAATGTTGGGTGTTGTTGACAGCCTCAGGTGGTTTTTTCGGAACAATGTTGTCATAGGAATTCTTTCTCCCTAATAAAGAATTTGAAAATTATTTTTGGATTCTTCAAAACTCTTAGGTTCTTGAGTATGACGGTTCAACTGTCTGTCCAACATCACCTTTTGACGGTAAGTTCAATTAATACATTATTCCGTAAATAATGAACCGATTTTGAAAATTTTAACTTGGTTTTGTACATAAATAACTGTCAAATTAACCAACACTCGACATCTCTTCCCTATTCAAAAATTGTTGGGGGTTGATCCCACCTTCATGTGGGTGATTTTTTCGGAACAAACTCATGATGGAAATGCGTCCTCCTCGAAACAGAAGTTGACCTGTTTTTTTTCAAATCTTCGACAATTCCTCGTTTCTGAGTTATTAACTTGAATTATGTGTTTCTGCTCTGCCATGTATTTTCTAAAGAATACCGTGATGACCAACACCTCACTCTCTTTTTGGTCCCTGACTTCCGGAACAAAATTGCCTGCCCGTCCCTCAATAACACGCCTAAATTACCACGCGTTACGTCGTACCCGCTAGATATAGACTACAAAGGATTTTATCTTCAATTACCCTCCTCCACGAGTAGCACGCTAGCCCAGAATACACTGGGAGCAATTATTCGGAATCGGATTATCAGCTTCCTGCCATTCAAAATGAGTATTTTCTTCCCCTTACCACGTACGTTACTCGTTACATAGCTTGAGAACAGGTTCAACAACATTTACTTCGGGCCTTTAGAAGTAGGTTCACCTAGAATGCATAATTTCTTCAACCTATTTTTTTGGCATCAGAATGACTATATGTACAGTATGATAGTAACAATAGCGGCCATTATGTTTAGGCGCTTTCCTGTCGGAAAGAGTACAAGCGGAAAAGAGTGCAAGAACAAGTATATGTGCAAAGACTGCGCAAGATTTCCATACCTCGCATTTCTCGAGTTAAAATTCACATTTGATGTTTAATGAGATAAGAAAAAATTGGTTCAAGCTTTGTCGTGAAGTCAGAAGCTTTTGCGCGTATGTTCTCTTGGCCATTCCCCTGTATTGGACACTCTTAATCGAATTTACCATGGTAAATTCTAATCGGACCTCCAACAATATAGATCCGATCATGTTCAAACTCGAAACTTGGTAGTAGAGTTAGGTTGTGAAGGCTCTCGCAAAATTTCAGCGATGTCGGAGGAACAGTTTCTGATATACAGAATTTTTTTCAATAATAATCTATGATTTTTAAAAATCTTCTCGTTGCCATTCTACAACTAATCACCATATATGAATTGGATCGGTTTTGTACTTTTCGAGTTATTGAGGAAATAACAACCAAATTTCAGATGGGTATAACTCCAAAACCGTTTTGCCGATTATACCTATAAACAATCTCAAATGGCGTATTCAGATTCTCAACCTAACCTGGAAATTTGAAGTCGCTATCTCTTCCCGTTCTTAGGTTATCGTGACGTAAATAATATTTTTTTAAAATTTTCTAGTGATACGATTCTCACAAAATTTCAAAAACGTTCTTATGTTCATATTCTACAACTACTTACCAAGTTTCAATTCGATCGGATTAGTAGACAAAATTATTACTCGGAAACCATTAGGCCCATTATGCCCATTAACGAACTTGTCCGTCGTATTGGGATGCGACACCTACCCTGAAGATTTCAAGTCGCTATCGCTTTCCGTTCTCAAGTTAACGTGGCAACGGCCGGCCGGCCGGCCTGACAGTTTCAAATTTGACCTCGAATTCTTGATCAGGGAGTCGAACCCAATCGTTTGAGACCATTTTCAGCGAAAAATTTGAATATTACAGATATTTGGGCAAAATGATAACGCGATGTTCCCCAGAACATACGTGCAAAAATACAGGGTATAAATGATTGCAACATCGAAGTCGGTTCTGAAAACCTCTCATTTTGCCGCTTCAAATGCATGCCGTTCACATTTGCCAATCCAAACACAGAATTGAGGTTATGCGTATATTACGCATAACCTCAATTTCTCCTTTTTTACATTGGCAATGAAAATGAAGGGTACATAGCTTAATTGCTGAGCCTAATCCCTTCTCTGGGTTTACAACAGATCTAGTCATGACCAGAGTAGGGTAATTTGATTGAAAGAATAATTAATGATAAATGAAAGGTACTTGAATTTTACTCCGTTTTAAGGAGTTTTCTTTCAGAAAATATCAAGCTGATGGAATCGAGATGGTAATGGTCACTTTCTGCAGCAAAAAAATTTTTTTTTAAGAGAAAAATAACATTTCGGGGGGAGTTTGAACCCCCCCCCTGGCTACGCCCTTGGCTTCCTGGGATATAAGTTGATCATTGATACAACTGGTTTGTAAAGGTTTAATAATAGAAAAATCCCTTTGATCACAAAGACAACTCAGCTTAGATTTTCCGGGGAAAATTTAAGGTATTCTTCATGATGGATGATCAGGATACATGTGATGAGTATGGGTTCTTCCAACTGGAACTAATATATATATATTCTTTTGAACTAGAGCATTACAATTTGTTTTTTATCTAACAATGAAGCATGTGTATGAAATAAGTGTTAGCAGAGGTTAGTGTAACGGGGTACCATATAATTTGATATATGATACTAGAGCTTAGGGAAAAAACCTCAGCAAAATAACCCTATCTCCCCGTTAGTGTTGTGATTTGTGAAAATAGAAATTGTTAACAAAATATGCTGAAATATTAAATATTGAAGGGCATCTTTTTCTTTATTATCGCTTCTTCCTTCAACAAGCAGAGAAGTTTATCCAAGGTACCCGAAACCCAATCTGGAAAAGGAAAAGACAAAGGGAGAAAACGAACAAATTGAAAATGGAATATTCTATATTTTATCAAATAGATTTGAAACTCGCTACCCATTCTAAAAAAGATTCAGAAACATTATGAATAGCCCTAAAACCATCTTTGAATCTATATATGCGACAATTATTAACTAAATGATCTATGGTTTCCTCTGCTTCCCCGCATTCACAACTAGGGCTCTCAACTGAGTTCCACCTGAAAAGCATGCTGTTGCAACGACCATGACCGGTTCTTAGACGATTCAGAATAGACCATATTCTCCTTGGAAGATCAAACCCCGAAACTCTATTCGGAGGATCAGAAATTAAATCTTTGTTGAATAAATTGCAAGAAATCCATTCAGACCGCCAAACTTCCTTGTCATTTTTATTTGAATTAAGAAAACAGTTGGACCATAAAGGGTTTCGTGATTTCAATCTGGGAATCTTATTGTCTGGAATGTAGGAGATAATCGGAAATGAATTCGGAAAAGAATGAAATTTATTCCAAGAATTTGAAACAGCAGTCTGCCTGCGAATGTGGGGCGGGACAATGATTGAAAGAACTGGCAACCAATGAATAGGTGTAGATCTAATAACTAATGATCTCCCCAGACACGGTGTAAGTAATACAGGGATCAGTCCCAATACAACATCAAACGTCAAAATATTCAAAGAGTTCAGTATGGTTGATTTTGACCTCAATCCAACAATAGCCGCAACTTAACATATGTTATGCATGCAGTCTCACAAAAGAACTTAACCGGGAGTTTTTCCCTGCCAAAAACTACAAACAATGAAACCAGTGTTACACATTCTACTTTGCATACAATATTTCTCTGTACGAATCTGAGGATATAAATTAGCAGTACACAAACTTTATTCTTCGGAATTCATTAAAGCCTAGAAAAACACCAGACACACAATCCCTCGAAAATTGAGCAGACTCTCGCCTGATTCGCTCAAAACAATATCAATATTAAATTCACATGTACCAGAAAAATGAGTAGGGATCGAAATAATCAAACACAAAGTACTCTACATTATTTTCTAATAAAAAAAATTGATTCGAGCCCTGTGGACAGGAGCTTTGGCGCTCTTGTTCAAACTTTGACAAATCATATCAAATCAATATGGTCTCTTGGAATGATATAAATGGATTCTTACGATAGATCTGCATCATGAAATAAATCAAACTCAAACAGACCGATTCTCCCTAATAACGAACTTATCCGAGATATTCATTCCTCAAATCAACTCTCAAAATTATATTATATCAATTAGACAATATTGCAGTTTTGTTTTTACTGGAGATATTCTCAACCGAATTTAATTAAGTATCTTACTAAAGAATGTATTTCCATCAGCATATGGATTATCCACGTGCATTATAATATAATGCACGTAGTAATATCATAGAATTATGATGAATCATAATTCTACGATAGCTGAATAATGAACCAGAAATAATTTTGACATTTATCTCTCATAGAAAAATAAGATGACATGTAAGAACACAGGTCATATAATAATTCATAGATAGAATAATTGAGTACAGCATTATGTGAAAACATAGAAGTACGATTCATTATTGAAGCTTGTTAGAGATGATAATGATATCAATGGATTTTTATGGTGAAACTGCAACTTAAAAAAATTATATCTCCGAAAGTATTGGTTTCTCAGAGTTGGGAATTATATCAATGTATTCATATGATAGAACTGCATCATAAAGGAAATTCAATTCAAATAATAGTTTATTTATCAAGATTAAATGAGCAATCATGAGAATGAGAACTGCACCACATTTTAAAATTTTTTTTTGACACTTTGCGGTAATCTGGTCAATACAAAACTTCACATGCTTATTAAGGTCATGATTCTACAATTTTATGCTAAATTTCAGATAGATCGAGTGATCGGTTTCGGAAATATTCATAAAAAATATTTTTACTAAAATCGGCCATAACTCCGAAACCCCTTGATGGATTTCGTCCATTAACGAACTTGTCCGAGATATTTACGTTCCAAAACCACCTTGCAATTTTCAATCCGCTAACTCCTTTCGTTCGAGAGTTATCGTGCCTACGGCCGGTCGGCCGGCCGGACAGAATCGATTTCGCACTCGGATTCTTGATCAGTGAGTCGAACCAAATCGTTTGAGACCATTTTCAGCCAAAAATTCCAAAATTACAGACACTTGGGCAAATTGATAAGTACTCTGTTCCGAGGAACTAGAGCGCCAAAAAAACAAGTTTCGTATGACAATTGCCCAAAACAGGTTTAAAGTACTTACAAATAGTAGGTATTCCATAAAACATGTATGAAAGAAGATAAGTAATAATAAAAAATTTTCTTGTAATCGATCAAAAATTTCCTGATCTACGTTCATCAAATTTTCTCCTCTCTCGAACTACAGAATTATGCTTTCAATATTTACGTAATATTTTCAAACATTTTCGGGTGAGGTCCCCGTTGCATCGCTAAAATACGAGTATTTCAACCCCAATATTTTTGAAGTTACAATATTCCCTTCTGTCAAGTTGACATTATGACAATTCATACATAGAATAATTATATCAATCTGAGAAATACGATTTACATTGAAATTTTGAAAAATCATATCTCCGAAAGTATTAGCTTGTTAGAGTTAAAAATGATATGAATGGATTCTTATGATAAAACTGCTTATTAAAAAAAATTTAATTTGGAATTTGTTTTGTAAAAAAAAAAATTTTTTTTTTGTTACTCCGAAACCATCTGTCCGATTTTGCCCAATAACGAACTTATCCGAGATATTTATCCCCCAAACCTACTCTGAAAATTTCAACTCTCTAGCTCATTCCGTTCGAGAGTTATCGTGCCTACGGCCGGCCGGCCGGACAGAATGAATTTCGACCACGGATTCTTGATCAGTGAGTCGAACCAAATCGTTTAAGACCATTTTCATCGAAATATTCGAAAATTACAGACATTTGGGCAAATTGATAAGCACTCAGTTCCGAGGAACTAGAGCGCCAAAAAATTGAATTTGAAATGTGTTATGTAAAAAAAAAATGTTTTTCGTTACTCCGAAACCATCAGGCCAATTTACCCCAATAACGAACTTATCCAAGATATTTATCTCCCAAACCTACTATGAAAATTTCACTCATTCTGTTCGAGAGTTATTGTAGAAACAAAATTTTAAAATTTTAAAATTGTTTTTTACACTTTACGGCAACCTGATCGATACAATAATTCGCATGCAAATTTTGGTCATTATTCCACAATTTGATGCTATATTTCAGATAGATCGAGTGATCGGTTTCGGAAATATTCATAAAGAATATTATTACTAAAAACGGCCAACTCCGAAACCGCTTAGTGGATTTCGCCCGTTTTCGAACGCGTCCGAGATATTAACGCTCCAAACCTACCGTGCAAATTTCAATCATCTAACTTCTTTCGTACGAGAGTTATTGTGTTAACGGACGGCCGGACATCCGGACGGACGGACGGATGACCGGACGGACGGCCAGCCGTCTGTCCTATTTTCAGCTGTGATGAACCTTTTTTATATAAACCTCACATTCGGTGAGTGAACATTTGTAAATGTTGTTATATTTTATTAAACCATGATTTTGTAGAAGCCCCGAAGAAGCATTAAACTAATGCGAAAGCTTGGCGAAGAATAAAGAGTTAAAACCAGTATTCTCCTGAATTGAGTCAATAACCCTCAAGAAATTCACAAATATATATATATATATATATATATATATATATATATATATATATATATATATATATATATATATATATATATATAAATATATTAGGGTGGGCCAAAAAAATCGATTATTTTTTTTTTGCAAGTGACACGGAAAAATGGGTTGCTAGACACCTTAAAAAAATTCTCACCAAGCATAAGCTCTTAATTTTAATAGGATGATCCTCCGCATCGCAGTTTTGTATTTTTTCTCAGTCCAAAAGAAAAAAATTCACACCTCATCATTTATCGATTGAACAGAATAATGTTCCAAAAAATTTTTTTAGGAAATTTCATGCTCTACAAGAAAGGTATCCTCACTTTTTTCCGTAAACCTCACGATTTGAGAGATATTGAGGATTTAATTTTGATTATTTTAAGAAAAATTTCATTTTTGTTTATGAATTTTATAACTCGACAATAAATGACTTTTACAAAATGCGCAATACAAATTTTTGTTGGAAATTAACTGCTCTATAAAAATGGTTTCTTATGTTTTGGCGATGAAATTAATCGTTCAAAAGATATTCATCATCAAACTTTCATTGGGTTGCACAAAGCTCTGACAGCGATTAATTGCCAAATTAGTGCGATTCTATGTCGATTCCCAGTTCATTTTTGACGCAACCATCGAATTAAATCCACAATTAAGCTAATCGGAGCTTCGTGAAACCCACCATAAAAAAGCTGTAGAAATAAATGTATACAAACCAACGACAACATAACGATAAAGGAAAAAGTAGGTGGCGCTAGTTCACAATTCAAACAGATAAAATAAAACACAAAACAAAAATTCTCTAGAGGAGAAATTTTCCCTAGGATCGTGATTTCTAATGATTAAAAATAAAATGTTAAGAATGATTGAAGAAAAATGTTGATAATTTTGAAAATAAAACTCAAATAATACTTATATTAATGACAAGAAATGAAATTCAGATGAAATTTAAAAATTAAATTGAAATTTTTCGAATATCTAATCAAAAACCTTTAAAATCCGTACACATGAAAGTTTGATGATGAATATCTTTTGAACGATTAATTGCATCGCCAAAGCATAAGAAATAATTTCTACAGAGCAGTTAATTTCCAACAAAAATTTGTATTGCGCATTTTGTAAAAGTCATTTATTGTCGAGTTATAAAATTCATAAACAAAAATGAAATTTGTCTTAAGATAATAAAAATTAAATCCTTAATATCTTTCAAATGGTGAGGTTTACGGAAAAAATATAAGATACCTTTTTTGTAGAGCATTAAATTTCCTAAAAAATCCTCATTTTTCGGTGCAATCGATAAATGATGAGGTAAGATTTTTTTTCTATTGGACTGAGAAAAAAATACAAAACTGCGATGTGGAGGATCTTCCTATTAAAATTAAGAGCTTATGCTTGGTGAGAATTTTTTTAAGGTGTCTAGCTACCCATTTTTCCGTGTCACTTGTAAAAAAAAAATAATCGATTTTTTTGACCCACCCTAATATATATATGCATATCAGCCGGATATCATCTATCACAGAGACGTAGCTCAACAGCTCAGGGTTTGACTGCGAGCTGACGAATATCTGTAATTACAGTGCATTCAGATGCGATCGTCAATCGAGTGCAAGTTCGAGGGTTGATGGTGGTAAGGTTCTTATAGCTGTGCAAAATGAATTGGAGTCACCTCTCATAATGTCTACTTTATACATTGCGTTTTGCAGTGCTGCGGAAATTCATGATTTCGGGATGACAACAACACATAGGTTGAAACGATACCGTTTAAACACGTTCTGGTGCGTTTTGCTTCAGCAGCAGGTCACTTACCATCCCGAAATTCCGGTCCCGAATTTCCGCAGCCGACAAAACGCAATGCACAAAGTAATGCGGAGGATAATATGTGGGTTTCATTCCTTGTAGACAATGCTTGTGTGGTTATATTTTGTGTATATTTACCGCCAGACAACTCATTAGCATATAATTTATTCTTCTCGAAACTACAAAATCTGTCGTTCCAGGATAACCAGCTTGCTTTGATGTGGAAAATGGTCAGAAGTCCTAATGACTACAACATAGTTAGGAAATTAATAGCGCGATCGAAAATGTTTATTGAACACTGGTTGCTTGTGGAATTTCTTGTCAAGGGATGGAATGTGATCGAATTATTTGCGGTCGGAAATGCGTTTGGAGGCCCGTGCTGTAGCTGGTTGATGTAACACCTATCAAATGTTTGCTGGCCACTTCGAATCTGTAACATGAGAGGTACTCATTAATTATCCGATTCAGTGGTGGGCGTTGATGCCAATGTCTTCAGTCTCATTCATTTGTCTGGGGAGGGTCTTCAAAACCTGAACTTGAAAAAAAACTTGTGGCCTTGACCATATATCTGGAATTTTTGCGCGCATGTTCTAGAGAACATCGTGCTATCATTTTGTGCAAATGTCTGTAATTTTCGGAATTTTTGCCGAAAATGGTCTCAAACATTAGGTTCGACTCATAGATGAATTCGAGGTCAAAATCGATTATGTCTGTCCGTTGCCACGATAAGTTTCGTACGGAAAGAGATGGCGACTTGAAATTTTCAGTGAATATTGCGCCTCCAAATGCGACGGTTGAGTTGAGCACATCTGTCTAGCTTTATTCACAATAGTGGCTATGTTGTCCGTCCAGTCTAGCCTGAAAGTAAATGTCGACATAGAAGTAAGTGGTTGACATCGATTAAATATCTACCATCTGGGTTGATTATATGATACTACAACACACAATGTAAACTCACGCGCATATCAGCCTTCTGTCTCTCTCAGATCGAATACGTCATCTGGTGACCGATACACTAGCAAGCAGTGTTTAGTTGAGTGATGAAGTTGCCCATCCGAGAAAATGACGTTTGTAAATAAATGCTACTTGTCTCTAGGTGAAGTAATGCGCAAAGCAGTTCAAATCTCGTTCCTCAAGTGATCTTACCTTGTGTGTTTTAGTATCATGGGTTGATTCTACCAATGTGGAACATCTAAACACGATACCAATTGTTTAGCAGCTCTAAGTCTTACTACAGAATATGTCCCTAAGATATTGGGAAATTGCTTGGTATCGTCACCAAATAAGGCACAAGATGATTTGATGTATCGTGGAAGGTCGGCAGTATAAAGAAGAAAGAGTACCGGTCCAAGCACTGAGCCTTGGAAAAATCCACTAGACACGCGTCTCAGCTGAGAGGAGGCATAACCAGCTCTAACTCCACAAGTTCTGCCAGTAGGAAGAGACTTGATCCATGCAAGACGTTTACCTCTTATTCCGAAATGCGCAGGCTTTAATATGAGGCAATGGTTTGGTACTCCATAGAAAGCTTTGGCAAAATCCAGGTAAATATATGATGTCGACAGGAGTATCCGTGTCTTGACCCTTGGTCCAATCACTGATGCAGAGAAGAAGGTTGGTAATAATTGAACAGGAAATGTTATATTCCAAAGAAGAGAAACAAAAGTTCATCACAGATTATTTTATGCATCAGTTATCAAATAGCTGAAGTCAGAATTATCAGTCTGTAATTACTAACAGATAGTTCGTCTCCTTTTTGTGCGCATGTTCTGCGGAACGGCGTGTTATCATTTTGTTCAGATGTCTGTAATAGACAATTTTCTGAAATTGGTCTCAATCTATAACGATAACTTTCGAATGGAAAGAGATATCGACTTGAAATTTTCAGGGTAGGTGGCGTGTCCTAATGGGACAGTTAATTTCATTGTTGGACATAATCAGCCAAACGCTTTCTAACTGTACTAGTTTTGTTTTCAACCAATACAGATCTGATCGAATTGGAACTTGGTAACCGTTGCCACAATAACTTTCGAATGGAAAGAAATAACGACCTTCAGGCAGGTTGCGCATCTGAATGCGACATTTGAGTTCGTTGATAGGCATAATCGGCCAAACGGTTTTGGAGTTATGCCCATCTGAAATTTTGTGCTTATTTCCTCTATAACTCAAAATATTCAAAGACGATCTAATTAAAACTCGGTAATTACTTGTAGAATGACGACGCGGCCATTTTTACGAAATTTCGTTACTATCGGATGAGGAGCTCAAAAGCCTCGTACCGGGATTAATTCCCGTAGCCAAAATTGTTTTTTTTTTCATGTTTTTTTATTTCTATCGATATAATAACTTTGAAGAATAGTTGAATTCAAGTCGATCTCAATAACATTACTTGAGACGTGGCTTTTTTCGTATATTATTGGATATTTAATGGATTTCAATTCCAATAGAATACATATGTCAGAATTAATAATTCAGTGAAATTAGACGATTCTCTCCTTATCTACTCAAGTCATTATCATGTCATTAAAATGGTACGAAATGTATTCATATCTTATAAAGGCTGAGAAAACGAACTAAATCGAAGGTAAATTCGATTAAAAGTGTCCAATAGAGGTGAATAAAACGTTATTAACCGTACCTTGGTCGGTTTAAGGTTCCGCTCGATCGTGTTATGCTTGAATAGACAATGGAATATGCGCTCAAAAGCTCCTGACTTCACGTCAGTGCTTTTCTAAATTTTTTAAATATGGGTGTGACGCTGTTAGGCAACCAGATGGCAGCGATCAGCTACAGAAAGATGTTGTGAAGAGAATGGCCGAAGACAAAGGTAAAGCTTTGGCATAACGACGCAGTAGATTTTCATGAATGCATGTAGATCGTACAGTCCAAGATGCATAAAATAACAAGGTGTCGACACTCCCTGTTAATTCCTGTTAAAATTTTCGGCCGAAAAACGGACCTAGAATTGTCAAATCACGTACTTTATGTACTACTTCACTTTGTAAACGATGGTGCCGCTAGAGTCGATTTCGAAGATTCTGACAAGCGAGTAAATGAAAACTGAAAAGCGACAAAGCTCACTTTCCACCGTTGCTAGTTCGTAAATCCAAATTAAAAGAATATAATGAAACAGTTCATTGAAAAATCAATTCACTTTTTGAATAATCAGACATCTGTTCGGACATTATATGTAAACCCCATTTTTTTGGAATAGACATTTCATCTTGCCAAGACATAATGAAGTCAAATAAGGGATTTATCAGTAAAGTAAGGGAGTTTCATTGGAACATTTTGAATGGAATTGTAAATGAACGAATCTGTGAAATCATTATTTTTCCATTACAAAGATCACATGTCATTAGAATATATGCATTTAATTTATGTATTTTGAAATACATTGAATAATACAGAATTTTCGGCAATACGTCTACATAACATCTTTCGATATCATATACAGGGTGTTTCATCATAAACTGGACAAACGAATACAGCGTGTAGATGACATCGGGAGAAACATTTTTGCCTTATGACAGATACCCCGTTTTCGAAGCATAAGCGAGATACAGGGTGTTCAAGGTAATTTTTGAGCAATATTCTATCGAGTGTGGTCAGTTATGTGTAACATTTGAAATAATGGTTTTTGGTCACATCTCAGTATTTTTTTATGCTCAATTCTGAAATGATATAAGATTCTGAAAATAGTATTTAAAAATGGCAGAAAACCTGCAAAGTTCGAAATTTTTTTACGCGGTTGCCAATTTGAGTTTCACTGTATGAATTATCTCAAGTTTTTGAGAAATTCTGTGAAAAAATTTTTTCAAAAGTCGAACACAACTTTTTTTTTACATGTCTACAGCAAAAATAAAATTTCATCCGAAATTGATGAAATTTTCCACGCTTATACTATTCTTCAACCTTAACGAAAATATGAAAACAGAACCGAAAAATATCGATGGGTTTGTTTTTTATAGCCATTCAAAGTTTCCACACGGATATCTAACTTATTCGTTTTTTGAAAACTGGTTTGGCTATGAGGGCAAAAAGTTTGAAATTGAACTGCCGAAGCATTCCAGATGGAAATTAAAATTTCTCAAAAAAAAATTTTTTTGTTCATATTTCAATAAAACTCTGGCTGGAATCGAACTAGTGACCTTGCGATAGGAATTACTCTTAGCTCTAGATAGAAATTGAAATTATTCAGAACATATTAATAATCGTTACCTAGCAACAGTAATTCACAGAATTTGACAATATGTTCGAATTCAACTGAATAATATTTCGTTAGTTTCTTATAAAACATTTCAATTCGAGCAGAAATTAAATAATCAATGTTGGAAATAATTATTTGGTTCAGCGAATCAAGAAAATCAAGAAAGTGAGAGAATATTGTCTTATAGCAAAATTTTCTTGAATTTTTAATTTTATATTTTACTAACGCAAGAATATAACACAATAGTAGACAAATTTAACAATTAATTGAACAACTCTGACGAAATTATAGATTATAATTCAGTTTCAAAAATATTCCCATTCATTTGAACACACAGTCTCGCTCTTTTCACCACACTGTTCACCGCTGAACCTATCATTCCTTGATTATGACGAATTTCCTGGGCAGCTGATTCAATTCGTTGAATCAATTCTTCTTTCGATTCTACTGGAGCTCGCTTGTCGTAGACCAGACTTTTGATATGACCCCAGAAATAAAAATCCAGTGGAGTTAGATCTGGAGAACGTGGAGGCCATGCAACAGGTCCAAACCGACCAATCCATCGCCGTGGGTATTGGGAGTCTAGAAACTCGCGTACACTCCTGACTGTGTGCGCAGGACAACCATCGTGTTGGTACCGAATACCTCTAAATTGATTCAAAGGAATATTTTCCATGAGATCTGGTAGAGTCTCTCGTAAAAATTGATAGTAACCATTTCCAGTCAATGTTTCAGGGAGAATGAAAGGTCCGATGATGAATCTGTCCTTCATTCCCGCCCAAACATTGACTGAAAACCGAGCTGAAAACCTTTTTTGACTATTCATCGAAACCGAAGAATGTGGATTATCGATTTGCCATACCACATTATTTTTTCTGTTAAAAAATCCATCTCTATGAAAGGCGCTTCATCGCTGAATAAAATGAGACGTGGAAAATCTCTATTCGCACGCGTTCTTCTTAAAATGAATTCACAGAATTCTTTCCTTTTACTGCAATCACCTTCTTCTAATTTTTGACATCTTTGAAAATGATATGGGTGGTAGTGATTCCTCTTTAGAACTCTCCATACAGTCGATTTACTTTGGTTCACACTGGGGTGATTAGATATCATTTTAGTTGATATTTTAGGATTACTCTCAACCAAATCCAGGACACGTTCATCGTGACTTCGTATTGTTTCTTTTTTCTTTCGGTTAAGAGTGCCATCTTCACGTAATTTACGTACTGTTGCCATAAATGTTTTAAAGTTTGGTACTGATCGGCTTGGAAATCTGCGGGCGTATATTTCTCTCGCTTTCCTCCCTGAGGAATTCGCTTCATAATAAGCCTGAACCATATCATTTTTCTCCAAGATTGAATATTTCATTTCTGCTCAAATTAAAATGGTTTTCAAGAAACTTGCGAAATAATATTCAGTGAATTCGAATATTCTATCAAATGCTTTTAATTACCGTTGCTAGGTAACGATAATTTATATGTTCCGAATAATTTCAATTTCTATCAAGAGCTAAGAGTAATTCCTACCGCAAGGTCACTAGTTCGATCCCGGCCAGAGTTTTATTGAAATATGAGCAACAAAATTTTTTTTTGAGAAATTTTAATTTCCATCTGGAATGCTTCGGCAGTTCAATTTCAAACTTTTTGCCTCATAGCCAAAACAGTTTTCAAAAAGCGAATAAGTTAGATATCCGAGTGGAAACTTTGAATGGCTATAAAAAACAAACCCATCGATATTTTTCGGTTCTGTTTTCATATTTTCGTTAAGGTTGAAGAATATTATGAGCGTGGAAAAGTTCATCAATTTCGGATAAAATTTTATTTTTGCTGTAGACATGTAAAAAAAAAGTTGTGTTCGAATTTTGAAAAAATTTTATCACAGAATTTCTTAAAAACTTGAGATAATTCATACAGTGAAACTCAAATTGGCAACCGCGAAAAAAATTTCGAACTTTGCAGGTTTTCTGCCATTTTTGGGCGCATGTTCTAGGGGAACATCGTCCTATCATTTCGTCCAAATGTCTGTAATTTTCGAATTTCGAGCTGAAAATTGGCTAATAGACTAATTCGGACTCCCTGATCACGAATCCGGTGTCAGATTTTTGGGTGCCGTCCGGCCGGCCGGCCGGTTTTCCGGCCGTAGGCACGATAACAGGAGCACCGAAGGTCCTATCGACTTCAAACTTTCAGGGTAGGTTTCTGATCAAAATGCGACGGTTAAGTTCGTTAACGGGCAAAATCGGCCGGACGGTTTAGGAATTATAGACATTTAAAATTTTGAGGTTATTTCCCTGATATTTCAGGAACTAAAGAAGATGTTGAATCGAAAATTGGTAGTCAGTTCGAGGATATAAACGCGCAACTTTTGGCAAAATTCTGTTATGATCGAAATGTTGGTAATTTAAAAAAAAAATATTTCTTTTAATTTTTTCGAAAAAAAAAAAATTTTTTTTTCGTGAACTATTCATCAGATTGCAACAAAAACTTGTACTAACGTCAATTGTAGTATTTTGCAACATTGTGCAAAATTTTGGCTCTATACGATTTCAATTTCTGGAGATATAAGACAAAATGTGTCAAATTTCCTGGGTCTCTCTCAGTATTTTCATCGATTATTATATAATAATCAATAATATTAAGGTATTCAACATGATACTGCTTTTTTTCTTTACTGGTCAGTACGGGCCACAAGAAAGATGAACATGCGCCCAATAGCTCCTGTCCACAGGGCTTGAACCAATTTTTAAATACTATTTTCAGAATCTTATATCATTTCAGAATTGAGCATAAAAAATTGGTTCAAGCCCTGTGGACAGGAGCTATTGGGCGCATGTTCATCTTCCTTGTGGCCCGTACTGACCAGTAAAGAAAAAAAGCAGTATCATGTTGAATACCTTAATATTATTCTGGAACACAAATTTTCCATTACAATAATCTTCATCTAGCTTCTATTTAGTATCAATTCCTGTAGAACGTGATCATAATAAGTGTTTTCCATATAATAAAATGTGTTTGAACTTGGTATGTAGGAAATCTGACATCAATTATTGGAACTAATTGATTTGACAAACAGCCGTCAAATGAGGTAAATAGATTTTTGTGACGATTTTCTGTGACCATAGAACGTCAAAACACGCTGGAATGTGAATTTTAAGCAATATCTTCTGGAATTGAGCTCGTATCGAACTGAAATTTTGCACACTCGTGTAGAATGCTTGATTTAACGTCGGTACAAATTTTTTTATTAAAAAATTTTCCAACTGCCCGATCCCAACAATACTTAGATAATATTATATCCATAAATTAAGCATTTCATTATTGCATTTCTTGAAATAGGTACCTTTTCAAGTCGATCAACATCGTCCTTCTTTCGACGTCTAAACTATGACTTGATTCTTTATGTGTATGTCTTTGAATTTGTTTTCGGTGGAATTCAAAGAGTTCATAGAATAATCGATGAAAATACTGAGAGAGACCCAGGAAATTTGACACATTTTGTCTTATATCTCCAGAAATTGAAATCGTATAGAGCCAAAATTTTGCACAATGTTGCAAAATACTACAATTGACGTTAGTACAAGTTTTTGTTGCAATCTGATGAATAGTTCACGAAAAAAAAATTTTTTTTTTTTCGAAAAAATTAAAAGAAATATTTTTTTTTAAAATTACCAACATTTCGATCATAACAGAATTTTGCCAAAAGTTGCGCGTTTATATCCTCGAACTGACTACCAAGTTTCGATTCAACATCTTCTTTAGTTCCTGAAATATCAGGGAAATAACCTCAAAATTTTAAATGTCTATAACTCCTAAACCGTCCGGCCGATTTTGCCCGTTAACGAACTTAACCGTCGCATTTTGATCAGAAACCTACCCTGAAAGTTTGAAGTCGATAGGACCTTCGGTGCTCCTGTTATCGTGCCTACGGCCGGAAGTACGGCCGGCCGGCCGGACGGCACCCAAAAATCTGACACCGGATTCGTGATCAGGGAGTCCGAATTAGTCTATTAGCCAATTTTCAGCTCGAAATTCGAAAATTACAGACATTTGGACGAAATGATAGGACGATGTTCCCCTAGAACATGCGCCCAAAAAATACTGAGATGTGACCAAAAACCATTATTTCAAATGTTACACATAACTGACCACACTGGATAGAATATTGCTCAAAAATTACCTTGAACACCCTCTATCTCGCTTATGCTTCGAAAACGGGGTATATGTCATAAGGCAAAAATGATTCTCCCGATGTCATCTACAGGCTATATTCGTTTGTCCACTTTATGATGAAACACCCTGTATATAAATATTATATATTATATAATTTAAATATATATATATATATATTATTTATGACGGTGTTTTTATAATTCGATATCTGTTTGTGAAGATATTGTTTAGTTTGGCCACTATATGTCCCATTGCAATCTTCACAATTTATCTTGTAAACGACATTTGTCTTTTCTCTCGCCTCGGTTTTTGGTTTTTGTTTCGAAAATTACTTCTTACTGTCATTATTCGGTTTGCGAGCAATTTTGATGTTATGTTGCTTTAATACTTTTTGGATACATTCCGAGGTACCATTGACATAGGGAAGTGAAATATAGTTCAGTTCTTGTTCAGATTTAAATAAATCTGTTATACAGTTTATGGATTTGTTTTTTGATGATTGGTTCGAAAAATGTTGGTGGGTAGTTATTTGCAATGAGTACTTCTTTGATTCTTTTTGCGCGCGTGTTCCGCAAGGAACAGCGTGCTATCATTTCGTCACAATGTCTGTATTTTTCGAATTTTTTTTCGAAAATGGTCTCAAACGATTAGGTTCGACTTCCTGATGAAGAATTCGAGGTCAAATTCAATTCTGTCCGTCCGGTCCGGCCAGCCGTTAGCACGATAACTCTCGAACGGAACGACTTAGAGCGTTGAAATTTGCAGGGTAGGTTTGTAGCGTAAATATCTCGGACAAGTTCGTTAACGGGCGAAATCCACCGAGCGGTTTCGGAGTTAAGGCCGTTTTTAGTCAAAACGTTTTTAATGAATATTTCCGGAACCAATCACTCGATCTTTCTGAAATTTGGCAGCAAATTGTAGAATCATGACCTTTATATGCCTGCAAAGTTTTGTTTTGATCAGACGGCCCTAAAGTAGCAAAAAAAAATTTCAAAAATTTTAAAATTTTGTTTTCAGGATAACTCGAAAAATACTGATCTGATTAAATTGAAACTCAGTAGTTAGATGCAAAAGACCAATGCAAACACCTTTGCAAAATTTCGTGAAGATCACGTGACATGAAAAAAATAAAAAAATTACTACTATTTTGCGAAATACTTTGCTTTAAATGCCGAAACCTATTTTTTTGAGGTTCATGCTGCCGTTTCCGGACATTTTTCGTTGTGCGCATGCGCAGATGAGAAGTCATTTAACTGCTGTAGTTTTCGTCAGAGAGGATTGGGGTTTTGGGGTGGCGGATGCTATTCCTCCATAGAATCCAGATCCCTGATGAGGGTCTGCGCATGCGTAGATTAAAGATGCGATATCTTCCGAACCACTAGTGTTGGAGAATCGGAGTTTTTTGTAAGGTGTGTTATTTTGAAAGGACTTTTAGCCGCGAGTAGATTGCGCATGCGCAGAAGAGAAGTGACTGTTTTTGGGTTGGAAGGTTATGTTGGGAGTGCTAAGTCGATATTGTGAGGTTTTAAAAGAATATTCATAGCAATTCAGTGCTCGGACACTAGTCAGTTTGGGGGAAATACCGTTGTTTCCGAGTTGAAGTGTGCATACCGTGGCCCTGGGGCCAATTTTGAAATTGATGTTACCCCTTACGAGCATTTTTCGTTATGCGCATGAGCAGACCATCAGTGATTTAACTGCTGAAGTTTTCGTCAGAGAGGATTGGGGTTTTGGGGTGGCGGATGCTATTCCTCTACAGAATCCCCTGGTGAGGGTCTGCGCATACGTGGATTCAAGAGGCGATATCTCGTGAACCACTAGTGTTGGAGAATCGGAGTTTTCTGTATGGTGTGTGATTTTGGGAGGACTTTAAGCCGCAAGTAGATTGCGCATGCGTAGAAGAGAAGTGACTGTTTTTGGGTTGTATGGGTTATGTTGGGAGTGCTGACCCGATATTGTGAGGTTTTAAAAGAATATTCATGGCAATTCAGTGCAAGGGCAAGTCAGATTGGGGGATGTAGCGTTGATTCCGAGTTAAAGTGTCCGTATCGTGGCCCTGGGGCTAATTTCGAAATTGATGTTACCCCTTACGGGCATTTTTCGTTATGCGCATGAGCAGACCATCAGTGATTTAACTGCTGGTGCTTTCGTCAGAGAGGATTGGGATTTTGGAGTGGCGGATGCTATTCCTCTATAGAATCCCCTGGTGAGGGTCTGCGCATGCGTGGATTCAAGAAGCGATATCTCCTGAACCACTAGTGTTGGAGAATCGGAGTTTTTTGTGAGGTGTGTAATTTTGGGAGGACTTGCAGGCAGGAGTATATTGCGCTTGCGCAGATGAGAAGTGAATGGTTTTGGGTTGTTTGGGTTATGTTGGAAGCAATGAGCCGATATTGTGAGGTTTTAAAAGATATTCATGTCAATTCAGTGCACGGACACAAGTCAGTTTGGGGGAAATAGCGTTGTTTCCGAGTTGAAATGTCTGTATGGTGGCCCTGAGGCGAATTTATAAATAACTATATTCAGTAGATCTATATTAAAATACGTTCGGATTTGGAGAAGAGGCAATTGCGTTCCAAACGGAGGTCCCACAACCGCATTTTTTTTCGATCTACGGTAAAGCTAACAGCCAAACTGTATTGATAGCTATATTTGCTAAAGGAACTTGAAAAAAAAAAAAAGCACTGACGTGTAGTCAGTACTCTTTGGCGCGCGTACTCACGGTGGCTAATTTGAATTGAATGATGAGTACTTCAAGCTCAGTAGATAGAGCGAGCCGAAGATCTACCCAAAGGATAGTGGACACCATTCACTGTCGGTTCAAAAATTAACAGTGCTGTATCTAAGCTGCCATCAGGATAGATTAACAACGTTGGAAAAGAACACAAGTGACTCTCCTTAGTCGCACAAGCTCCTAGAAGATTTGGGAGGGTCAGTATAATCCTAATCATGTTAATCGCACGCGCGCAAAAGCAGATTGACTTAACAATGAAAGAAAAAGTGTAAAAAGTCAATCTGCTTTGGCGCGCGTGCGATTAACATGATTAGGATTATACTGACCCTCCCAAATCTTCTAGGAGCTTGTGCGACTAAGGAGAGTCACTTGTGTTCTTTTCCAACGTTGTTAATCTATCCTGATGGCAGCTTAGATACAGCACAGTGCTTTTTTTTTAGATTTTTGGGTCTATATTTCTCGTGGGATAATCGAATTGTTCTATCAGCTAGACTTATGAATACGCTCTTTTTATAATTAATTGGTGTATTTGAATCATAATGTAAATAGCGTTGTGTCCAGATATTCTTTCTAAACCAATCAGTTTCTGTGTCACCATTTTCAGAGTATTTCAGGTTGATATCTAGGAAGTTAATTGATTGTTGTTGCTCTTTTTCGACAGTAAATTGTAGACGAGGGTGGAAAGAGTTGAAAACATGGTGGGTGTATTCTAATTTGTAGGCAGGACTACACAAAATGCAATCATCGTCATATCTTTTGTAAAAATGGGGAGAGTGGTTTAAACCGGCAATAGCACTATTTTCTAATTCGTCCATTACCAATTTGGCGATATTGGAGGAGATGGGGGAACCCATAGCTCTACCAAAAATCTGTGAAAAGCAAGTGTCATTGTACATAAAAAACGTCGCGTCAAGGCACAGTCTTACGCCTTCAATAAAGTTTTCTAAACTGAGGGATGTATTATCTTTTATTTAATTCCATCTTTTTTTTATACATTGGATTGCAGAGTCGGTTGGTATATTAGTAAATAAGGAGGTCACATCAAAGGAAACCAGAATGTGTGTTTTTGGGACGTGCAGTGATTTTATGAACTCGTGGAAATGCCATGAATCGTTAACGTAGTATTCTGACCAATTATTTTTGAGAGAATGGTGGAAAGGTATTTTGAAATATTATAAGTAACTTACCCTGCAAATTTCCATCCTCTTACTCCTTTCGTTCTTGAGTTATGGTGTTAACGGACGGACGGCCGGCCGGCCAGACAGAATCGATTTCGACCATGTATTCTTGATCAGGGAGTCAAACCAAATCGTTCATGACCATTTTCAGCCAAAAATTCGAAAATTACAGACATTTGGGCAAATTGGTAAACACTCTCTTCCGAAAGGAAACAGGATTGTAATATTTTACGTGAAACCTTCAGCAACTTTCAACTGAGGATGTGTTCAATCTCAGGCATATGGATTTTTTGGAGTCCTCTTTGTTTGTTATGGTGTCGTAGACCATTCTGAATTGCACATCTATCATATTTTGTTCTTTTCTTTGTTTGACTGATTGTATTAGAAAATAACTTATCCATTCATAGTATGATTAGATAAAATAAAATAAATTAATGTACAAACATGTAAATAATTGATGAAAAACACCAATAAAACTAATGTGAGAAAACGAAGTATCGCTTAGATAAATAAGTAGATACTCAGAGTTGTGTCATCCTTTGTCTAAATATATATAGGATATAGGAAGTGGTATATCAATGCTATACGGTTTAGTATTGGACGTGTAGAGGGTGGTGAAATATTAATGAAGATTGGAAATGTCCAGAATCATACTAATCGAGTCCTGATATTTTCATTTTCAGAAATGGTAAACGAAAGCAGACAAAAGGAATGATGAAACAGTCAATCAGAAATCCGTCAGATGATTCGTTCAAGATTTATCGAACTTTTTAAGTTCGATAATATTCGAAAATCTCACTGTATATCAGAAACCAATGACCTCAGAAAACTGAAATCTATCAATATTAGTCCTCCTAGATCTCCCTTGATTATAGTTACCGTTTGCCGTATTCATCCCGAGACACCATGTATTGTGATATTATCATAATACTGGTTGCCCAAACCAAAATTTGAACACCCCCAGAACTCAGAAACGAGGAATTTTCGAAGATTTAAAAAAAATGGGTCAACTCCTATTTTCAGTTGGACGAATTTCCATCATGAGTTTGTCCCGAAAAAGTCACCCCCATGAAGGTGGCATCAACCACCAACATTTTCTGAATAGGGAAGAGATATCGAGTGTTGATTAGTTTGAAAAAGATTTATGTTCTGTACACAAGCCAGTTAAAATTTTCAAAATCGGTTCATTATTCATGAACTAATGTAATAATTCGTAGCGCTCAAGACAGAAGAGAATGGACTCAGCTAGGGGAGGCCTATGTCCAGCAGTGGACGCAGAGGGCTGATTGATGATGATGATGATGATGAATGTAATAATTGAACTTACAACAAAATCGCCCATTTGAAATTTTGATATAACGCTTTTATAACCATAAATTTCTTTAATGAATGGTGTTACAAATGAGGACAATATATTAATTATTAATTGAACGAGCACGCTGAAGCTCCCGACGTCGTTTAGGGTTGTGATCGGTGATATTCAGTGAAATAAATTCCAAAGTTCCAATATAATTCGTAGAAAAAATGCCAGGTACTTGAAAATGTTGCTTATGGATGAGTAGGCGGCTGGCTGAACTCAACGGAAGCAAAACCATCATCCCATATCGGCCTGCAATCCATCAGTTTACCTTCTGTATCGTTGGTGAATGTTCGATGATCCGTGATGATGAGAATGTTGTATTACGGGAACTTAATCAACATATTTGAATATCGGAATATGCAGGGCAGTATCTAGAGCGTGGCAAGTGTGGCACTCGCCACGGGCGCAAGGTCCACAGAGACGCCAAAAAGTATTAAAAAAAAATATAAGCAACAAGCAAAATAATTAGAAAAAGACTACGACACAGCGCAAAGTGAGATGAATTGACGTCATTTCTTATGGCGATTTCCATTGGCACGCTCGGATCACTCGGAGTCATATTTGACAGATATTTTCGGTTCAATTGGACAGATGCATGACAGATGAGATCGATTTTGAGTGCTCCGAGCGTGTCAATGGAAATCGCCATTAATTTCAGTCTTCCACACTTAGCGTTCATTATTATTTAATATTGAGGTAAAATTTCTAATAATTAAATTGAATACTATATTACTAAGTTCGAAAATGTATCACGGTGTGGAGTAGAGAAAAGTAGATCAGGTGTACCAGTCACGTGGTAAAGGAGTAAGCGGATTAAATAGATATTCTCGTTTTGACTCACTCCACAATATAATAACACAAAGTAGAGTGAACAGAGCAAATGAAAGGATGTCGCAGAGTAAAATGAGCAAATCGATGCATTTATCGAACTGATGATAGCAAAGTTGAACATTTATATTATTTTCGGACCAATTTATTGGCGAAAAAAATGTGATTGCATAAAAAATTGTATTCTCAATCAAAGAGCAAACCATGATTTTAGTTTATTGAGTTATATTTGAGTTGGTCTATTCAAAGAGTTGTTAGAAATGAAAAACTTTTCAGATAGACCAACTTATGAAATAGAAAACTAATATAATGGATTAATTGACATTGAGTATTGAATTATTCATCAGTAATTATAATTTCTTTACCAACAAATATTTGTCTGAAAAAAAATAAATGAAATTTTTGGGCGCGTATTTTGGGGAACATCGCGATATCATTTTTCCCAAATGGCTGTAATTTTCGATTTTTTTTGCCGAAAATGGTCTCAAAAGATTGGACTCGACTCCATGATGAAGAATTTGAGGTTAAATTTGATTCTGTCAGGCCAGTCGCCCAAACGACGAACAAGTGCATCCCAATACGACGGACAAGTTCGTTAATGGGCATAATCGGCCAAACGGTTTCGGAGTTGTAGAATAAAAACTCAGTTATGTATGTGCAAGTTTGTGAGAATCGAATCACTAGAAAAAATTTTTAAAAGGATTGAAAAGTGTTATTCATCTCTCGATAACTTGACAACGGAAAGAGATAGCGACTTGCAATTTTGAGGATAGATTGGCCATCTAAATGAAACTTTCGAGTTTGTGAAAAGGCATAATCGGCGTAACAGTTCTGGTGTTATACCTATCTGAAATTTTGATTTTATTTTCTTTTGTTACTCAAAAAAGATGAAACCAATCCAATTCAAACATGGTAGTTGGTTGTAGACTGTCGACGCGCCAATTTCACGAAATTATATGAGGATCGTATCTCTAGAAAATTTTCGAAAATTCTTTGAAAATCTTTGGAAATAATTTTACCTATATCTCTGATATTATCCATCTGAAATAATTGAAATTTTGCGGATGGCTTCAAAACCTTGTTTTATTTGTATACATTTTATTTGTGTGTTTCAATGTTTTTAATAAAATAAGTAAATATCCATAAGATTGTGTATTAATTCGAAACTGTTACGAAAATATTGTATGACTGAAATTGTGAAAAAAAATACTATAAGAAAATATAATGGATGAAAATAAATCTAGGCAAATGGACGGCGCTCCTAATATTGCCACAGGTGCAATAATACCTAGATACGGCTCTGATAATCTGTGTCTATCAATTCCAGGAATAATGGTGAGGTTGTCTGTATATGTAGGCGATATTATAGATTTTTCCGAAATTCCTACTACTGCAATAAATGAAATTTTTTTTTAAATTGTTTCTAACTAACTAACTAGGACACTGTCGCCTCAGGAAGCATTTTTGATGAGAATAGGTTTATCAGATACTGACGAGTGCAGATTCTGTGGGGAGGAGGAAGAAACTCCTCTTCACCTTGTTACAGAATGCCTCGCCATTGCAAGTCAGCGAAAGGAATGCTTTGGACAGGAAACTTGTAGGAGTGAAGACGTAATATCCTTGAAGCCTTCCCAGATATTGAGGTTCATTTATACTCTGGAACTGGAGGGCGAGCTGTAGATGGCGTAATGGTGAGAACAGCTCTGATGGGGGGCACAATAGATCTCAAGGTCGCGGTGCAACGTAACCCCTTATCAATAATAATAATAAATAACTAACTAACTAATTTGTTACTGACTAACTCATATCGAGTCGAATGATCAACATGGAATTCTTCGAAAGAATTGCTGGCAGTAATGGGAAGGATTGAAGGACTACTAACACTTCCTTGAGAAACTAAAAATCCAAACTAGGACCAAAATGTATTTCTAGTGAATTTTGATGTTCTGAAGATTGTTCCCGAATGTTCTACTCTGAAGGTATGCGCGGAATTTTAAGCGATTTTGACAAATAGATTCTGAAATATAAATTTTTTGAAGAAAACATTTATTTAAATTTTATTCTAGTGATATGATATTTTAGGGATCCGATATTTCGCGGAAATTAGCGCCTGCATTCTACCAGTAATTACCAAATTTTAAATTGATCAGATTTTGAGTTACTGAGGAAATAATAACAAAATTTGAGATAGTATACCTCCGAATCCGTTTGGCCAATTATGCCCAACCACGAACTTAACTGTCCGATTTGAATGCGCAACCTACCCTGAAAAATTCAAGTCGCTGTCTCTTTCCGTTCGAAAGTTATAATGGCAAAGATCGCCCATACAGCTTCTGAAATCACCAAAGGCTGCTCGGATTACCTAAACTCCTTTCACTTTCATAAAGTCTCCCGGTTGGCCATTATTTAGGTCTATCACGTTTTTGTAACTAAAACACAGGCAGGTTGGCACTGCTAAAATATCGTCAAGGTCAAAACGATTCGTCGAGACGTTGCCAATTTCTACTCTCAACATAATCATAACATAATGTTCAATCTTAGACAAGACATTGTCACAGACCATTATCTTATATTAGTAGTTTTGAAGAAGCAGAAGTGCTGTACAGAACCGAAATCTGCAATAGAAAAACTTACTTAGTTTCCTATCATTATATTTTATTGAGGTATAAGAATGACTCGGGTTTCGTAGTACTACTACATTTTGAAACTGGTGTATTTCAAGTTGTGCAAGGTATTTAAATGTCTTCTTGAGAAAAGTGGAGAATTTCATAGTCACGTCTGTTCGTTTAGAAGTTTTCCTGCCGGGTTAATCAGGTATTTTTATTATTTTTTCAAATGAACTAACACACAGTAACGGACTACTCTATCCATTAATTTTCAATGAAATTCCAACACTTGATTCTAGGTTTCCCTACAAGAAAATAGCATAATTGAATATTCCAACCAGTTTATATACGTGAATTATTTCTAGTAACAACAGAATAAAAATTTTCTTCTCAGTCGCCAGGATTGGAATTATTGAGTAATCATTAAAGGATACTGTGGGAGGTATACTCATTATTCAACGGTTTTTTTCTGGGTTTTCTCTCCCAAACTCTGAAAAATATCTATAAAATAAAAATTAATTATTTTATAGATATTTTTCAGAGTTTGGGAGAGAAAACCCAGAAAAAAACCGTTGATAATGGAATTATTGAATTCACATGATCTCTTCTCAAATTCATTATTTTTCCGAAAAATTCACATTGTGAAAATTCGTAATTACTACGACTTCTGTGCAGAGAGGACAACGTTGCGTAGTTATCTGACAGGAAAATGACTATAACCTATCATTTTCAAAATATACATGGTGAAATGTGTCAAATTTTCATGGCCAATCGGAAGACTTTATAAAAGTGAATGGAGTATACAATATAGATCCGATCGTGTTCAAATTTGGAACTTGGCTATAGGTGAATGAATTGTGTAGGTGATAATTTATGAGATACATAATTATTTTCAATGATTTTTTTTTAATTTACTAGTTATACGACACTAACGAAATTGCGTAAAAATTTGCGACTCAGCATTTTACAACTAATTACCATGATTGAATTGGATTGGAATCGTATTTTTGAGTAATTGAGGCAAAAAAACAGAATTTCAGATGTGTATAACTCCAAAACCATTTGGCTGAATATGGCTATTAACGAACACAAATGTTGCATTAAGATGCGCAACCTACCCTGAAAATTGCAAGTCGCTATCTTTTTCCCTTCTCAAGTTGCCTTGAGATACATGCTATTTTTTAATAATTTTTGTTGAATATTTTAGAATTACGATTCTCATGAAATTGAACATGCATTTTTGTGTCAGTATCCTACAACTAGTTACCAAGTTTCAATTCGATCGAATCTGTATTGTTTGAAAACAAAAGTAGTACACGGAAACCGTTGGGCCGATTATGGCCATTAACGAACCTAACCGTTGCATTCGGACGTGCAACGCACCCTGAAAATTTCAAGATGCTATCTCTGTCTGCTCGAGAGTTATCGTGGCAACCACCGGTCAGCCGGACAGAATCAATGTTGGACTCGAATTCTTCATCAGTGGGTCGAACCTAATCGTTCGAGACCATTTTGGACAAAAAATTAAATAATGACAGACATTTGGGCAAAATGATAGCACGCTGTTCCCCAGATCATGTGCGCTGAATCTCCCGAAGAAAGGTGTGGGCTTTTCAAACTTCTTGACACATTCTAGTCGACTCCACAAGAATTTCTTTTTTTGGTCAACTCTGGTCTACCCATAGACACTATATAATAATTAATAGGAGAAATCTTTTTTTTCGACATTCATTGCATGCTCAGGTTTTTCCAAATTGAATTTGCTGAAATGAATACCAAATATTCTTGCTTGTTTCCGAAGATTCTGAAATAGCCTATCATCGTGATGAAAAACAGAAAATTCAGGGAGAGAAAATAATAAGTATCAGCTCTATCATTGCGATGTGTACATTGAACCCTGCAGTGTTTCTCATTAGTTTTATTGTAACACCGATTGTTGACGTGGCGACGCGTCACATATTTTCGCTAAATTTCGTGGATTATTTTTGACGTTTCTTAAAACCAATGAAATGCTTCTTTATTTGTCACAAGGGTAAGTTTCAACCAATTATGTCATCATTTTATAGTGGGAATAAACCTCTTGTGATTATTATCGGGAATAATCACTGTGGATTTTATTTGCCTAGCAAATGTCAGATAGTTGTCAGTAATAATATAACAAGAGAGTGAGAATAAATTAAAAATAATTTGACAGATTTTTTGAAAACTTGTTGCCAGGCAATAGTCACGAGAGCCCGCAGGGCTCGAGTTTCAATTTCCAAATGGCAACAAGTTTGAACAAAATCTGTCATATTATTTTCTAATTTATGGAACTCGCGAGTTATATTTGACTAGGTTATTATTTTATTCACAAATTTTTACAATGAAAAAGATCAATAAAACTATCATAAACCGATAATTTCACCCATTTTATATATCGTGTTGACACAATTAGGTGATTATTTTGACAACTATCTGACATTTGCTAGGCAAATAAAAGCCACAGTGATTATTCCCGAGAATAATCACAAGAGATTTATTCCCACTTTAATGATGACATAATTGGTTGAAACTTACCCTTGTGACAAATAAAGAAGCATTTCATTGGTTTCAAGAAACGTCAAAAAATAAGCGAAATAATTACCTAATTGTGTCAGATATATAAAATGGGTGAAAATTATCGGTTTAGTACCTTTTCTGAAGCAGAAATAACAAAAAAGATTTTAGAAAATACTTCAAAAAGTACTCTAATAAGTAATCAGTCTATATAGAGACAATTTGAGACCTTCACCAAAGAAAGAAATTATATTCTGGATCAATCTCCTACAACAGCTACTCTGGCATTGATTTTGAAAGATTGGGCTTATAACATGAAAAGAAAAGACGCAAATGATTATAAAGTAGCAGTAATAAAGACATTTGGAATAAAACGGCAAAATTAGTTCAAGAACTTTACTTTAATACGTATAACAGGTATAATTTTATGATAGTTTTATTGATTTTTTTGGCGCTCTAGTTCCTCAGAACTGAGTGCTTATCAATTTGCCCAAATGTCTGTTATTTTCGAATTTTTGGCTGAAAATGGTCTCAAACGATTTGGTTCGACTCACTGATCAAGAATCCGAGGTCGAAATCGATTCTGTCCGGCCGGTCCGGACGATTACTCTCGAACGAAAAGAGTTAGAGGATTGAAAATTGCAGAGTGGGTTTGGAGCGTAAATATCTCGGTTAAGTTCGTTAATGTGCAAAATCCAACGAGCGGTTTCGGAGTAATGGCCGATTTTAGTAAAACATATTTTTTATAAATATTTCCGAAACCGATCACTCGATCTATCTGAAATTTAGCATCAAATTGTAGAATCATGACCTTCATACGTACGTGAAGTTTTGTATTGACCAGATTACCGCAAAGTGTAAAAGAAATTTTTGAAAATTAAAAAAATTTTTTTTTTACAGTAACTCTCGAACGGAATGAGCTAGGCAGTTGAAATTTTCAGAGTAGGTTAGGGCGATGAATATCTCGGTTAAGTTCGTTATTGAGCAAAATAGGCCAGATGGTTTCGGAGTACCGAAAAAATTTTTTTTTTTAATAAACAAATTTCAAATTCAATTTTTATTTAAGATGCAGTTTCACCATTAAAATCCATTGATATCATTTTCAACTCCAACAAGCTAATACTTTCGGAGATATGATTTTTCGAAATTTCAATAATGAATCGTACTTCTATGTTTTCACAGAATGTTATCATTATTCTATCTAAGCTTTATTATATGATCTGTGTTCGTACTCGTACATGTCATCCTGTTCTATAAGAGAGAGTCACATTCATTTCAGCTATTTTAATTTGATTTCTTTCATGGTGCAGTTCTCATTCTCAGATTTCTCATTTAATCTTGATAAATAAACTATTATTTGAATTGAATTTCCTTTATGATGCAGTTCTATCATATGAATACATTGATATAGTTCCCAACTCTGAGAAACCAATACTTTCGGAGATATAATTTATCTGTTTGAACTAGAGCGCCAGAAAGCTCCTGTCCACAGGGCTTGAACCCATTTTTTATTGTAAACATTTGTGAATCAAAAAATAATCTAGTCAAATATAACTCGCGAGTTCCATAAATTAGGAAATAATTTGACAGATTTTCAGATTTTGTTCAAACTTGTTGCCATTTGGAAATAGCCACTCGAGCTAACGTAGAGCTCTCGTAACTATTGCCTGGCAACAAGTTTTCAAGAAATCTGTCAAATTATTTTCAATTTATTCTCACTCTCTTGTTATATTATTACTGATTAATCACTAGGAAATTTCAAAAAATCTGGGTAGCCATTTCCACTACAACTTTCGAACGGAAAGGAGTAGCAATAATAGGCCAAAACGGTTTCGGAGTAATACACATATGAAATTTTTTTGTTATTTCCTGAAAAACTCGAAAAATAAAGATCCGATCGATTTGACACTTTCAGATACTTCAGATACTATATCTCAGATTCCACTGATATGCCGGTTCAAGCTTCAAGCCTGCTATTTTAAAATCGACTACCGGATTTCAGTTCCATCGGCTCTGCATTTTTGGAATGATTTCATTTTGAAATTTGAATTAAGGTGATCCATTTTCTCACGTATTAATGCTGCCTTTATTCATTCTCAACTTCATGCAGTATTTCGTGAGGGTGTACAAGGCGTGAATAGACAATAGAACATGCTGACTTCATGTCATTCCTTTTTCGAATATTTATATTTTCGTTTCAATCGCACATCATCAACATATTAAACAACAGAACGACTTCTGATTATCCTCCCATTGAAGTCATACAATTTATTCACTATAATAATAAATTTTTCAAGGTTCCGTCGTAATAATATTACGAATCAAAATGATGTGTGCTAATATGAAATGTGGTAATGCTCCGTGGGCAGGAACTTTGGCGCTCTTGTTCAAACTTTTACAAATCATATATCCGAAAGTCTTGGTTTCTCAGAGTTGGGAATTATATCAATGGAGTCTTATGATAGAACTGCATCACAAAATAAATTAAATTCAACAAGAGTACTGAAAATTATTGATCCGAAACCACCAGACCGATTCTACCTAATAACGAACTTATCCATAGATATTCATTCCTCCAATCTACTATGAAAATAATTATATTATATCAATTGAAACTTGGCCAATATTCCAGTTTTGTTTTTACTGGAGATATTGTGAACCCAATTTGATTATCTTACCAAAGTATATATTTCTATCAGCATATGGATTATCCAAGAGCTATATTCGATAGCTGAGGTCATTTCATTTTGCATTCAATCATACTATTTTTGACATGTCTCTTATCTGTAGATGAAATTACAATGATGACACGTATGAACACAGATCATTAAATTCATAGATACGGATGTTGATTTTCGATTGCAGCATTCTGTGAAATCATAGGTTCACGATTTAATATGGAAATTTTGAAAAATTATATCTCCAAAAGTATGAATTTGTTAGAGTTGAAGATGATATAAATGGATTTTGGAATTTTTTTAAATTTTTACATACTTACTCTGTAACCATCAGGCCGATTTTGCCAAATAAGGAACTTAACTGAGATATTTATCTACCAAACCTACTCTAAAAATTTCAACTGTCCACCTCATATCGATTTTGACCACGGATTCTTGATCAGTGAGTCGAACCAAATCGTTTAAACCATTTTCAGCCAAAAATTCGAAAATTTCAGACCTTTGTGCAAATTGATAAGCACTCTGTTCCAATGAACAAGAGCGCCAACATTGGTGAGGATGCCATCGTAAGCACCATTTGAAACTCGTTTGACACAAAGTACAATAGGTATTGGAGAACAAGATTTCAAATGTTTTAGAAAGAACGACGTAACTGTAGTTAACCTGGAGCAAGTCTTACTAGAACTTCTGAGGAAGAGTCCGCATATCCCTATATTTGCTTTGTATAGCTGTTTCGAGTTTATCAAGCCCCATATTTTGATTGTCAATCAGTTTAATTGGTCTGACATCATCATCAGTCCATACCTACACCGAAATGGGACATAAGAGTAGCACCACAAGCAGCAAAACATTCGCCACAGAAAAGTGGATGAGAGAGATGAGAGTGTTGTCCCTTGAGTTGGGGCATTAATCAAATTACTTTAATCTCAGACGCGGTTCTACCCGGTTCTCTTCTCATGGCTAACCGCGGAAAGCTATAACAAACCACCGATTTCTGAAATATAACATCTGAAATTCTTATATTGAACGCATAGCGGTTGCAGAGGATAGGTTGATATTCAGAAGTCACAGAAACCTGACCAAATGGTCAACTAAGAACCTGCATTTTCAGAAGAATGAAAAAACGGATGAGTTGTGGTGGACATTTTAAGTTATTCGGTGATTACTCAATCGCGCATAGCTGTACTTGAATTCATCTGTTTGAATAATATTTTTGCACACATTTCCTAGTGCTATCAATAGACCCAAATGTCTGTAATGTTCAAATTTTTTGACGAAAATGGTCTCAAACGATTCAGTTCGATTGACCAATGAAGAATTCGTGTTGAAATTCAATTCTGTCCGTCCGTTGCCACAATAAATTTCTAACAGAAAGAGATAGAGACTTGCAATTTTCGGAATAGGTTTCGCATCCTAATGCAACGATTAGGTGCGTTGATATTGACATAATCGGTCAAATGGTTTCGGACTTACCCATCCGAAATTTTGCTGTTATTTCCTCAATAACTCGAAATATACAGATCTGATTGAATTGAAACTGAGTAATTAGTTGTAGAATGCCGACGCGCTAATTTTTCCAGGATCGTGAGGATTGTATCATTAGAAAACATAAAAAAATATTTCTTAAAAAGAAACATAAATTATTCTTCAAATGTTCCTTATTTCAGGAAATAGTAGTCAGATTACGCTAATCTCACGTCAGTACTTTTAATATTTTAATTCGAATAAATTCAATTTCTCTGGTGGCACTCGAGTTCTTTCGAACCGTACAGTTTAACTGTTTTTGGCGCTCTTTTTGCCCGAAACAGTGTGTTTATCAATTTACCCAAATATCTGAAATTTTCGAATTTTTGGATGAAAATGGTCTTAAACGATTTGGTTCGGCTCACTGATCAAGAATCATTGGTCAAAATCGATTCTGTCCGGCCAGCCGTAGGCACGATAACTCTCGAACGGAATGAGCTAGACAGTGGAAATTTTCAGAGTAGTTTCGGGAGATTAGTATCTCAGTTAAGTTCGTTATGGGGAAGAATAGGTGTAGTAACGAAAAAAACAATTTATTTTTACATTACAAATTTCAGATTCAATTTTTTCTTGAGATGCAATTTCATCATAAGAATCCATTCATATCACTTTCAACTGTAACAAATTAATACATTCGGAGATAACATTTTTCAAAATTTCAATATTAAATCGTAACTCTATGATTTCACAGAATGCTGTAATCTCTTGAATTCATGATCTGTGTTCATACATGTCATCATTGTCATCTCGTCCACAGAAAAGAGACATGTCCATAAAATAATGGTTGAATGCAGAATGTACAATGAAATAACCTCAGTTATCGTATATAGCTCTTGGAAAATCCATATGATGATCGAAATATATACTTTGGTGAGTTAATCAAATTGTGTTCAGAATATCTCCAGTAAAAACAAAACTGGTATACAGGTTAAGTTTCTGGTGGTTTCAGATTATTAATTTTTGGTACTCTTGTTGAATACATGATTTATGTTTTCCTTTATGATGCAGTTCTATCATAAGTATCCATTAATATCATTCCCAACTCTGAGAAACCAATACTTTCGTAGACATGATTTGTCAATGTTTGTACAAGAGCGCCAAAGCTCCTGACCAAAGGGCTTCCCCACATTTATTTTTGAAAATTCCGTTAAACTTGAGGAAGGATTTCGATCGCCAAGCACCGAAAAACTCTGAAATATTTCATTCCCTTGCTAAGCTCTATCTCCCCTTCAGGAGAGTTGACGAGAAATTAACAAGGTAATTTTATATCTTAGAATTTATGAATAAAAAAATCAGAACAAATTGACAGAAAAGATTATCTTTTCTTGGACATCAATTAATTACGTATTTAACAAATTAATTTTAAACACGGAAATTAGACTTACCGCCCGTTGGGCGTTTAAAAATGCTTCAACTTCTGTAGGGCCCTTCATAATAACTAACTTGAATATTCAGACCTAATCGGAAACAATAATTACCTACTTGTCCGGCTGTTAGAAGGTAGAAAGTAAAGCCTCGAAATATGCCTCCTTTATAGCCGTGGCATCACCTCAATCGCAGTCGAGAAAAGGGGAACAACAGTTTAGAAAGAAAACTTAAGCTGTGTTCACACTACAATTTCAGGCAATATATTGGGAAAATTCTATATTAGAAAAATTGGTTCAAGCCCTGTGGACAGGAGCTTTCTGGCGCTCTTGTTCAAACAGACAAATTATATCTCTGAAAGTATTGGTTTCTCAGAGTTGGGAATTATATCAATGTATTCTTATGATAGAACTGCATCATAAAGGAAATTCAATTCAAATAATAGTTTATTTATCAAGATTAAATGAGCAATCTGAGAATGATAACTTAACTGCACCATGGAAGAAATCAAATTAAAATAGCTGAAATGAATTTGACTCTCTCTTATAGAAAAGGATGACATGTAGTAGTACGTAGAAGTACGATTCATTATTGAAATTCCGAAAAATCGTACCTCCGAAAGTATTAGCTTGTTGCAGTTAAAAATTATATCAATGGATTTTTATGGTGAAACTGAATCTTAAATAAAAATTGAATTTGAAATTTGCTACTTAAAAAAAAGTTTATTTTTCGTTACTCCGAAACCATCTGGCCTATTTTACCAATAACGAACTTAACCGAGATATACATCTCCCTAATCTACTCTGGTTATTTCAACTGCCTAGCTCATTCCGTTCGAGAGTTATTGTGGAAATTTTTTTTTTTAATTTTCAAAATTTTTTTTTTTTACACTTTGCGGTAACCTGGTCAATACAAAACTTCACATGCGTATAAAGGTCATGATTCTACAATTTGATGCTAAATTTCAGATAGATCGAGTGATCGGTTTCGGAAACCGCTTGATGGAATTCGCCCATTAACGAACTCGTCCGAGATATTTATGCTCCAAACCCACCTTGCAAATTTCAATCCTCTAGCTCCTTTCGTTCGAGAGTTATTGTGCCTACGGCCGGCCGGCCGGCCGGACAGAATCGATTTCGACCTCGGATTCTTGATCAGTGAGTCGAAACAAATCATTTGAGACCGTTTTCAGACTAAAATTCGAAAATTACAGACATTTGGGCAAATTGATAAGCACTCTGTTCCGAGGAACTAGAGCGCCAAAAAGCAGGAACCGAACATGTTAGAAAGTAATAAAACATTGAAGGATGTTATAAGCGAAGCTGTAAACGGGAAATTATTTCGTTACAGACCATAAGAGTTCGTATCAATTTGAATTTACTGGGATGATATCGGATGAACATAGAGTCTGTCTACATGATATAAGCTGGAGCATTTCCGAGGCAACGTTTCAATCTATATACGAGGTAAGATCCCGATAAAGCTTCCTGGGAACATTACTTGGAAGATGATAAATACGTCCCATATTCTTTGTTGTGTCTATTGATTCTTAGTGAGATGTTAATGGGCCGTTATAAACCACCCTGAATACTCAGCAAATTCAAGTCTGGAGAGCTCAATCCAATCCAGATTTCCCGCTCAAGAGGATATTAATGGAGTAGATTATACAAGAGAGTAAACAGGTGAAGAGTTTTATGGATTCGTGTCGTCTCCAACCTTCGAGGAGTTCTGCCGTCTTGAGAAGTGCTTCATCCGTACTTTCCACGTAGCAGTATGTAGTTTATTTCGAGGATTCCGCATTTCTGGTGTCTTAAAATGAACGATTAATGAATGATAGATTAATTTTTGCGCGTATGTTCTGGGAAACATCACGTTATCGTTTTGCCCAAATGTCTGTAATTTTCGAATTTTTCGCTGAAAATGGTCTCAAACGATTGGGTTCGACTCCTTGATCAAGAATTCGAGGTCAAATTTGATTCTGCCCGGCCGGCCGTTGCCACGATAACTTGAGAACGGAAAGAGATAGCGACTTGAAATTTTCAGGGTAGGTGGCGCATCCCAATACGACGGAAAAGTTCGTTAATGGGCATAATCAGCCCAATGGTTTCCGAGTAGTAATAATTTTCTCTACAACCAATGCTAATCAAATCGAATTGAAACTTGGTGGGTAGTTGTCGAATATAGCCATAAGAACGTTTGTGAAATTTTGTGAGAATCGTACTGGTAGAACATTTTTAAAAAATTATGAAAGAATATGATTTACGTCACGATAACCTAAGAACGGAAAGAGATAGCGACTTGAAAAATTCAGGAAAGATTTAGAATCTGAATGCGCCATTTGATAATAAAATATGACGTCACACTGTAAAAATTAATGACGACATAAGTAAAATTTTTATGCCATAAGTTGGTTAATTAAACACTAAAATTGACTTGTCTGGGCGTTTTGCTTGAAAACATTCAATATACAGTTATGAATTTTGTTCCTTACTCTATCCACATGCTGAATTGGCATCTTCGTCTAAAGAATCAATTGCGTTCTACATTATCTTAGTAGATGTATGTACATGGACGAAGTTTATTTTTTTGTTAGTCAGTATAGCAAATAATATTTTGTAGTATAATATGAAGGGAGCGGACAATTCATGAAAAAGTGATTTAAACAATGTAATTATATTTCCGTATTATCAACTTTCTGAAAATTTGTCGTTAATTTGTACCTCTAGAAAAAAACTACAACCTTTTTCCAACTGAAAGTTTAAAATACTGAATGGTGTACTTCTATAAATTATAGAAACTGCATTTTTGGCGCTCTTATTCCCATGAACAGAGTGCTCATAAATTTTCAAAAAATATAATTTTTGACCGAAAATGGTCTCAAATATTTAGTTTTGATTCACCAATGACAAATCTGAGATCAAACTTAATTATGTCCGTCCGTAAGCAAGTATTGCTCTCCAACGAGATAAGCCAGAGATTTTTGGAGTACAAAATGCGAAGAATAAGTTTGTTTATGGCTAAATTCCGCCGACTTAGTTCGTTTATGGCCAAAATCCAAAATCGAGTGGTTTCAAAAATTACTAAGCTATCGAATTGAAACTCAGTACATAGTTAGTTGAGAAATACCGACACGAGGACTTCTGAAAATATTCGTAGGATCGTAGGAACGAAATATTCTAAAAAAATATCTGTACTTATCTCAGAAACTATGCTTCAGATGTCGCTGAAATTTTGCAGGAGCTTCCAAATCCTAATTTTACAGCCGAGTTTAAGATTTAAATTTGATCGGATCTATATTGTTGGAAATATTACGAAAATAACGAAATACTATAACGAATAATCTGGAACAGATTGATACCAATCGAAATTCAAGATTTTCCAAGGCGACACAGAAATGCCGTGACAATTGTGACTCTAATCGCATATTTCTGTTCTCACCAAAGTCAAATTTTAAAATTCTAGACGACAAATATCATGCAAAATTATTCGAATTTCAAACTCAAGTCATCGATTCGATATCGGTTGAACAACATTTTCGATTGTATTTTGCCATTGAACCAGACTAATTTAATTCCTGAAGATATGAAGCAATAGACAAACAGAAAAGTACCTACCTATCATCCGAACAAGATGTAAAATAATTATTCATCCAATTGTTATTATATTTCATGCGGAAATAACTTACTTTTCAGATACAATATGTTTTGTTCCAATGTTACTGCACGGGTTATTTATATCAATATGTAGTAGCAATTAACCTTTGAGAGAAAAGCGCTTTTATTATTAAGAAAAAATTGGTTCAAGCCCTGTGGATAGGAGCTTTGGCTCCCTTGTTCCAAGTTTGATAAATCATATCTCCGAAATTATTGATCTCTGGGAATGATATAAATGGATTCTTGCGTTAGAACTACATCATGAAAGGAATTGAATTCAAACAGGCTGATTCTCCCCAATAACGAACTCATCCGAGATATTCATTCCTCTAATCTATTCTGAAAATTATATTATATCAATTAAAACTTAGACAATATTGCAGTTATGTTTTTACTGGAGATTATTCTGAACCCAATTTGATTATCTATCTTACCAAAGAATATATTTCCATCATCATATGGATTATCCACGGGCATTATATTATCACCTTAGAAGTGTAATATCATATCATCCTCATAATTCTACGATAGCTGAGGTTATTGAAAGGTTTTTTTCTGGGTTTTCTCTCCCAAACTCTGAAAAATAACTATTAAATAAAAATTAATTATTTTGTGATTTGCTTCTGCGTAAGAATCACAAGATATTTGTCAGAAGCAATCAATTGAACAATGTTGCCTAACAAACAACAACGAAACAACATCAACGAAGAAACAACTAATATCGTAACGTTTCGGAGTCTATATCAGACTCCTTCGTCAGACGCTTAATGATTAATCTTTAGAATTATTTTGTTGATAGTTATTTTGTGAAATACAATCATACTTTGTTCTCTAGAACACGAGGTGTATTTTATATCAAGAATAACAAACCAGAAATAATTTTGACATTTATCTCTCGTAGGGACATAAGATGACATGTAAGAACTCAGATCATATAATAATTCATAGATAGAATAATTAAGTAGGTACAGCATTCTGTGAAAAAAGTAGAAGTACGATTCATTATTGAAATTTCGAAACATCATATCTCCGAAAGTATTAGCTTGTAAAAGTTGAAAGTGATATCAATGGATTTTTATGGTTAAACTGCATCTTAACAAAAATAGAAATTGAAATTTGTAATGTAAAAAAAAATGTTTTTTACGTTACTCCGAAAGCATCATTTTGCCCAATAACTAACTTCACCGAGATATTTATCTCCAAAACCTACTCTGAAAATTTCAACTAAAAATTTTAATTATTTTTTTTTGACACTTTACGGCAACCCGATCAATACAAAACTTCGCATGCATATAAAGGTCACTATTCTGCAATTTGATGCCAAATTTCAGAAGAATCGAATGATCGGTTTCGGATATATTCATAAAAAACTGTTTTTACTAAAAACGGCCATAACTCCGAAACAGCTTGGTGGATTTTGCCCGTTAACGAACTCGTCCGAGATATTTAGGCTCCGAACCTACCATACAAATTTCAATCCTCTAACTCTTTTCGTTCGAGAGTTATCGTGTTAACGGTCGGCCGAAAGGCCGGACAGAATCGATTTCGACCACTGATTTTTGTTCAGTGAGTCGGAGCAAATCGTTTAAGACCATTTTCAGCGAAAAATTCCAAAATTGCAGAGATTTGGGAAAATTGATAAGCAATCTGTTCCGAGGAAGAACAGCGCCAAAAAGAGCTATTATTAAAAACAAACGACAAGCATATGCACAGCATCCAAGATCCAAGTATTTATGCCGGAGAAATATAGTGTTTTTGTTCTGGGGAAGAGCGTGCTATAATTTAGCCCAAATGTCTGTAACTTGCGAATTTTTTGCCGACAATGCTCTCAAACGATTAGATTCGACTCACTGATGAAGAATTCGAGGTCAATTTGATTCTGTCCGGCCGTTGCCTAGATAACTTGAGAACGGAAAGAGAAAGCGACTTTTTCGAGTACTAATTTTGTCTTCAACCAGTTTAGATCCGATCGAATTGAAACATGGTAGCTAGTTGTAGAATACCGACGTAAAGACGTTTGTGAAATTTTCCGAGAATCGTATCACTAGAAAATTAAAAAAAAAATTATTAAAAAATATTATTTATCTCAGGATAACCTGAGGACGGAAAGAGATAGCGACTTGCAATTTTTAAAGTACGTTGCGCATTCGAATGCGACATTTCAGAGTTATACTAATTTAAAATCTGGTTGTTATTTCCTCAATAATTCGAAATGTACGAATCTGATCCGATTGAAACATGGTAATTAGTTGTAGAATGCCGACATAAAAATTCTTGCAGGATCGAATCGCTAGAAAATGTTTCAAAAGTCAATGAAAATCATCGAAAAAACCTATATATCCCAAACTCTTCATCTGACATCACTGAAGTTTTGTGATAACCTACAAAACCTAACACTACAGCCAAGTTCCAAGTTTGAACACGATACTGTTGAAGATCTGAGTAGCCTTGGTTGAGTTTTGAATGAGATAGGGAATTGCAATTTTGAGGGGAAGTTGCGCGGGGTTAGGTTCGTTGTTCGTTATAATAGGCCCAACTGTTTCATTGTTATACCCATTTGGAATATTATTTTTCTCGATAACTCAAAAATACAAATCTGATCGAATTGAAACTTGGCAATTAGTTGTAGAATACCGACGTAAAGACGTATGTGAAATATTGTAAGGACCGTACCAACAGAAAATTTGAAAAATTATGAAGAACATTATGTATCTCACGATAACTTGAGAACGTAAAAAGATACACCGCCGTATTCACAAAGCTTTCAATCTCCGTTAAGTCCTAACTGAGGTCCTCAGTTAAGCATAAATAAGAATCGCAACCTCAGTTAACGTGAAAATTAACGTGAAAAAGGCCTGTTTCACCACCATTAACTACGTTAACTGAGGTTGGGACTTAGGCCGCCGTATTCACAAAGCATTCAATCTCCGTTAAGTCCTCACTGAGGTCCTCAGTTAAGGATAAATAACAGTCGCTACCTCAGTTAACGTGAAAATGATCGTTGAACAGGCCTGTTTCACCACCTTTACATACGTTAACTGAGGTTGCGATTCATATTTATCCTTAACTGAGGATCTCAGTTAGGACTTAACGGAGATTGAATGCTTTGTGAATACGGCGGACAGACTTGCAGGTTGGGCATCCGAATGCGATATTTAATAGGTGTAATTGCCCAACCGGTTTCGGAGTTATACCATCTGAAATTTTGTTTACCTTCGAGGTTAATTTTCTCAGTTTATTTTTCATTTGTGGTAATCAGCTATAATAATTGGATAAAATCCTCAATCATTGTATATAGTTCTGTAGTGACTTTTTTCAATAAACTTATAATAATAATAATAATAATAATTATTTCCTCTATAACTCAAAATATACAAATCTGATTCAATTAAAATTCGTTATTTACTTGTAGAATGACATTTTAAAATCAGGAAATAGATAAAAAAAAATCGAAACACAGGATCAGGTCTTATAGACACAAATAATGATACTGAAAGAATGTCCTTATTGGAAGAATATTGGTAAATTCTAATAAGCTAATAATGAACATAGATGTTAAATTCGTAGACATTTCTTTTGGTTGGTTAGTTCAGGTTGTGTTTAGGGTTCAATTATACCTTTTCAATTAATTCATTTCCTGCTTAAGAATATGAATACAGGACTCAACCGGAAGTTCCCGACCATTACTGCTTCGCGTAGATGAACACGATTGTATCACGAAAAATCTCCTTATAAGAGAATTACCTTCAACCCCATCCTTTTCTCGCCCAGAACTGAATAAAATACGCGGATACCCGTATAACAATGAATTATTCTGGCTAATATTTCCCTTGAAATGAGGGACCCAATTGGAGACGGGGCATTACTCCCGAGAGGCCTGAACAAAAAACTGCGTCAACCCCGAAAACAATCGACATGAAAGATTGTGATAATAATTTTTCCGAAGCACCACCGTATTATGGTTTTCCACACGGGACGGGGTGACGTTATTCATTCTACGGTTTACTGGTGGTGGCGGAGAAGACAAAGGGGTAATAAGAACATGACTTGGCATTCAGAAATTCAGGGTGGACTTGATAGACGGCAAAAAATGGAAATGCGGAATAATGCCAAATTTTCACGCAATTTGCGCCGTTTGGTAGCAAGGTTTATGGGGCTGATGCTGGAAGTTGACCAAATAATTACATTTCCTTCTGGCTCAAAGCTCAGGCTTGAAATTTGAAAAAAAATTCAATGAAATAAATAATAGTTTACACACACGCTTTTATATATTATAATAACCAAACTAAAAAGTAGAAAATAATTTTCAATGTATTCAAATTGAGAAAAGTGCGAGGAGAATTAACTGGATTGTCTCGTTTGATCAACAAGTCATGGCTGCAGTTCCCTGTAATTGTACAATTTATGGGGGTTTTGTATTTTCGAGCTATTGGGGAAATAACAACCAAATTTCAGAAGAGTGTAACTCCTAAACCGTTTAGCCGATTATGCCTATAAACGAACTCAAGTGTCGCATACAGATGCACAACCTAACCTGAAAATTTCAAGTCGCTATATCTTTCCGTTCTCAGGTTATCGTCACATAAAAAATATTTCTTAATAATTTTTTTTTAATTTTCTAGTGATACGGTTCTCACAAAATTCCACAAACATCTTTAGGTTCATATTTTACAACTATTCACCAAGTTTGAATTCGATCGGATTTGTATGGGTTGAGAACAGAATTATTACTTGGAAACCATTGGGCTGTTTATGCCCATTAACGAACTTGTCCGTCGTATTGGGATACGCCATCTATCCTGAAAATTTCAAGTTGCTATCTCTTTCCGTCCTCAAGTTATCGTGGCAACGGCGGGCCGGACATAATCAAGTTTGACCTAGAATTCTTCATCAGAAAGTCGAACCCAATCGTTTGAGACCATTTTCGGCGAAAATTCGAAAATCACACATTTTGGCAAAACGAAAACGCGATGTTCCCCAGAACATACGCGCGAAAAATGTTTTATTTGATTAGAGGAACCTACGGTTAGAATTAAAGCACAACTTTAAAACTCACCCCGTATACATTAATTTTGTTGTTCTATACTGCGATTTCAAGTGAATCTGCTTGAAAAATATATTACGAAGTCACTTTTCCACAGGCATTCTCATCCGAAGGATATGAAAATTTTTGTTGCGGATACGGGTTGATCTCCCGGCTATATGTCAAGAGATCAACGAATGAATAATGTCGTTCATTCCGTTTATAGGGAGATAATTTTTTCGAATACACCCTGAACTGGAGCGTCCCATTGTAGTTGACAACGATAGCAGAAACCTCGAATACTTTAGTTGTCGTAGCACGTCCCTCCAATTCCGTGATTTCAGCCCTGTACGCGGTATATGTTTGCAACAGAAAACTTCGAAAAAACTCCGTACCACAGAGCACGAATGGAGGAGTGTAATTTGAAATATATGTAGATGTTCAGGAACGTGATTTCGTGGGTTTGGATTCATAACATATTTCATGACATAATGGATGATGCGAAGGGTCAGAGCTCAACGATATTCACCGCCATTGACGGCTAGTGTACAGGGTGATTCACTTATCTTGGTAACCCCAAATTTCTCCGAAACGGCCGAATATATTTCAATTCTGTAAACGCCGTTTTGTACAAGTCAACGTTGACTTGGGATGCGTGTACAAGTTGGCGTAAAAAATAAAGATGGCTGGCGTCGCGGCGCCGTTAATTTTTTTCCAGGGACATACCATTTTTATTATGCCATTCGAAAGATGATTCAATTCTAAATTTTATTTCTATAGACCATTTTCTCCCATTTTTAACCATTAGCGATCTACAGGGTGTTATATGTTAATTCTATTCCATTTTTGCGCGTATGTTCTGGGGAACATCGCGTTATCATTTTGCCCAAATGTCTGTAATTTTCGATTTTTTTGCCGAAAATGGCAAATTTCACAAACTTCCTTAGGTTTGTATTCTACAACTAATCACCAAGTATCAATTCGATCGGATTTGTATTGGTAGAAAACAAAATTATTACTCGGAAACTATTGGGTCGATTATGCCCATTAACGAACTTGTCCGTCGTATTGGGATGTGCCACCTACCCTGAAAATTTCAGCTAGCTGTTTCCGTTCTCAAGTTATCGTGAGAACGGCCGGCCGGACATAATCAAATTTTACCTCGAATTCTTCTTCATCGGGGAGTCAAACCCAATCGTTTGAGACTATTTACGGCAAAAAAATGTTCCCCAGAACATACGCGCTAAAATGGAATAGAATAAACGAATACCACCCTGTAGATCGCTTACGGTTTGAAATGGGAAAAAACGGTATTTGGAAATAAAATTAAGAATTGAATCATCTTTCCAATGGCATAATAAAAAAGGTATGTTCATGGGCAAAAAAATTTACGGCGCCGCGACGCCAGCCATTCTTATGTTTTTCGCCGACTTCTACACGCATCTCAAGTTAACGATGACTTGTACAAAACGGCGTTTATAGAATTAAAATATATTCGGCCGTTTCCAAGAAAATTTGAGTTACCAAGATAAGTGAATCACCCTGTACAAGAGCGGCAGAGCTGCTACACCTGCGCTGAGAACACGAAAACAGTGAAAATAAGACCACTGTGTTATGTTTAGTTTAAAACACTAAAATTTCCAATTTTGTACATTAACGAGAAATTTGTATCCATATACCTACGCTCCCTATAGTGTCGTCTATCACGAAATTTAATTGCATACTATACAGGATGTCCCGAAATTAATGCAACAAATTTGGTCCCAGATTCTCTAGACGAGATTAGGAGACCTATATTTTTAACTTTTGCCAGGAGTCCCCCTCTTTCGGAGTTACAGCTCCCTGAATTTTTTGCATTGCAAATTTCAAATTCAATTCTTGATCTTAAACTTTTTGGTTCGACTCACTAATCAAGAATCCATGGTCAAAACTGTTTCTGTCCGGCCGTATCTCTCGAACGGAATGAGCAGGACAGTTGAAATCTTCAGAGTACGTTTGGGGGATAAATATCTCGTTAAAGTTCGTTATTGGGCAGATTCGGCCTGGACATTTCAGAGTAACGGGAAAAAAATTTTCACATTACAGATTTTGAATTCAATTTTTTTTTAAGATGCAGTTTCATTATAACATTCCATTGATATCATTCTCAACTCTAACAATTCAATTCTATCGAGTCTATACTTTTTGAGTTATCGAGGAAATAATAGTCCAGATGGGTATAACTCCGAAACCGACGGACCGATTATGCACATATAACTCTCCCATTGGGATGAGCAACCTACCCTGAGAATTGCAAGTCCATATCTCCTTTAGTTCGAAAGTAATCGAGGCAGCGGTCACCCATCCAGCTACTGAATTCACACAAGGCTGCTCAGATCTCCAACAATACAGGGTGAGTCTTTGACCACTGCATTAATTTTATCCGAAGATTCGTCTCATCAAATGAAACACTTTTTTCATTTAACATTTTTCCAAATTCGGCTCAGGTAAAAAGATACAGGCTGTTGAAATTTTGAAAAAAAATCAGTTTTTATTTTGTAGCTTTGACATCCTTTTTTCGAATAAAATGAATGTTGGCGTAAAGTTTCCTATAACTATGATACATATTTTCCAAATATTAGTTATTTTAACTTCTACTGGTTTTCTAGTTATGGACTCGTGGATTCATAAAACTAAACGAAATTAGCATAAAGAAAGCATATGAAGTTTTTCTTGAGTCATTTCAAGAATATTCCATCGTTTTAGAACATTATATTATTCTTCATCATTTCTCCTTAAAGGCACCGTTTTCGAGATATTGTTCATTGAATGTTTTGAAATGGAAAACTCCAGGAATTTCACTACTTTTATGGATCCGTTCCTGAGCGTTGGAATCCCGAATCAAGCTGTAAACCACGTTACCATGCCTTATTCTCGTCCACCAACAATGTCATAGATAATTTATATGCGGGAGTGTATTAGCACATTGTGAAATCTTTAAACGCTTGTAACTTTTTACCTGAACCGAATCTGGAAAAATGGTAAATGAAAAAAGTGTTTCATTTGATGAGAGGAATCTTTGGTTAAAATTAATGCAGTGGTCAAAGACTCACCCTGTATAGATCCGATCGTATCCAAACTTAAAACGTGGCAGTAGAGTTAGGTTTTGAAGGCTCTCGTAAAATTTCAGCGAAATCGGACGAATATTTTCTGACATATAGGATTTTTTTCAATGATTTCTAAAAATTTTTTAGTGATACGATCCTCCCAAAATTTCGCAAAATTTTCGCGTTGGCATTCTACAACTGATAACCACGTTTGAATTGGATCGGTTTTGTATTTTTCGAGTTATTGAGGAAATAACAACCAAATTTCAGATGGGTATAACTCCAAAACCGTTTGGCCGATTATGCCTATAGGCTGGTTTTCCTGTCACGCTGACGGTCGGTGCTGACGGTCAGCGCTGATTGGTCAGCTCGGATCCTTTTAGTATCACGCTGATCACATAGAGAAATAGAAGGATGCTATTGTCTCTGGCTCACTGAATGTGGAGGCTTATCGGTGCCAGCTAGTCAGCGGCGCCAACGCGCCGGCGCGTACGTGCGCGTATATAGCTCAGCGCTGACGGCCGTCAGCGCTGCGTGACTCGAAAACGCTACCTATAGCTACATACATATTGACCCATCAGCGCCGACCGTCAGCGTGACAGGAAAACCAGCCATAAACAAACTCAAATGTTCCATTCGAATGCACCACCTTACCCGAAAATTTCAAGTCGCTATCTTTTTCCGTTGTCAGGTTATCGTGATATAAATAATATTTTTTGATAATTTTTTTAGAATCTTCTAGAGATACGATTCTCACAAAATTTCACGGACGTCCTTAGGTTTGTATTCTACAACTACTCAGCTAGTTTCAATTCGATTAGACTTGTATTGGTTGAAAACAAAATTATTACTCGGAAACCATTGGACCGATTATGTCCATTAACGAACTTATCCGTCATATTGGGATACGGCTACCCTAGAAATGTCAAGTCACTATCTTCTTCTGTTTTCAAGTTATCGTGGCAACGGACGTATGGCCGGCCGGACAGAATGAAATTTGACATCGAATTCTTCAGGGAGTCCAACCTAATCGTTTGATACCATTTTCGGAAAAAAATCGGAAATAACAGACATTTGGGCAAAATGATAACGCGATGTTCCCCAGAACATAGGCGCAAATATTAATGAATTATTATTATTCCCGCCCTGTTTATTGGACTTCCAAAAGTTCATAAAACCGACTTGCGCCTAAGACCTATTGTTTTTATATCAATAGTTCTACCCCAAAGTTAGTTTTTTTTTAGAGATTTTATCAAACAAAATTGACAAACACAATTCTTATTATATCAAAGATTCTTTCGAATTTGCCGAACTTTTCAATGAGTTTCAACTTCCTAAAAACTGAGTTGATCAGTTGCTCGGATGGTAGGTATTCTTTGGGATCTGTCTAAGATCACTACCAATATACTTACTAATGGGTGTAGGTACTGTTGGTGCACCAGAGAGTCCAGAGAACGTATGATGTATCGGTAATGCGTCGTTTGCACCCTTCAAATCTAATCTTAATTCTAGCTATATACAAATCCTACATGACCATGCTTCATAATAATGAGTATATGAAAATTCATAACAGTACCTACTGATTTGTTGACTGAAATAAATTAAAAATATAAATATCACATTGTTGGAAAACTGGAACTGAAGTGGACCTCCTATGTCTAATCTGAATTCGAAGTATATTTTGTGAGTAAGGGGAAAAGCATTACGAGAAAATTTAAAAAATGCGTGTGGATTTGCAGCTGTTAGTTAAATAATCGGATTTTTATTTTGTGTTTGTACTGTTCAAATTCGTTTTTTCCGGTCATATAACAACAATGGAAAGCACATGTTGAATTTTTATTGTTGAAACCTACGCTCTGCTATACACTAGCTCTCAAAAAGGTTACGAGTTGCAACTGTTTGTCGCCATTTTAACATGCGTTTCCCATCATATGTGAACGAATTATTACAAAGAAAAAATATGGGTTCAAGCCCTGTGGACAGGAGCTTTCTGGCGCTCTAGTTCAAACAGACAAATTATATCTCCGAAAGTATTGGTTTCTCAGAGTTGGGAATTATATCAATGTATTCTTATGATAGAACTGCATCATAAAGGAAATTCAATTCAAATAATAGTTTATTTATCAAGATTAAATAAGCAATCTGAGAATGAGAACTGCACCATGGCAGAAACCTAATTAAAATAGCTGAAATGAATTTGACTCTCTCTTATAAAACAGGATGAAAAGTACGAGTACGAACACAGATCATATAATAAAGCTTAGATAGAATAATTATAGCATTCTGTGAAAACATGATTCATTATTGAAATTTAGAACTTCATCTTAGCAGAAATTGAATTCAAACATCATAGAAGAATTCAAATTCAACAAGAGTGCCAAAAATTATCAATCCAAAACCAATAGACGAATTCTACCCAACAACGAACTCATCCGAGATATTCATTCCTCAATTCTATGATGAACGATAATATATATCTTTCCTCAAATCTACTCCAATACACCAATATTCCAGTTTTGTTTTTAGTGGAGATATTCTGAACTCAATATTATTAACTTACCATTCCTATCATCATATGGATTGACCATCGGCATGAAAATATCAACCAACAAAAAGTATCATATTATATTATAATTCTCATATTTAAACGATTGCTGGAATGAATGACAATGTTATTAACTTACCATTACCATTCCCATCATCATATGGATTGACCATCGGCATGAAAATGTCAACCAACAAAAAGTATGATATTATATGAGGAGTAACTTTTCAAAACGCATTATGTCCAATTTGGGCGAAATTGAGTTTGAAGCGGATTCAGAAATGTTTTCTGTTGCTCTATAGCCCTATGTAAACAAAATCTTCCAAATGGCATTATGTCCCTCTGTAATTCAAATCCAAAGTATGTAAGCCGCATCGCAATGATTTATGTTTACGTTTGCATTTTTAAAAGAAATAAAATATAACCAAAAACATGTTTTATCGATTTGCTCATGTTAATTAGGTTACAGGCCAACACTTACTGTGCAGACTGTTTTCTCTAAATGTATGAAAAATCGCAACAAACGTCATTATTTTCAATTTCAACCACATCAAAACGCATTATATACAATGAGATGAATCAAAACGCATTAAGTCCAAACGTTTTTTACATTTTCTGTGTATATCTGATCAATATTGATTTAAATGAGATTAGTTATTACCTTTAGATGTAAATTTCTATCAAACAAACTCGACATACTCAAATTATAAGCCAGGGAGGAAGAAAAAATCGTTTTCCCAATAAAATGGTTTTTGGACTTAATGCGTTTTGATAAGTTGCTCCTCATATTATGATTCTCATATTGATACCATTACTGGAATGAATGACAATGAGACAACGTCAAAGTTGACATTATAACAATTCATAGAATAGCCACAGAATAATTCTATCGTTGAAATTTTGAAGAATCATATCTCCGAAAGTATTAGCTTGTTAGAGTTTAAAATGATATGAATGGATTCTTATGGTAAAACTGCTTATTGAAAAAAATTAATTTGGAATTTGTTCTGTAAAAAAAAAAATTTTTTTTTGTTACTCCGAAACCATTTGTCAGATTTTGCCCAATAACGAACTTAGCCGAGATATTTATCCCCCAAACCTACTCTGAAAATTTCAACTGTCTAGCTCATTCTGTTCGAGAGTTATCGTGCCTACGGCCGGACCGGCCGGACCGGCCGGACAGAATGAATTTCGACCACGAATTCTTGATCAGTGAGTCGAACCAAATCGTTTAAGACCATTTTCATCGAAAAATTCGAAAATTACAGACATTTGGGCAAATTGATAAGCACTCAGTTCCGAGGAACTATAGAGCGCCAAAAAGGTAGGTATATTCGTATACGTATGTCAGGTATGACAATTGCAGTGCTGAATTCGTGAGTAGATATTGTAACTGTCGGGCGTGTGTGTGATGCTGTCTTGCTCGAATAACAATCGACAATTGTACGAATTGGTTAAGATAAATTATTCGACATACAAATGTATAAATTATCCGTATTCCAGAGAGACCTACCATAATAAAGCATAATCATCTAATTATTCGATACACTGTTCGGTTAGGTTAGGTCTAATCTAATTATTCAATACACCGTTGGGCATCAAATCCAAATTTGATCGGACCAACTCGCTGAATTTCAGCACTGTCGTGAAGCTCGAAATACCAGCATAAGCCCATGTTATTAACTATAGGAAATGTGGTTCATCTTGCTCCCTGTTTGAATAAACCCCGTTGGAATTTCCAGAAGGCTAATTGGGTTCAATTCGCGAAAAAAGTTGATAGTGACATAAGATGGATTCGACCAACTTATGACAATTACTATAGATTTGTTGGTGTAGTAAAAGCTTCAGCTAAGAAATTCATTCCGAGGGGTTTCCGTCAAGAGTATATTCCTGGTTGGTCAGTTGAAGCAGAAAATTTATATAAGGATTATCAAAATTCCCCAACTAATGAAAAATGCGAGAAGCTAATAAATTCGATAAATACAAGTCGTAAGGAAAAGTGGAATAGTGTAGTTTCCGATATGAATTTCACACATTCGAGTAGGAGTACATGGGATGTTTTGAGAAAATTAGGGGAGGCTACCCCTCTAACATTGTCATCTTCCAAAATTGATCCTGAATTGATTGCTCGTCGACTAGTTGATGTTTCCAATTCGGTTGAAATTTCAAAATCAAAAATCAAGGATATGAAGTATAATTTGCACAAATTTAGGACATCATCTTCATCTGTAGACAGTATCTCGAATATATTCAACTTGGATGAATTAAAAGCAGCACTTAAATGCACTAAATCTCGAAAAGCAGCAGGATTTGATGGAATTTATCCTGAGTTCATCAAACACTTGGGCAAAAAAGCCTTGTCCTGGTTATTATCATTCTATAATAATATTCTGAATACAGGAAATATTCCAAAAGAATTCCGCAAAGCGAAAGTCATAGGAACTTTAAAACGTGGAAAGGATTCTTCTGATCCTAGCAGTTATCGACCCATTAGTCTGTTGAGTGTTCCTTTTAAAATTTTAGAAAGATTGATTCTTTTTAGGATTGAATCGTCTGTAGAAGACGTTCTACAGAATTGCCAGGGGGGCTTCTGGAAAAATAGAAATTGTTGTGATCAGGTGCTTAGTCTAACTACATATATCGAAACAGGTTTCAATAGTAAAATGAAAACAGGAACAGCATTTGTGGATTTGTCGGCAGCATATGACACGGTATGGAAAGATGGTTTGATTTTTAAACTTTATACTCATTTAAAGTGTGGCAAAATGGTTCGATTACTCGAAAATATGCTCTCGGATAGAAGGTTTCGTGTTTTTATTGATAATAATAGTAGTAAATTCAAGAATTTGAATAATGGTCTCCCACAAGGTTCAGTTTTAGCACCTCTTCTTTTCAATTTATATCTGTGTGATATTCCTGCTACTTCGTCTGAGAAATTCATATACGCTGATGACATTGCCCTTGCATTTCGTCATTGTGATTTCGAAAGTATAGAAAATAATCTCTCTGCAGATTTAGATATTCTGAAAAAGTACCTATTTCAGTGGCGTTTGTTTCCGAATCCAAATAAAACTGAGGTTTCTTGCTTTCATTTGAACAATCACCAAAAATATAGAACATTGAGTGTAACTTTCGGTGATTCTTTCTTGAGACATAATTTTTATCCTAAATATCTAGGAGTGAAACTAGATTCATCTTTGAATTTCAAATCCCATTTAGATGACTTGCGTCTGAAGTTGAAAACGAGAAATAATATTCTACAGAAATTAGCTGGTACTTCATGGGGTGCTGATGCAGCTACTCTTCGAACGGCAGCCTTAGCCTTGGTTTTTTCTGCCGCTGAATATTGTTGCCCTGTCTGGTTTAATAGTGCTCATACTCAAAAAATTGATGCACAGTTGAATTCATCTATGCGAATCATCACTGGAACTATTAGATCTACACCTATTCATTGGTTGCCAGTTCTTTCAAACATTGTCCCGCCCCACATTCGCAGGCAGACTGCTGTTTCAAATTCTTGGAATAAATTTCATTCTTTTCCGAATTCATTTCCGATTATCTCCTACATTCCAGGCAATAAGATTCCGAGATTGAAGTCACGAAACCCTTTATGGTCCAACTGTTTTCTTAATTCGAATAAAAGTGACAAGGAAGTTTGACGGTCTGAATGGATTTCTTGCAATTTATTCAACAAAGATTTAATTTCTGATCCTTCAGATAGAGTTCCGGGGTTTGATCTTCCAAGGAGAATATGGTCTATTCTGAATCGTCTAAGAACCGGTCATGGTCGTTGCAACAGCATGCTTTTCAGGTGGAACTCAGTTGAGAGTCCTAGTTGTGAATGCGGGGAAGCAGAGGAAACCATAGATCATTTAGTTAATAATTGTCGCATATATAGATTCAAAGATGGTTTTAGGGCTATTCATAATGTTTCTGAATCTTTTTTAGAATGGGTAGCGAGTTTCAAATCTATTTAATGAAATATAGAATATTCCATTTTAATTTGTTCGTTTTCTCCCTTTGTTTTTTCCTTTTCCAGATTGGGTTTCGGACCTTGGAGAATCTTCTCTGCTTGTTGAAGGAAGAAGCGATAATGAAGAAAAAGATGCCCTTCAATATTTAATATTTCAGCATATTTTGTTAACAAAATCAATTTTCATAAATCACAACACTAACGGGGAGATAGGGTTTTTTTGCTGAGGTTTTTTCCCTAAGCTCTAGTATCATATTATATCAAATAATATGGTACCCCGTTACACTAACCTCTGCTAACACTTCTTTCATACACATGCTTTATTGTTAGATACAAAACAAATTGTAATGCTCAAGTTCAAAAGAATATATATATCAGAATATAGTTCATTGGAACACATTTTCAACACATAAATAGAAAAAATCGAAGGAGCAGTAACTTAGAAAAGAGGAGAAAAAATATATGGAAGTCACCCCTTCATTTTTGCTGAAGAATCACCTCTTCAAAATTTTCCGCATCAAATTAGAAACACCTTGTATATAAAATTCTTCTGTACATGTGTATCTGAGTATTCTGAGTGGATCACTGTACGGCATAGATTCAAAGTTGTACAGGGTAGGTGGCACTGCAATCGAGTTATAGGAAGTTCTTTAAATTTTCTCGATGAAAATTATTCATTTAAATTTTTTGCATGTCTGAACATATTACCCCAAAATGTCATTCCCCAACATACCACAAGATGTTTCTGAATCAATCGATCATTAGTTATTGAATAATATACCCCCTGAGAATAATTAAAAATTACGCTTAGGTATAAGTGGCGCTGCTATCGAATTCAGTTCTGTGGTATTTCATACATACATGCCTAAGGCTTGTTTCACATCCATACGGTTCCATTCGATTCGGTTCGTTTCCGGTTTATATTCGGTCCCTTGGCGGCTTGGTGAAACGGTGCTCCGGCCTAGGTGCGGTACCGAATAGAAACCGTACCTTCAACTAGGTTTGAATTCTTGTGCAGGGAACACAGATCAACCGACGCTTCCACAAAACCACAGCGAGTAGATATCTTTCAATTTTTCCAAATTGTTTAATTGTAGATTATACAGGGTGAGTCTTTGACCACTGCATTAATTTTAACCATATATTCCTCTCATCAAATAAAACACTTTTTTCATTCAACATTTTTCCAAATTCAGCTCAGGTAAAAAGATACAGGCTGTTGAAATTTTGAAAAAAAATCAGTTTTTATTTTGTAGCTTTGACATCCTTTTTTCGAATAAAATGAATGTTGGCGTAAAGTTTCCGATAACTATGATACATATTTTCCAAATATTAGTTATTTTCTACTTCTACTGGTTTTCTAGTAATGGACTCGTGGATTCATAAAACTAAACGAAATTAGCATAAAGAAAGCATATAAAGTTTTTCTTGAGTCATTTCAAGAATATTCCATCGTTTAAGAACATTATATTATTCTTCGTCATTTCTCCTTAAACGCACCGTTTTCGAGATATTCTTCATTGAATGTCTTAAAATGGAAAACTCCAGAAATTTCACTACTTTTATGGATCCGTCCGTGAGCGTTGGAATCCCGAATCAAGCTGTAAACCACGTTACCATGCCTTATTCTCGTCCGTCAACAATGTCATAGATAATTTATATGCGGGAGTGTATTAGCACATTGTGAAATCTTTAAACGCTTGTAACTTTTTACCTGAGCCGAATCTGGAAAAATGGTAAATGAAAAAAGTGTTTCATTTGATGAAAGGAATCTTTGGTTAAAATTTATGCAGTGGTCAAAGACTCACCTTGTATAAAGATAAGTACATATTTTTGGGATTTGTTTCTATCTCAGTATTTATGAGAAAGTGAGCAGTTCACTAAATGTTGGTCGACTGATGTGCTCATCAGTACATCTAAACCATTGCTGTGGGACAAAACCTCCCAAAAATTTAAAGATTAATTGAAGACGCAGAAGACATGCAAATTTATTTGTGTTTAAATTTTTAATGACTTTGATGAATTTAACATAGCTAAGGAATTTGAATTGCGATTGGAATAATACATGAAACCTAATATGAGCCGTGCTGCTCGATATGTGATAAACGTGTATATTTAAAAAGGGGGAAAGCCCTGTGGACAGGAGCTTTGGCGCGCTTTCCAAATTTATGGACAGAGCTGTCACCCATCCAGGTACTAAACTCACCCAAAGCTGCTAACCTCCATGAAAAAAAACTGTATTTCCAAGTATTGAAATCCGACAATAAAAACAAGCGAACAAAAAAAACTGGTACACTGTTTGGCCAAGAATAGTCTCCAACGATTAGTTTCAACTCATATACATACATTCACTGTTGGTTCGAAAATGAACATTGCTGTGTAGCGTATGGTGTCTATTCAAATACATAATTTAACTGTTGGGTCAAAAACAAACAGTGCTGCGCTTGTGGTAGCATAAGGACCCATTCGAGTTCACGCATTACATGACACAGTCAATATTGAAGATGACTGTGACACAGAATAATGCTATATATAAAATGTGCATGAAGCCAATGAATGCATTGAGGCAAGGAGACCCTGTTGTTCTTGCCTACTTCATTAAGTTTTCTCCGGAACTCCTACTTTAGCTTTGAGCTATCTCAGTATTCATGAGAAGTGCTGTGGGACAAAACTTCCGAAAAATATAAACATAAATTAAAGACGCAGGATACATGCAAAGAGGTATGTGTTCAACTTTTGAATAACTTTGATGAATGACTTCGCGAAAAAATTGGAATTGTGAGACTGTTTTTCGGAAGATAACATAAAACCTAATATGAACCGTATATATGTATAAAAGGCCTTCATTCGAACAACCGAAACGAATGGAACCGTATGCATGTGAAACAAGCCTCACCGGCTAGATTTCTGCACGCCATTAATGCCTTTATTGCTTTATTAGCAGTGGTTTCAACATGCTTATTCCCCAGAAGTTTACTATCTAGTGTTACTCCTAGATATTCAACTTCAGACTTCCATTCTGTAATATCTCCGTTCAAAAAGAGTCATCTCACAGCTGGAAGTTTCCTTCTTCGAGTAAACGGAATCACTATGATCTATAATTAAAGGATACTTTGGGAGGTATATTCATTAGAGGAAAGTCACCAAATATGGAATAGTATCCTAATACGGAATATCTTAATTTTCCTAAGAATAAAATTGATTCAAGCACTGACGTGACGTCAGAAGCTTTTGCGCGTATGTTCTATTGTCCTTTCTTCTATATTGGACACCCTTAATCGAATTTACCATGGTAAATTATGTTGTCCATTCTCCTGTATTGGACACTCTTAATTCGAATTTACCATGGTAAATTATGTTGTCCATTCTCTTGTATTGGACACTTAATTCGAATTTACCATGGTAAATTCGAATTAAGAGTGTCCAATACAGGAGAATGGACAACATAATTTACCATGGTAAATTCGTTTAAGGTTGTCCAATACAGAAGAAAGGACAATAGAACATACGCGCAAAAGCTTTGGCTTCACGTCAGTGCTTGAACCAATTTTTTTTTTCGTGATTTTTTTGAAATTTTCTAGGGGTACGGTTCTTAAAATTTTAAAAACGTCTTCATGTTGATTTTCTACTACTATTTACCAAGCTTCAATTCGATCGAATATTTATTTTTTGAGTTATCAAGGAAATAATATTCCAGGTGGGTATAACTCGGAAACCGTTAGACCGATTATGCCCAAAAACGAACTCAACTCTTCCATTCGGATACGCAACCTACCCTGAAAATTGCAAGTCCCTATATCCTTTCGTTCGAAAGTTATCGAGGCAACGGTCACCCATCTACTGAACTCACACAAGGCTGCTCGAATATCCAACAATATTTAACCGATCGTGTTAAAACTTGAAACTTGGCGGTAGAGTTAGGTTATAAAGGCTCTTGCAAAATTTCAGCAATTTCAAACGAATAGTTACTGATATATAGAATTTTTTTTTCAATTTTCAATGATTTTCAAAAAATTTTCTACAAATGCTATCCTCACGAAATTTTGCAGGAATTTTCGCGTTAGCATACCACAACTAATTACCATGTTTGAATTCAATAGGTTTAGTCTTTTTTGAGTTAATGAGGAACAAAAAACAACCAAATTTCAGATGGCTATAACTCTAAAACCGTTTGGCCGATTATGCTCATAAACAAACTGAAATGTCGAGTTCTGATGCACATCCTAAACTGAAAACTTCAAGCCACTATCTCTTTCCGTTCTCAAGTTATCGTAACAACAAAAATATTTTTCAATAATTTTCTAGCCATACGATTCGAACAATATTTCATAAACTTGCTTAGGTTCATATTATACAACTACTCACCAAGTTTCCATTCGATCGGATTCATATTGGTTGAAAACAAAATTATTTCTCGGAAACCACTGGGCCGATTATGTCCATTAACGAACTTGTCCGTCGTATTGGGATGCGCCACCTACCCTGAAAATTTCAAGTCTCTAGCTCTTTTCGTTCTCAAGCTATCGTGGCAACGGCCGGACGGCCGGCCGGACAGAATCAAATTTGACCTCGAATTCTTCATTGGGGAGTCGAACTGAATCGTTTGAGACCATTTTCGTCAAAAAATTCGCAGACTTTTGGGCAAAATGATAACGCGATGTTCCCCAGAACATACGCGCAATATGTATGAAACGCAAAACCAGAATATCTTCTGTTTTATTCGGTCTATTTGCTATCACACTCACACCATTCGTGTCAGTTGCAACGCTGCACGTGTGGCAGGCGTGTTTTGTTTTATTGTCCCGCAGAAAATTCCAAAGGTAAGTAATATATGAGTATTTTCTGTTATTAGGTATGTATATATTAGTATTATACCATTTAGTATATCGATATCATGTCTATTTTTTAACATTTTGTGATTTGAATATTGTGACTTGAAAAAATATTCAGACGAGTTTGAACTAGTATAAAAATCCAAATATGGACAGTCATCGGTGTCTAATGATGAGTTGATGGACCAAATATCTCCTGACTGCTGATGCTGAATGTATGTTCCGTTCGAGACTTTTTTCTATGGATGAACGTGGAGAAAGCTGGATAAAATGCTTAATGTGTGGGCTCTGGGCACATTATGTTTGTGCTGGTCCGGAGTTTGATACTTGTATCTGTGACTTTTGAAAGTGAATTGAGTCACTTATTTCATTTATCATAACATTTTATTTGCATTGATTTGATCTCATTGATATTTCCGTCTATTTTTGTTAATGATTGTTGATATATATGGGTACCATATTTGATTACTCATTTGTGATTTTTGTTTTTGTGTTAGATTTTAATTTGATTACTCATATATTTGATTAAAGATTGTTAATTACCATAAAGAAATAAATGATTAATCAGTAATAACATTAAACTGTTTTAATTTTTATGAAATTTGTTTTTTGATATGCCTCAAACAAAATGGTATTTCATATTTGGTAACTTTCCTCTATTAAATGGTTCCTTTCTGAGTTTTCTCCCAAACTCTTCACAAAACACATCGTATCACATAATGAACTGGGAATCGGAATGACGCTGAATCGGCAAATATGAGCTGTCAAAGCTTTGTGAAACCCTTGAAAAGATATCAATTTCAGTAAAAAACCTGCTCAAATAAGCTCCTTCTGTCCAAATACTTGCATTTTTAAAATCATTGAAGTTTCCTTCGGATATTTTCACTCTGAATTACATATTTCTTCTTTCGCATGGATTTTTTTTTGTTGATATTTAACCATTTTCCAATCTTTGAGTGTAACTTTCAAAACTTGTTACTAATCCTATTACCAAGTTTTGCTATTTATATCTCATCATTTTCAAACTGATTCGTCTGTCAACCTGTCATTTCAGAGAATGACATGAACTCGACCATAGAACATATATGACATATATGACATAAACATGAATATGACATCACAGAGCACTAAAAATAATCATCTATGCAAACACGATATGATTACTTATATTCTTTCAAAAATCGAAAACTATTGACAATTTGTTTGGTTGAATGGAAAACCAGTGAACCAGTTCACCCGATCTTTGGAAAATATCGAAATTTTGGCAATATCTTCACCAATACAAGTATAGATCCGACTTTACTGTATAATAAGGTTTTGAAGGCACTTAGAATTTCAACGATATCTGACGGATAGTTTCTGAGATACAGATTTTTTTTATTATTTTTTCCTAAATTTTGCAGTGATGCGATCTTTACAATATGTTGCATACGTTTTTGTGTCGGTATTTTTCAACTAATTACCTTGCTTTGATTCGATCAGATTAGTATTTTTTGAGTTATTGGGAAAACAAAATTTCAAATGGCTATAATTCTGGAAACACTCTGTGGATTTTGCCCATTAACGAACCATGCTAGGCCAAACATTCGGATGATATTTGAATGAATTCATAGGCACTCTGTCCATAGAACAGCGCCAAAAAGGCCGAGGCCACAGTGGAGGCCTATCTTCGATAGGCGCTACCTCTGGCCAGGTTATATCGTCCGGCCTTGATCCGAGAATTTAACGGCACAGAATACCGGTAAATATTTGATTTTACTTTGAGCAAACATCCTTTGCTGAATGATCTAATAGTAGAGTTCAAACCGGGCTCTATCGTGTCACCCCGTGGGACCTTCATTGCTAAAATGTATAGACCACTGGGTATCATTCTCCATACCCTCACAATGTAAATTCAACTGGTCGTCAAAAAATCGTCGTGTGCAGGAAGGGGTGGGGGGAATTTTTCCAAAAATTGACAAAAAAATTTTTTCTGTTCATGGTCATCTATATACGGTGAACATCACTCACACAAACTTCTGTTGAAATATACGATTCAGAAATATTTTTTATTAATTGTCAAAAAAGTCGGATACAATGCTCTTAAATAGAATTCCTTAAGATATAAACGCTTGCCCTGAACACCCATATTAACAATTATGTTCCACTCGGTTTTACTCGAGATTCATCTAATTCAACTATCACTATCACATGAAGAATCATCAAGGGAAGGAAGATTTGAAAAATTTGAAGTACTCGTATTTGCACATGTTTTTTGGGCCATACATTTGCAGGAGCCAATACACGGAATTTGTTTTCTTTTACAGGAACACATTGATCCTGTGCAATCTGAAATGAGAATTTCCATTTCATAAAGAATATTTACGGATCTGATATTCGAAATAATATTTACCTTTCCTACAACTGCAGTTGCTAAGGATAGATGTTTCCTTAGGTAGGATTGGCATCGTCGTTAATTTTGGCAGAAGTTTTCCATTTTCTACATACCACCCACTAAATATAGGATCCGGTAAAGATGGTCATGGTACATTACTATTGATCCAAATTTTTGTTTGGTAATGGACTCGAAGGCTGTGTTGTCTCAAACTATCCAATGTTGGAGGTAATTTACTTATGGATCTTGAAGAAGCTATAATATTCCCCTGAGCCTGTTGATACATTTCACATTTTTGTTTGTCGTATACAGACAGATTACAAATTCAACAATATCATTGAATACTTTCAAACATGCCACCGGAAGTACATGATGAATTCAAAAATAGGAATTTTGTCATTAAATGTTTGATTGGGAATTTTAACCAACTTTCTGTAGATCAGGCGCTAGAGCATATCAACAAAAATTCCAAAGCTGCAGGAGGAACAGTGGGATAAAATGAAAATAGTACTATAGAATGGATGAATGTTTCTTGAGTTACAACATTATTGGTATGAAGTTAGTCACATTACGCTCATCTTTGCATCTTCATTCGGTCAAAATGTCGAAGAAGGTAAAAAAATAATGAAAATTGATGAAGATTCTGAGCAGATACTGCAGAGTGAACTTTCAAGATTTTCAGAATTTGAGAGAATAAGTATTCAATGATATTGTTGAATTTGAAATCCATCTGTATACGACAAACGAAAATGTGAAATGTATCAACAGGCTCAGGGGAATATTATAGCTTCTTCAAGATCCATAAGTAAATTACCTCCAACATTGGATAGTTTGAGACAACACAGCCTTCGAGTCCATTACCAACAAAAATTTGGATCAATAGTAATGTACCATGACCATCTTTACCGGATCCTATATTTAGTGGGTGGTATGTAGAAAATGGAAAACTTCTGCCAAAATTAACGACGATGCCAATCCTACCTAAGGAAACATCTATCCTTAGCAACTGCAGTTGTAGGAAAGGTAAATATTATTTCGAATATCAGATCCGTAAATATTCTTTATGAAATGGAAATTCTCATTTCAGATTGCACAGAATCAATGTGTTCCTGTAAAAGAAAACAAATTCCGTGTATTGGCTCCTGCAAATGTATGGCCCAAAAACATGTGCAAATACGAGTACTTCAAATTTTTCAAATCTTCCTTCCCTTGATGATTCTTCCTGTGATAGTGATAGTTGAATTAGATGAATCATGAAATGTAAGAAATTTTTAGGCCCTAAATATCATAGATACCAACTATATACCTTCTTAATTCTTTTCTAGATTTTTGGTCTAGGATTCAGGAAATCTTGTTACTACTAATGAGAATGAACGATGATTTCAAAAATGGGTTAATATTACGTCACAGAATTGATTTATGAAGTAATGAATATAAGTTTGAACTCGCATATTTGCATATTTATTAACGAATTAACAAAATTAAATCAAATATATATGAATTATATGTAAAATTCTCATATATATAAAAAAATAGGAATTTAAACAATATCTTCAAAATGCGTTCTGAAGGCACGCAGGAATAGTACTGTAAAGTTGGTCGGATAGATATAACGAACCTTATGTGCATAGATCATAGAACAAATCCATAAGGTCGCCACTAACATGGACTAACGCTACAAATTGCGCCTTACTAGCGTCTCCAGGTTCGGTTTCGGTTAATGGGAGTTAATAACACAATTTCTTATTTTGTGAGGAAACTGTTCTACCTATTGTAATTTTGAAAGATTCATCTGAATCGTTGGTTTTCGGAGCAGACCTTTCATATAAAGCATTTTTTCGATAATCCTAACAGATCTCGAGTAAAACCGAGTGGAACATAATAGTTAATATGGGTGTTCAGGGCAAGCGTTTATATCTTAAGGAATTCCATTTAAGAGCATTGTATCCGACTTTTTTGACAATTAATAAAAAATATTTCTGAATCGTATATTTCAACAGAAGTTTGTGTGAGTGATGTTCACCGTATATAGATGACCATGAACAGAAAAAAATTTTTTGTCAATTTTTGGAAAAATTCCCCCCACCCCTTCCTGCACACGACGATTTTTTGACGACCAGTTGAATTTACATTGTAAGGGTATGGAGAATGATACCCAGTGGTCTATACATTTTAGCAATGAAGGTCCCACGAAAATCAGTTTTAGAGCTCTTTTCATGCCTTGTGAACTCTACTATAATAGGAGACAAGCTTACGCTCCAGCTGGAAAACGTCTGGCATGGCCGCTAGTTCATATAAAATATCAAAATTCAAGGGAGGTGTCTGATTTTATATAAGAAACTTTGGATGGAATTAAGATGAAAGTAGACTTTTTGAGAGCTTCAAAAATCTATATTTCCCCGTCGCCCTATTACAAACACGAATCGTGGGGGCATGCTCTCTATGGGACGATATCGATGTCTGCGATCGTCATCATGCAGATCTATTCATTCTTCAAGTACTTCTTGAATCAATTGTTCTGTATTTCCGGGTTTTCCTAACGGATTCCAACAAATCTAGACTCTGAATACGAGAATCACGAATATTCTCTATCAATTTAAATCTGATTTTCCAACATCCCCAAATCAGATTCCATCGTCGAATATTCTGTGAATAATTAGATGTTTCGTGTCAGTATTAGAAAAATTCACCTCGTACCTTTATATCAGCGTATCGCTTCGTCCAAAACCGAGATTAACTTCGCTGATTGGATTGATTGGCGATATTCAACGACGGCGGAAGTTAGCGAATTGGAAGCTAATTTTTAACCTTGTTTGGTTCTGTTTCAGGGTGGATCTCGCAACGTATAGAAAGCACCTTTTGGTCTTCAAGAGTTTAAATTACCTTTAAACCTCTGATACCAGTACTTATTATTAAAAGGTTTCTTTCTGGGTTTTCTCTCCCAAACTCTGAAAAATATTTGTCAGAAGCAATTAATTGAACAATGTTGCCTAACAAACAACAACGAAACAACATCAACAAAGAAACAACTATATCGTAACGTTTCGGAGTCTATATCAGACTCCTTCGTCAGACGCTTATCGAAAATCTTTAGAATTATTTTGTTGATAGTTATTGTGAAATTCGAGAATTGTCAATTCTCGAATTTCACAAAAAATAATTCTAAAGATTTTCGTTAAGCGTCTGACGAAGGAGTCTGATATAGACTCCGAAACGTTACGATATAGTTGTTTCTTCGTTGATGTTGTTTCGTTGTTGTTGTTTAATGATTACCAGTACTTATATCAAGTTAGCAGAGCCACCGCATATAAAAAAAACTAAGGGTGCGACAGTTTTTTCTTCTTTCACGACAAATACATTGGCAATTATTTAGTTCATTTCTGGTTGAAAAAAAGTATAATCAACCAAGTTACCTAGGTCTTTTACTGAAAAGTTGGATAATTCATTTATTTATACATAATATAATCGATAAGGAATGGATTTCTTGCATTGTTTTCACGTCAGATGAACTCCGGCAACAACTCGACCATTATTCATAAACATTATTATGACATGCGCCTACAGAGAAGTATATTTGTGAGAGGAGACTTTTGAAAGGTTATGTATTATTCTTAATTATTTCGTTCTTCTTCTCTTGTCTTTTTATTTTTCAGGTTGAGTTTCGGGTACCTTGGATAAACCTTTGCTTTTTTTGACGAAGGAATCCACATTGAAGAAATATATGCCCATCAATTGTTTTAAATTTCATCAAATTTTGTAAACAATAGTTACAAATCACAACACTCACGGGGAGACGTCAGATAGACTTCGACAAATACTCGACAATTATTCGTAACTATTATGATGGCTTTTGATGTTTATTTGTGGGTGGCTCTGCTAACTTAAAAGGTGCCCATATAAAAAAAAACCCAAGTGCGCAACAATTTTTATTCGTTCAAGACAAATTCTCGACAAATATTCGACAATTAATACAATAGGTTTGATTGAAATTCTTGCAAGTGGCTCTGCTAACCTAATATTAAGTTAACAGAGCCACTCCATATAAAACCCCACGACGAATACATTCCGGTCGTTCGACCATTATTAAGCTCATTTTTGGTTGAAAAAAAATAAAGACAACCAAGTTAAATGATTTGTGGTTGGATCTGCTAACCTAATACTAAGTTAACCCATATAAAAAAAATTAAGCACGTAGCAAATTTTTGGGCGTATGTTCTAGGGGAACATCGTCCTATCATTTCGTCCAAATGTCTGTAATTTTCGAATTTCGAGCTGAAAATTGGCTAATAGACTAATTCGGACTCCCTGATCACGAATCCGGTGTCAGATTTTAGGGTGCCGTCCGGCCGGCCGGCCGGCCGGCCGTAAGCACGATAACAGGAGCACCGAAGGTCCTATCGACTTCAAACTTTCAGGGTAGGTTTCTGATCAAAATGCGACGGTTAAGTTCGTTAACGAGCAAAATCGGCCGGACGGTTTAGGAGTTATAGACATTTAAAATTTTGAGGTTATTTCCCTGATATTTCAGGAACTAAAGAAGATGTTGAATCGAAACTTGGTAGTCAGTTCGAGGATATAAACGCGCAACTTTTGGCAAAATTCTGTTATGATCAAAATGTTGGTAATTTTTAAAAAAATATTTCTTTTAATTTTTTCGAAAAAAAAATTTTTTTTTCGTGAACTATTCATCAGATTGCAACAAAAACTTGTACTAACGTCAATTGTAGTATTTTGCAACATTGTGCAAAATTTTGGCTCTATACGATTTCAATTTCTGGAGATATAAGACAAAATGTGTCAAATTTCCTGGGTCTCTCTCAGTATTTTCATCGATTATTCTATGAACTCTTTGAATTCCACCGAAAACAAATTCAAAGACATAAACATAAAGAATCAAGTCATAGTTTAGACGTCGAAAGAAGGACGATGTTGATCGACTTGAAAAGGTACCTATTTCAAGAAATGCAATAATGAAATGCTTAATTTTTTTTATGGTCACAGAAAATCGTCACAAAAATCTATTTACCTCATTTGACGGCTGTTTGTCAAATCAATTAATTTCAATAATTAATGTCAGATTTCCTACATACCAAGTTCAAACACATTTTATTATATGGAAAACACTTATTATGATCACGTTCTACAGGAATTGATACTAAATAGAAGCTAGATGAAGATTATTGTAATGGAAAATTTGTGTTCCAGAATAATATTAAGGTATTCAACATGATACTGTTTTTTTTCTTTAATGGTCAGTACGGGCCACAAGGAACATGCGCCCAAAAGCTCCTGTCCACAGGGCTTGAACCCATTTTTAATTAGTACGATAATTAATGACATAACTTTCATTGAAGTTTTTGCAGGGGGCCCTGCTAACTTAATATTAAGATAGCAGAGCCACCCTATATTGAAAAAATCAAGCAGGTGTAAAACTGTTTCCTTTCACGACAAATTTCGACAGAATGCAAAAGGTTTCATTGAAATTCTTCGTTGCTAATTTAATATTAAGTTTCTTTCCGATGTAAATATATAAGGTATTTGGTATTGAACGTACACGACCATATATTTTATTATACAAATAATATTATTATACAATAAAATCCAAAACGAACCGTTGATTCTGCCTTTTCTTATTTCAGAGAAAAGGTGAATATGTATTTTATCAATATCCAACAATTTATTAGCTTTTCTTTAGTACCCATTTAGACAAAGAATTGTGAAACACATAATGAATTAATTGTATTGCTCCTTCGCTAATAACCCCCGCGGTTGATGCGATATATTTTAAATTAAAAAAAAAGATCCAACATTTGTGATGGCATGGAAATATGAACAAAAAAAAATCTCGCGTTTAAAAATTCCAAGAACAGATTTTTCGAATACCGAATCTCCTACTTCGAGAGCGACTAGAAAAAAAAGATTCAAATGGCATAGTTGTTTGAATGCCCTTAAAAACTTCTTGCGCAATGACTCTTTAGAACGATTGAAAAGAATCAATTTTGCATTAGTCATTTAATAAAAAAAATGTTGTAAAAAAGTGCATAAGGCGAACTAACAAACTTTTATTTAACGATTAATTGAGACTGGATATTATGATGGTTTACAATGAGTCTGAGATCGCAGCCAACTTATTTAAATAATCAATAATGCAGCAGAAGTAATAAGGGTTTGAGTTAGGCTACAGAGATGCGACAATGCCGCTAAAGCATCCGAAACGGTGGTTCCCATTTGGAGCGTAATACCCAATCATAATTAATACATACCTTAAAATTTCCCCTTATTTTTTTTTCATTTGTTAGTTCGCCGTAGGCATTTCTTTTACAAATTTTTTTTCCATAAAATATCATATCGGACTGTATATCGAAATATATGTAACACTTTATATGATAGCATATAATATGTTCATATACCTTCATAATGATGTAATATTCTACATCGAATAAGTATCGGTAAACCAAATATATGTACTCTGAATTTATGCTGTAGTTTTGTGAATTTGTCGTGTGGTCGACTATGAATATTTTTCAGGGAACAAAATAATAAATACTAAATCAAATTCATAGCAAGCTTTGAATATTTTTGCTTAGATAGGTAACATCATTGAATTCTTAAGTTCACATAAATATCATATTTTCTGATAGGATAAAGGTGTTATAAAGCGGATAACTCATTTTATTTTCAAACGTACAATAATAACGTCATTTTTCGATTGAGAGGATCATCGAAAAGTTCTATTACTCCGCCTAGGAGGAGAAGTATTGCTATGCAACACTTTTCCTGCCGACGGCGGGAAAAGTGTTACTATGCAAAAGATGAGTTGGTTACCATGAACAATAAAATCTCCAATTCAAACGTCATTTTTATTCGTTAAAGTTACATTGAATGTACAATTGGTCAATGTCGCATTTTGAAAATTAAAACCATGTAATAATGAACTGGTAGGATTCTGTCTCGGATTCTGTTCCAAAGCTGATGCCTTATTAGAGTCTTCTAAGTTGCTAGTTCCAGGGAATTCGTTAACGCTCAATATCCTACCAGCAATCTCATTCTTATTTCGCAGCGAATCCTCGATGTACCCTTCTGCTACACTACTTGACTTCCAACCTCCGTGTCGTTTCAAAGACTCAATGTTGGTTCCTCCATCTATAAGTAGTGTAGCAGAAGTTCGCCTCAATGAATGACCTGTGTATTCGTTTGGATGATTCAATTGCAAAAAAGTGGCAACCTTTCTTGGAACACTTCCTATACTACGTATTCCCATCACAGCTCTGTAGCATTTTCCAGATTGATATTTAAAAAAAAATCAATTTTCAACGAAATCGTTAGATCTTACGCAGTGTATCTCCGATAAATATTTAGATTATTCTCCCTAATAACTGTGAATGTTCGAACTTTTCTCGTTTTACTATCAGGAATATTGACTATTATAATATTTCCCTTGTCCTCGATATCTGCAGTTACATTTTCACCATTTCGTCACATCTGCAGGAACAAGCTTCTCCGAATAATAGAACAATCTGAAACAACCACGTGATCAAAATACAAAATTATAATTACTTGAAATATGATAGTTACCTTTAATCCTAAATATGAATCATCCGGTACTTCGAAGAGAAAACGTTCGAACTCTTCCTTAGAAAAAACTCTTGATTTTTTTGGAAGATACCTTTCATTGGATTTTTTCAAAAATGCTCGCAACTTCAGATATTTACCAATATCTATTTCATGTTTGATCGCTAGTTGCGACTGTATCATTGAATATCGGGCCCACAAAGTAGAGGATTTTCATTTTTTTTCTGTAGCCATTGAGTTGAAATAAGCTAGAAGCACATTCTCTTGGTAAACTGTAACGTTTTTCGAATTGCACCAATTCACGAAGTGATCATAAGCTGCAGAATATTTTTCAATAGACTTCGATAGTCCAAGGGAAGAGACTGCTTCATTCGCCAAAACCTCAATTTCTGAAGACATTTTCACTTTCAACCACTTCTCACCAGCTTGCAAATGATAACTATTAATTATTTTACTTTATACGCCGTATTCACAAAGCATTGTTAAGTGTTTGAATCTCCGTTAAGTCCTAACTGAGGTCCTCAGTTAAGGATAAATTTGAGTCGCAACCTCAGTTATGAAACATGCCTGTTTTAGCCTGTTTCACCACCTTTATCCCTTATTGTCCTTTATAATCCCCAATTTATCCTTAACTGTGGACCTCAGTTAGGCGTAACGGAGATTGAATGCTTTGTGAATACGGCGGTATCCGCCGTATTCACAAAGCATTGTTAAGTGTTTGAATCTCCGTTAAGTCCTAACTGTGGTCCTCAGTTAAGGATAAATAAGAATCGCAACCTCGGTTAACGTGACAATTAACGTGAAACGGGCCTGTTTAACCACCTTTACATACGTTAACTGAAGTTGCGATTCTTATTTATCCTTAACTGAGGACCTCAGTTAGGACTTAACGGAGATTGAATGCTTTGTGAATACGGCGGTATCTGTCAGAATGAATTTCACGCGGCAACCGTAACTAGGCAAATGTACCATAATTCATTCAATAATTATAAAACGATCGTAAATAGATAGAATTATTTATGTAAATCAATCCAAAAGTGGATATTCAGATTTTTATGAATTTCAAAACGTTTGAAAATAAAATAACATATTTCATTCGGAGTAGAAGTGACTTTTCATGGCTCGCTTTTAATTACCCGCCGAACGGAGTGAGGCGGGTAAACTTAAGCTCGCCATGAAAAGTGACACTTCTTGTCCTTAAGAAATAATATACTATTATTGTTGCCCTCCGATGAGTTTCAGAAACATTGAAATTCTCGCTTGTTCTCGGTTTCGCAGATACGATCTCATGGGAATTCGCATGAACCTTGGAGTAAGTAGAGGTTCTTCACCTGAATACCAAATTTCACCCTCATCAGATCTATTGTTTAGGAAATATTGAGAGAATATAATTTCAAATTGGTATATTTCCTAAGCCGTTGGGCCGTATTTGCCCACTTACAAACTTAATCGGTGTATTCATTTGAGCAAAACGATAGTCACCTGGTACGGGCGAGCTATATGTAAGGTTATAATTTTCTCGATAATAATTAAGGTTGACAACTCGCTCGGCCACCAGTCATAATAGGTTTTGAAGGATTGAAACTACTTGACGTATTCGATCACTGATAGTTATACCCGAGTAACCTTTAAACAGTTGGGTTTAATCTAAGCTGTAAGCTGTAAGATTAATAAGTGTATGTCTCTTTCATGGGACAGACTCGGACGCTGTACGGGTATATCAATAAAACTCACGCAGCAATTTCATTAAAATATTTACTCAAGGAACAGAAATATATGGAATCTGCAAGTAAAAGCAGATGTGCAAATAGGTCAAGAGCGGTTAATAATAGGCGGTTACAGGCACAGAACACTAGTAATACAGTTACAGTTGAATGATAAATTAATGTTGGTGGGGGCGCCGTGTATGCGGAACCCACGTGCGCCTATGGTCAGAAATGTATTTTACAAAATGATACCGGAAATGCGGTTTGACCAGAAATACAGGGAATTTTATGCGGTCAGTCGAACCCAGTCCTCTACTCATCAGGTTTATCACCACTTCACTCACAGAAGTTAATCTATACCGGTTTTCGGTAGATAGAATAAATCAAAATAAAAAATGTTCTAAAACAACAGGGACTTAACTGACAATTCAAAACTAATTCTGGTGATCAAAATACCTGACTTTTAGTATTTTTCGGCAACCGTCCGGGAAGTGCCCACTTCCCGGACGCTTTTTCTTTGAGAAAGAAGCATTTCCCGGCCTAGTCCGGGAAGTACGTACTTCCCGGACTAGGCCGGAAAAATCACGTCGTTTTGGTCATTGTAAATATGAAAATCTTGGTAGGTATATTTTTGATAAATGAAGTTACCATAGCACTGAGAAAACGGCTGACAGTTCATATAAAATTAGTTGTCAACATGTGATATTTTCTGTTCTGTTTAATTTGACTAAGAATCAAAATATATAAAAAAGAAATGTGTCGTCTCATTGATTTGATATTCTACACGGTTGCCGAAAAAATATTGTACGCAACACGCCCGAAAAAGGTTTTTTTGGACTCATAGACTTCTAGGACTCGCTTACGCTCGTCCTAGAATTTTGTCTATTCGTCCAAAAAAACCCTATTTTCCGGACTTGTTACGTAAATTACTATTTTGGGGATAGACACTTTGGAAGTATTCATTTTTAGATCCCTGTTAGTATCGTTTCTTTTCTTATTGCAATTAGAACCATTTAGATGTGAAGAAACCATTCGGTTATCAGAGGATGATTTTCCGATCTTTCAAATAAACTGCTCTACAAGAGTTAGGGATAATCGTTTCAACTAAAATAACTGACATTCTGAAACCTTTGTTTGCGCTAAAAACGTAATTTAATATATAGTATATATATTTTAGGTTCAAAACTATAAATGCACGTTTTTTGGTCTGCAACATATACAGGGTGATTAACAGAATAGGGTAAAACTTAACGGCTTTTATTTCCGGACATTTTATTGTTTTTTTTGTGTCTTTTTATGCCTTCAATACAAGGTATGGCCACCACGGCCATCAATGACCACCTGACATCTTCGTTGCATACTGTCAACGAGGGTGTTGAGCATATCTTGAGGAATTTCATTCCATAAACGAGGCAGTAGTGCTTTGAGGTCATTCAATGTTTCTGGTGGAGGTTGGTGATCATCTAGTCTTCTTTGTAGCATATCCCATGCATGTTCTATGCAGTTTAAGTCTGGCGAATGCGGAGGTATTGGTAAATGTGGAATACCATGCTCTTCTCGCGCATTTTCTACTATTGCTGCACGAGTTGGTCTTGCGTTATCGTCAGGAAATTGGAAAGCTTCACCAATGGCAGCGTCAAAATTTGGCACTACGTTGCCAATGACATGTTCCCTATAATGAAAGGCAGTCATATTGCCAGGACAAATGTAAGGTCTTTGTGCCCGTTGTAACATATCCCAGCCCATACCATAACAGAGCCTCCTCGAAATGGATGAACCTCTTGCACATGACGGCGATTTCGGGGTATACGCGGCATAGTCCATACACTTATTCTTCGAGAATCTGAAAATCGACTGTATCTGGATTCATCTGTGAAAAGTACACTACGCTATTGGACGTTCAGATTAACATGCTGCCTGGCACATTCTAATCTTTGTCGTTTATGCTCACGTGTTAACGGAACACTCCTCAATGGACGTCTATAAGCCATCAGGTTAATCTCCCCCAAACGACGTCGGATGGTTTCAATGGAAATGTCAGGACCATTGGCATTTAAAAGTCGATTTCTCAGCATCCTACATGAAGAAAGAGGATATCTCCTCGCCGAAATGGTGACAAAACGGTCTTGTGCGGGTGTTGTTTTTCTTTGTCCACCAACCTGTCTCATTGAACCTATTCGAACCTATCTCATTGAACCTATTCCAGAGTCGCGATATTACACTTTGCGATACTTCAAATGTTTCTGCCACAGCGACTTGAGCCTCGGCGTTTGTTAATTTACATCTTGGCATCTTAAGAAGCTCGTGAAATTTACTATGTTCGATATTGCTAAGAGACTGACAATAAATTAACTGCATATTGAAATGCTAAATCTTACGAATAATGTGAAAAACTGCCAAACTCACGAAAAAAGACGACCAGATGGTGAAAATATGCATTCAAATCGAATAATAAGTTTTTATTGGCAGTTGATCATGTTTTTGATATTGTCTTTTAAATTTTTTCGCCCCTCAGAACAATTAATATGAATCCCTTACTCTTGTGGATCAATTTATATTACTTCAGTTTGAATGTTAGCCATTTCCAATTTTATGGACTCAAATATTGGAAAAATGGTTTCCTGTAATGCTCTTTTAATCACAGGACTGATAATCGGTCCCAACTCAGACATTTTCAATTGACTATTTTCTGCAGTACTCATGATCAGAGGGATGGCTTCATCTGACAAATATACACAGCAAAGCCACTCTTGCGAACCACAAAACTGTTTCAACAGTTCTTTGTTCTTTGAACCCGATATAGAATCGTTACATCTACTAATCGAGCAGGGGAGGCTTATGGCAGGGGAGGCTTATGGCAGGGGAGGCTTATGTCCAGGAGTGGACTGCGAAGGGCTGTTAAAAGAAGAAGAAGACTAATCGATTTTGAACACTTCGTATATGTAACCACCATCTTGTAAAATCCTCCAACACACAGAAATAATATTATTGTACTATATAACACGTGTTTTCGTTCAGGTTGATTGATCATAAATTCATGCATGAGTTTTTGAAAACACCCATTTTCATTTATGTAATGTGTTTCAGAAAGACTGTGCATGATCCTACATTCTTGTTTCCAATAGGTTCTTAAATGATCTATTGATCCCCCTGGAAATTCTAGATCTTTTTCTTCTGACATACCCTATACCTAGGTTTGAGTATAAAAAGGTATTGATATAAGAGATGAACACAGGGAACAAGCACACTTGGATTCATTGGATTAGTAGTACTAAAATACAGGAAAAGGTATTCGGTATTAACTGAACTTGAAACCTATATGAATCGAATAATGTGGACAGTTTAATGATGACATCAAACACAAAATTTGTTATATTCTCGACCTCGTCGACATATGAGTGTACCTACTTCTTCTTGAGGACGGCGTTGCGTGTTCAAATGGTAAATTCAATGATGTCAACTGAAGTCTATACAATGGGCTTCGCGAGTGAAGCACAACTTTATTATACTCGAACAATTGTTTCGCAAGATTACACGGTCATGTTACTAGCAGACATGATAGCAGCGTTGTCTTCATAATGGTAGATAAAGTATTTTCGCCCAAGATTTCCTGGACACGAATACGCTTCCGTCCCCTTTTCCTTGTGCGGAAGTCGTATTATGTAGCTTTGATGGGAGCAGGATCATAAAATTTCATTTTCCGTTGCAAACTGTTATCCTTTCAATGGAACATTTGGGGCCTCTGCATGATACTCGCATATGAAAACGGAAAATATTGGATTAGTACTCAAATACACACAGAATCGAGATATTAGGCTGAAATTTATTCCAGTTATATCAACTAACTATGTTAGTTAGTCTCCTTCATGTGACCACAGGGAGCACAATTGCAGCGATAAATACTTTGGAGCAAATTTTCCACTACTATTTCACACATACCAATCGAAACGTTGACAAATTTGCGTTCATTATAGTAGCTTTTTGGCTTATTAGCTTGAGCCAACGAGTATACAATAGCTACTAAAAATGAATCCAACGGTGTTAATTCAAAAGTGACTATTCGATCATACCTTCTCAATTCTTGAGGGTCAATTGGAATATGAGAGGAAAAAGTTTGCATGCTTGGGCCATATGAAGCAAGCTTTTCATATTTATAAAACTAAAAGAACCTATAAGTGCTACAATAAATATAGTTTCGAGTTCCTTCCTGAAGATGAAGGTGAATCTGTCAGCCCGATAGCTCAGCCATACTGTGGCAGCAGCTCTAGAAAACTTCCGTATATCCGTATATTTGGAGTCAAGTGCATTACATACAATTTTTTGTTACTGTTTAAATGATTTCAGTTTTGTTTCCTGTAGCTAAATATTATGATGTAGATACGAATGAATCTATTTCATCGCAACCTTTTCATAGTATATTGTTTGTATTTGATGTTTTTGTGTGCATGTTCCGGAGCGCTACCATTTTGCCAAATGTCTGTAATTTTTGAACTTTTTGCCGAAAAAGATTTTGTTCGGCTCACTGATGAAGAGTTCGAGGTCAAATTTGCGTCTTTTCAGCCCGCTGGCCGTTGTCACGATAACTCTAGAATATAAACAGATAGTGACTCAAAATTTTCAAGATAGAAGTTCTTTAATGGGCATAATTGGCCAAATAGTTTCCAACTACTAATCTTGTTTTGAAACAATACGGATCCGATCGAATTGAAACTTGTAACTAGTAGTAGAATACCAACACAAAGACGTTACATTTTGTGAGGAACGTATCCCTAGAAATTTTTTTGAAAATTATTACAAAATATTAGGTATCTCACGATAACTTGATAATGGGGAGAGATAGCGACATGCAAATTTTCCGATCAAATCCAAACATTGCAATTAGTTGTGGAATGCCGACGCGCAGCTTGTGAAATAACGTGAGGATCGTATCACTAAAAATTAAAAAAAAATCATTGAGAAAAAATCAGAAACAATTCTGTCTGATATCGCTGACATTTTGCGAGAGCCTACAAAAACTAACTTTACAGCCAAGTTCTGAATTTAAACACGATCGGATTTATATTGTTGGACATCCGAGCAGCCTTCCTTGAGTTCAGTAGCTGGATGGGTGACCATTGGAACGATAACTTTCGAACGGAAAGAGATAGCGTCTTTCAATTTTCAGGATAGGTTTCGCATCCAAATGTGACAGTTAAGTCCGTTGTTGTACATAATCGGCAAAACCGTTTAGGAGTTATACCCATCTGGAATATTGTTTTCTCGATAACTCGATAAGTTCAGATCGGATCGAATTGAAACTTGGTAAATACTTGTAGAATACCGATTCAAAGAAGTATGTGATGGATTGTATTACTAGAACATGCGCGCAAAAGCAAAATGCTTCACATCAGGGCTTTTAATTTGTATGTAGAGTGTAGCCAACGAAATCGCAATAGTGCTTTAACACACTGTAATCAATATATTGTGATATTAGTAATTTTTGGCGCTCTTGTTCCTCGGAACAGAGTGGTTATCTGTAACATAGTTGTGGAACCCACTCGAAACATAGATATAAGGTCATAGAGATAATGTTAGGTTAAGAGATAAGAAGCGTCACTTCTTCAGATTCGTTTTACCACGTTTTGAGTTCAAAAAGGTAAAATATAAAAATAAGGTTACTGGTCAATATAGTTTAGTTATCCTACTACTACTTGTATACTCAAGGAATAGTAAAGAATAAATATATATGTTCATATTAAAATCTCCATCGACTATTCAATTCTATCACCCACGATATTACAAATTGGCGACGAGGATGGGATATTTTTTTAAGTGGATTTGATTATGAGTTCAAATATATTAAAGGGTGTAAAAATGGGGGAGCAGATGGGTTATCCAGGATGCCTGTTACGGCTACTGAATTAGAAAGCATTCGGGACTTTGAATATTGCAATATTCAAAGTTTGCGAAGAAGATCACACAAGTAGCCTGGAAGAAATAATTCAAGTAGCTTTGAGAAAAGAAGCAGCAATTACACATTCCTTCACTCAAGCAGTGAACAAAGTAAATTTTTCTCAGCATTACAAGAAAAACCCTGATGAAAGAAGAGTCCCAGCTAGCAGGAAGGAAGAAAAGAAGGAAAATGGTCGAGCAAAACAAGGTGATAGGAAAGTTAAATGCCGGAGCTGTGGAGAAGAAAATCATGACTTTAGTAAGTGTAAATTTAAGCGATATAAATGCAATATCTGTAACAAAATGGGTCATCTAGCAAAGGTTTGTTATTCAAATAGTAACAATTTTGTCGAAATAGAGTCTAAAGAAACAAACAGTGAAGATGAAGCATGTTCAACTGATTTTGTAGATATGTTTTATATAGAAAATCAAAAGAGGGTTCAACCATTTAAAATTGAATTGCTGATCAATAATAGACCTTTGTTAATGGAAGTAGACTCAGGGGCAGGAATTTCAGTTATTCCAAGGGACATATTTAATGAAAAATTCAAAGAGTGTAAATTAGTCCCCACCAAAATTAAGTTAAAAATGTATGATGGTAAGGTAATTATTCCAGATGGGGAAGTATATGTAAATATCAAGTATAAAAAAAATAGTAGAAAAAACTGCAAACTAATTGTTGTTAGGAATGGACTGACCCCATTACTAGGTAGAGATTTAATTAAATTATTTGATATTAGCTTGAAAGATGCGATGGTCCCTGGTATACACAAACTTGACCCTGTAAATGATGGAAAAGGTCTAAATATAATTATAAACAAGTATAATGAACTTTTTTCTAATAAGCTAGGGTTATATAAGTTGGAAAAAGTAAAAATTTCAATTAAAACAGATGTCAAACCAATATTTTGTCAACCACGACCAGTACCATTTAAATTCAAGGAATTAATGAATAATGAACTAGATATTTTATTAAAACAAGGTGTCATTACACCTATTCAGAATTCAGAATGGGGAACACCATTAGTTCCAGTAATTAAGCCAAATGGGAAAATAAGGTTGTGTGCGGATTACAAAATAACCATTAACAAATATATTGAAGATTGTAAACATCCCTTGCCGAGAATAGAAGAGCTTTTTGCGGCTTTACAGGGAGGGGAGGAATTTACAAAATTAGATTTGTTGTGTGCTTATAACCAGTTAGAAGTCGAAGAAGACACTAAAATGCTTCTAGCCTGGAGTACTCATAGAGGAATTTTTAAAGTAAACAGATTACCTTACGGTACCAAACCAGCTGTAGCAATCTTTCAGAAAATTATAGAAAAGGCACTGCAAGGTTTAGAATCTGTAGTCGTATTTTTAGATGACATTGTCGTAACAGGAAAAGATAGACGAGACCATGTCAACAATTTAGAAAAGGTTTTCCAAAGATTATTGAATGCGGGATTCACATTAAATTTAGAAAAATGTAAATTTTTTCAAACTAAAATAACCTACTTAGGACACATAATCGACAAAAATGGATTACAAAAAGATCCTGAAAAGACTCGTGCTATAGCAGATTGTCCACGACCTAGTAACAGAAGTGAAATTAAAGCGTATGTAGGAATGATTAATTATTATGCCAGATTTATTTCAAATATTTCGACTTTGCTTGAACCACTGTATGCTCTACTGAGGGACAATGTTGAGTTCAAGTGGTCAACCAAGTGCGAGAACGCCTTCATAGAAACAAAGAAAATTATTTTATCAGATCAGACGCTAGCTCATTACAACCCAAAATTGCCACTTAAAGTTGTCTGTGATGCGTCAAAAGTTGGTATTGGGGCAGTGCTATTACAACTTTATGAAGATGGATCTGAAAGGCCGATTAGTTTTGTTTCTAGAACTTTAAATAAAAGTGAGTTAGGGTATTCGGTTATACATAAAGAAGCCTTAGCTATTTATTGGGGTGTAAGGAAATTTTACCAATATTTAATGGGAAATAAATTTTTATTATGTTCAGATCATTTGCCATTAAAGGTTCTATTTGGAGAACATAAGGGTATACCACAAATGGCGGCAGGTAGATTACAAAGATGGGCTATTTTTTTAAGTGGATTTGATTATGAGTTCAAATATATTAAAGGGTGTAAAAATGGGGGAGCAGATGGGTTATCCAGGATGCCTGTTACGGCTACTGAATTAGAAAGCATTCGGGACTTTGAATATTGCAATATTTTATTGGATCAAATACCGGTCAACTCTGCGAAGATTGTGAAAGAAACAAGAACGGACGCTATTTTGAGTAAAATTTATGTCTTTGTAAGGGAGGGTTGGCCAGAGGAAGTTGAAGATAAATATAAAATTTTCAAAGGGAAAGCCTCTGAAATAAGTATCGAACAAAATATATTAATGTGGGGTTATCGTGTCATCATCCCTACTACATTGAGAACACAAGTACTTGACGAGGTCCACGGAGCACATAATGGAATGTCGAAAATGAAGGCGTTGGCTAGGCAATATGTCTGGTGGCCGGACTTAGATTTAGATATAGAAACATATGTTAAGAATTGTGATGCCTGTATGACCTATACAAAAACTCCAGAAAAGGCAAAATTAATCAAATTTGAGGAAGGTAGACATGTATTTGATAGAATTCATATCGATTTTTTAGGGCCATACCATAATAAGACTTACCTCATTATTGTCGATTCGTTTTCAAAATGGCCAGAAGTTTATGAAGTAAAAAGGTTAGACTCTGCGACGACAATAGAGAAATTGCGAGAGTGCTTTGCCAGATTCGGATTGCCGAACACTATAGTTTCAGACAACGGTGCGCAGTTAGTGTCTGAAGAGTTTGAAAGATTTTGCAGCTTTAATGACATAGTTCATATAAGGTCTCCACCATATCACCCCTCTACAAATGGTCTAGCAGAAAATAGCGTCAAAACATTTAAAAACTCATTAAATAAATTTTTGAAAGATATTCGAACCAGAACAGAAAAAATGGAGGTATTAATTAGTAAATATCTATTTTCATACCGAAACACACCACATTGTACTACAGGTGAAACACCTTCAAAGCTCATGTTCGGGAGGCATGTTAAGACCAGGTTAGATTTGTTAACAAAAAGTCACAGAACTAAGGCCTTAGAAAGACAGAGTAAATACCATGGCTCTAGAGAAATATTTTTAGTAGACGGGGAAATTGTGTATGTTAGGGACTATCGTATACCAGGGAAAAGTACATGGGAAAAAGCTGTTATCGTACAACAATTAGGAAAACAAAACTATGTTTGTAAAACTTTAGAAGAAGGCTTAATATGGAGACGACATATTGATCAAATAATTAAAGTAGGAAAATTTTATGAAGATACATGTAATGAGGTTTACTCACCAATTAATGTTAAAGAAACTGGAAATTCAGTATCAAGGAAAAATCCAGAATTGTCCAATATTGTTCCCAAAGAAAATATATCAAAACAAAATGAATATCCCCCTCAAGAAATTGCGGGGCAAAATGTAAATAATAATGTGGATGTAGCTATAAAAAGTGAAGTATTGGATTGTGAATCAAGTGGTGCGAATGATAAGACTATGCCAGTCATAACATCCCCTAATGTTAGACATCGCCCAAAAAGAGAAATAAGACCCCCGAAAAGATTTTGTGACGGAGGAGTGTAACATAGTTGTGGAACCCACTCGAAACATAGATATAAGGTCATAGAGATAATGTTAGGTTAAGAGATAAGAAGCGTCACTTCTTCAGATTCGTTTTACCACGTTTTGAGTTCAAAAAGGTAAAATATAAAAATAAGGTTACTGGTCAATATAGTTTAGTTATCCTACTACTACTTGTATACTCAAGGAATAGTAAAGAATAAATATATATGTTCATATTAAAATCTCCATCGACTATTCAATTCTATCACCCACGATATTACATTATCAATTTGCCCAAATGTCTGTAATTTTCGAATTTTTTGCTGAAAATGGTCTTGAACGATTTGGTTTGACACACTGATCAAAATCTATTCTGTCCGTTCGTCCTCAAGAATCGATTGATATAACATTCAACTCTAACAAGCTTATACTTTCGGAGATATGATTTTTCAAAATTTCAACCTCAAATCGTAATTGTGTGATTTAACAGAATGCTGTCATCGTGAATATTTCGTTGGAACATTTCGAAGCAGTTGGTTAATTCATACCGCCTCTCCATCTTCCGTTGTCTAACACTTCAATGCACAGTTGAAAAATTTTCGATGCTTCAGGCAAGTGGTACAATAATGACGATAGAAAATTAGAGAAAGCATTCTTAATACGCTGTGACTAGAGTCCCGACTCGAGATCCATGTTCAGTCCCGAATGAGGTCATTAAATTCGGGACTGATATTCGGTACCTACATCTAGTCTCGAATAGGGACATCAAATGACGTCATTAGAAGTCTTGTCGGGACTGGTAGTCCGTCCCAACTCGAGACCCTCATACGGTCCCGAAATTATAAGAAGAATCATATGTACCTCCATTAGGAACATATACGTGCTATTATTTAATTCAACTAAATGTCTGAATATTATATTTTTGAAAATTTTTATTTCAAAGTCACTAATGTTGTTTACAGAAAATAAAGTAATTTTCATCCTAAATTCAAACATTCTAACGTGTGCATTTTTAACAGTGCCACTGCTGGTCAACTTCGTGATCCATTCCGACGCCCGACATTTTCTCTGGATCACATTCAATATGGCAAACCTCAACTTTTTCACAAATTTGAATAGCATTATATGCTGCTTCTTCTTCTCTTGAAATCCAAGAAAACATTTTTTCCTGTCTTCTTTTTGGCGCTCTTGTTCCTCGGTACAGAGTGCTTATCAATTTGCCCAAATGTCTGCAATTATCGAATTTTTGGCTGAAAGTGGTCTTGAACAATTTGGTTTCACTCACTGATCAAGAATCCGTGGTCGAAATCGATTATGTCCGGCCGGCCGTCCGTCCGGCCGTTAACACGATAACTCTCGAACGGAATGAGCTAGACAGTTTTCAGAGTAGGTTTTAGGGATAAATATCTCGGTTAAGTTCGTTCGTGGGCAAAATCGGTTTAATAATTTCGGAGTAACGCAAAAAAATATTTTTTTTACATTACAACTTTTGATTTCGAATTTTTTTAAGATGCAGTTTCATCACAAGAATCCATTGTTATCATTTTCAACTCCAACAAGCTAATACTTTCGGAAATATGATGTTTCAAAGTTTCAATAATACATCGTAAGTATGTATTCACAGAATCTGTCTGTGATCACTATTCATAAATGTCATCTTTTTTAGCTATTAGAAATTGTCAATTTGTAGTTGTTATTTTCTCTTGGAAAGCAAGTATTCGATTCTTGAATTTGTGAATATACACAAGACTGTTTTGATGTAGTTTATGGTGGCAATAGGGAAGAAGAACATAATGGAATCATCAAAATAAACTACTGTTCGTTGACCACTGAGGTTAATATTACCTTTTACTTCCTTAAGTAGTGAGACATGTTCCTATATACAGTATTTTCATAATGTTGGTAGCGAAAAAGTACTGAAATATGGATCTACATTTGTGTATCAATAATTTTTTCTTGAGTTAAGGTTCATAATACAGAAAAGAATTTGTTAGTGGTATGAACTATTGAATTTTAAATTATGAAAAGAGGATAGTATTTTATTAATATATTTTGAACTATTAAAATAATTTGTTCGTAATCCACAACCTACTCAAATATCAGGAATAAATGGACAATCTGCTATGATTGTCTCCAGTCTTGCTCTAGACATTTCGATGATACTTTCCTCAGGTATTTCGAGTTGTGAAAACATGCACCGAGTGTAAGTTGCAACAACCCATTCCACGAGGTTGAATCATTGCAGATTGCTCATTCAATCTTGATTAATAAAATCAATGACAATTTTTGAAGCACCAAGGCATTGAAGCATTTTAGATTGCTCTTTTTTTATAAGATAATTTTTGAACCATTTTTTTTAAACGACACTTTTTTTAAATTTAATTTCTTTCATGATGCATTTATACCATAGGAATCCATTGATATAATTCCCAACTCTAAGAAACCAATACTTTCGGAGATATAATTTGTCTGTTTGAACAAGAGCGCCAAAAAGCTCAGGGCTTGAACCAATTTTTATACCCAAGTTAGCAAAATCCACAACTTCGAATTTTTTCTACTTCACGTCGATTGCGGTAAGACCTTTCGGTCTATATTTTTTTTAATAATCTCAGGTATTTGTATGGACCCAATATCCACATAATTGCACATATTTTCATTATTATTTACATCTTGCCAAATTCCATCTGGTTAAGTTTGGCTATCGTTTTAAGAATTTTGGATTTGGTTGGTAAATGTTGTCCGAAAAGGATGCTAAGAAATATCTTTGCAAAATGTGCGGTATTTTATCCGACACAATGTTAGATTCTTGCATCGCCTCAATAAAATGTGAAACCTGCCTTCAGTATTTCAATTTGAAATGCATAAACCTGAAGAAAATTCCAAAGAGGCGGTGGTACTGTTTAAAATGCACACGTTATTCGAGACTTGATGTAGGTACCGAATATCAGTCCCGAATTCAATGACGTCATTCGGGACTGAACACGGATCCCAAGTCGGGACTCTAGTCACAGCGTTCTTAATGTGTGTATCTAAAAGCAACGACTCATATTACTAAGATCTCTCGATATGAGTCCACTTAGATGACCTCAGTTTATGGTTTCCGCTTGTCGCATTCTTCCTGGGACCCCCTGTATATTAGATTTAATAAAAAAATTCGTTCATCTGGTACAGGCGGGTACAGAACAACCTCTCTTCGGATCCTATATCGAAAGAAGAGATCAAATAGGCACACATTATGGATTACGCAGGCCAGCTACAAGAAAACAAGAATCGTAAAATTCGATTCCCGGTAAAATAATAGATTCATACGAGAAAGTAATCTTTCTGAGTTTCCAACCTCACTCAATCAAAACAGTTTATTTTCTTCGAATTGTTTCATTGAAATTATACACTTTTTGTTCCAGAAGTGATGTGATAACTTCAAAAAGTCAATCACGTCCGCTTGCGGAGCAGACATTTTCTCTGCAATTATGATTTCCTTCAAGTGTTCTTTTTCTTTTGCCACTAAGAAGTTATTGGAGCGAGTTTTACGATTTCACTCCCAACATCCGTTACAATGAAAGTTTTTACGACGAATCTTCCCCAAGTTCAACGAGGGAACATTTTTTCATCGAATAACAGCAATAAAACCAGTGTCGTGTTTTTCGGGAAAATGTTATAGTAACTATGGCGGCTGCTGAATAATTATGGTGGATCTATGAATATAATGTTGAAAATAGGTAATTGCATATTCTCTGATTTGAATCGAGAATATAAAAAAAAATTGTTGGTCATACATTAAATCTATTTATTATTTATTTATCCCTCTTTCTTCATTTCAACGTGAGAAACTAATAGCCAATAAATGTCACCGATCATTTCTGGATACTACTAAACGATATAAACCCGGCCCAAAGAAATGTTTCAAAATATTTTTAATTTCGTTTTATTCCGCTATCTAATCGATCTAATTGATAACTTTCAAAATATAATTGCTTTTTTTTAAAAAATATAACTAACTATAAGTTAAAGAAATATCAACGAGGCTCAATATTATGATACTTTTCGTGGACATCTATTTAGCATTGGAAATGAGACTACTCTTACGATATTATTGCGCGCATGTTCTGGGGAACATCGCGTTATCAATTCGCCCAAATGTCTGTAAGTATCGAATTTTTGGCCCAAAATGGTCTCAAACGATTGATGAAGAATTCGAGGACAAATTTGATTCTGTCTGGCCGGCCAACCGTTGCCGCGATAACTAGAGAACGGAAAGATATAGCGACTTGAAATTTTCTGGGTAGGTGGTACGTCCCAATGCGACGGACAAGTTCGTTTATGGGCATAATCGGTCCAATGATTTCCGCGTAATAATTTTGTTTTCAACCAATACAGATCTGATCGAATTGAAACTTAGTGAGTAGTTGTAGAATACACACTTGAGGACGTTTGCGAAATTTTGTGAGAATTGTATTTATGTCCCGATAACCTGGAGCACGGAAAGATATAGCCACTTGAACTTTTTAGGTTGGGTTGTGCTTCTGAATGCAACATACAAAATACAAAATCGATCCAATACAAGCAAGATTTTGTGAGGATCGTATCACTGAAAAATTTTTAAAAAATCATCGAAAAAAAATGATTGATATTAGAAACTATTCGTCCGACATCGCTGAAGCTTTGCGAGAGCCTTCAGAACCCAACTCAACTGCCAAGATCCAAGTTTGAACACTATAGGATCTATATTATTGCGATATCCGAACAGTCTTATGTGAGTTCAGCAGCTGGATGGGTGACCGTTGCCTCGATAACTTTCGGACGAAAGGAGAAAGGGACTTGCAATTTTCAGGGTAGGTTGCGCTTCCGAATGGGGGAGTTTAGTTTGTTTTTGGGCATAATCGGTCCAATGGTTGCGAAGTTATACCCACCTGGAATATTATTTGCTCGGTAACTCAAAAAAGGTACTCTCGGTCGAATTGAAGCGAGGTAACTAGTTGTGGAATATCGCCATTAATACGTGTGTAACATTTTTTGAGAACCGTAACCCTAGAAAATCTCAAAAATGTTAAGGAAAAAAAATGGGTTTTAGCACTGACGAAAAGGCAGGATCTTTTGCGCGTATGTTCTATTGTCCATTCTCCTGTATTGGACACTCTTAATCGAATTCACCTTGGTAACATCAAATTTACCATGGTAAAATCGAATTTACCATGGTAAATTCGATTAAGAGTGCCCAATACAGGAGAATGGACAATAGAACGTGCGCGCAAAAGCTCCTGACTTCACGTCAGTGCTTGAACCAATTTTTAGTTTCTGTAAATGTCAAGATTGAATCTGTTTATATAGCAAATGATGGCAGGCCTTTTGAATATTTAAAATAATTAGATATCAGGTGTATTTTTGCGTTATGTATATTTCTATTGTTAGTTAATCTTGATTTATTATGTTCCATTATCTATGTTATTACGTACATACAATTTCGGGTGCGTTCTCACTTCTTATTTCATTGTCAAGCAAGACAAATTAAGTTCCTCTCTTCTCTCAAAACTGGGTGAGTCAACACTAATATAAATTTAAAAAAATGCCAATATCAACACTTCTCAACAATGTGCGGTATAGAGAAATTACTTACATAAAAGTTTGCAAAATTAAAACAGTAAGTAGTTACTATTAATTAATGATCTAAAAAAAACGCAATTTTATTTTGTAGTTGAAATATTGTAGATTTTATACCATTATAAAAAAGCCTTTTTTGGCCCTCTTGTTCCTCGGAGCAGAGTGCTTATCAATTTGCCCAAATGTCCGTAATTTTCGAAGTTTTGGCTGAAAATGGTCTCAAACGATTTGGTTCGACTCACTGATCAAGAATCCGTGGTAGAAATCGATTCTGTCCGGCTAGCCGGCCGTCCGGTAACTCTCGAATGAAAGAAGTTAGAGGATTGAAATTTGCAGGGTAGGTTTGTAGCGTAAATATCTCAGACTAGTTCGTTACGGGCGAAATCTACCTAGCGGTTTCGAAGTTATGGCCGTTATTAGTAAAAACATTTTTTATGAATATTTCCGAAACCGATCACGATCTATGTGAAATTTAGCATCAAACTGTAGAATAATGGCCTTTATACGCATGCGAAGTTTTGTATTGATCGGGTTGCCGTAAAGTGTCAAACATTTTTTTCAGAGGAGGCGGAGGCAGAGGAGCCAGGTGGATTTAATCTTTACTGACTTCAGTAAGGCTTTCGATCGCGTGTCTCACCCTCAACTGCTGAAGAAGTTGTCAAGCTTTGGTATATCTACTAATATTCAGTTGCTGCTCAATTCATACCTAACAGAACGTAAACTCTTTGTTGAGTGTGATGGAATAAAATCTTCCTGCTTTACAGCCTCATCCGGTGTTCCTCAGGGGTCAAATCTTGGTCCCTTATTATTCCTGATATTTATTAATGATATCACTGATCATGTTCATTCTAACGAGCTATTATTTGCTGACGATATGAAGATTTATGGAGAAATAAAGGATGAAACAGATAACATTGTACTTCAGGAAGATTTAAATTCTCTGAGTAACTGGTGCATTCAGAGTACTCCACTTGAATACCAAAAAATATAAAGTTATGACTTTCACTCGTAAACTTGTTCCACTCACATTTAATTATGAACTTGATGGTAACACTCTAATGCGTATCACTGAATCAAAGGACTTAGGAGTTATTTTTGATCAAAAACTGACTTTCTCAAATCATATCGAAAATATCATTTCTAAATCGATAAAAATTTTAGGTTTTCTTATACGCAACTGTAGAGATTTCAAGTCGTTCGATTCTTTGAAGAACATCTACTTATCTATGGTCAGAAGCAAACTTGAGTACTGCAGTGTTGTTTGGAATCCTTCCCATTCCAAATACATTATGGCTATTGAGAACGTTCAGAAGAAATTCTTGAAGCTTGCTTATTATAGAAAACATGGTATTTATCCCGTTAGAGGCTATAATTATGACCTCTTGCTACAGGAGTTTGATCTGATGTCACTGAGAAAATGTCGCGAGGTGAGAGACATGTGCTTTATTTACAAAATAATACACAATCAAATAGATTGCTCAACTTTATTGTCACAAATGATGTTCAATGTACCTCGTCTCTCATCTCGCTCATGTAACACATTTTACTTACCCGTGCCCAACTCTGTGCATAATTTCCACTCACCTTCATCAACAATGTCTAGGAGCGTTAACAATACACCCAATGTAGATATTTTCTTTTTGTCATTTGCACAATTCAAACGTGATATTCTCAGCACACTTCCTAATTGATAATTATTAGTGACCGACCGAAAGTTCGGTTTCGGTTTCGGTTTCGGCCAGTTTCAGCCAAGAAATCTAGTTTCGGCCTTAGTTTCGGTTTCGGCCCAAAATGGCCGAAACTTTCGGCCGGGCCGAAACTTGACTTGTTCGTGAATTATCCTGGTCGTTTGGCCAGGAGTTAAAAGTAGGTGGACATAATTGTCGTACAAGTTATTGTAATCTATCTTTGTTAAGACTGATAATTCACTTTAATGATTATTAATTAGATTACATAGGGTGATTCCAAATATGACGTGAAACTTGGAGGAGGAGTTAGTATGTCTAATTAGCTGTTGTTTAATACATATTTATTAATAACCGAAAATCAACAGTTTTTGGAGTTCGGGTGATTTTTAAAAGAATTCTGAATTCATATTTCGTCAATTTTTTGTACGTTGACCAAATTTGATGATAATTTGGGTTTATTTTCATCAGAAAAGTATATGATATGTACGAAAAAATCGAAACTATGCTGTATAAGAGGTTGAAATAGCATTAGTATGATTTGAAATGTGGTATATGAATAAATGAAAAATCAATTTCTAATATCAATTTGTCTGCAACTTTCGAATTTAACAATTTTGTATGCCAAAACTATTTTAAAAACTTGCCAAATTCCTTTTTCATTCTATAAAAGATTTCGTTAGATTGCATAACTAGTTTCGTTTCAGCAGATTTTTGATAAGCAACCTTTTGAATGTCCGGTATATAAAATAGTGAATGTGTATCAAAAGACAGCCTGAGTAAATTTCAGGCGGAAAATAACAACTGAAGATATCAGAAAGACGGCATGTGCTTGCCTATATGGAATGGTGGAACATAATTAATGAATACATTTTCTAATGGAATTTCGAGCTCATTTGCAACAAAAAAATATTGAATTCGTTATTTTTCTCTATTTGCTTCTTACATCCCCTTTCAAATCATACTAATTCTTTTTCATCAGAACCAGAACTCAAATATCTCAGAAACTGTTGATTTTTGGTCATCAATAAAAATGGCTCAAACCACAGCAAATTATCCATACTAACACCTCCTCCAAGGTTGACGTCTGATTTGGAATTACCCTGTATACTTCGACTGATTATTTTTATAACTTGGTAATACCAAAATAATAAATAAAGATATCAAAAAAGATGTCTTTTTATTTTATTTAACACTGCTTAACTGTTTTTATGTATTTGCAAATAAAATTGTAAAAAATTCAGTAGATTTCAGTATGAAATATAAAGTTTCGGTTTCGGTTTCGGCCGAAACTGAGAGCCTGGCCGAAAGTTCGGTTTCGGTTTCGGTTTCGGCTGAAAAACCAGTTTCGGTCGGACACTAATAATTATACATTATGCTCTCATTCACTTAGTATTAATTGCTTAGTATAGGACTACTCTTATCACCTATTAATAATTTTGTACACCTATTAATGGGCTCTTGGGCCTGTTGGGTGTATTTTTTGAAATAAATAAATAAATAAATATGATCTCTGTTCATACTCGTACATGTCATCCTGTTCTATAAGAGAGACTCAAATTGATTTAAGCTATTTTAATTTGATTTCTTCCATGGTTTTCATGGTTCTCATTCTCAGATGGCTCATTTAATCTTTATAAATAAACTCTTATTTGAATTGAATTTCCTTTATGATACAGTTCTATCATGAGAATACATTGATATCATTCCCAACTATGAGAAATCAATACTTTCGGATATATGATGTGTCAAGCTTTGATTACGTGCGCCAAAGCTCCTGTCTACAGGGCTTGAACCAATTTCTTTTAAATACATATTATTATTCCTCCAAAATGTATCACCGATTCATTTGCGATAACTCATCTTTCATCAGTCTAATTAATCATATCAAATATTTTATTGAGGGAACTCTAAGCGTACGTTCTCTTCTTGAAGATCAGGTCCAAACCCTTCACCAAGAAAACCAGTTTCATGAAGAACCGAGAGATCCAGTTGTATAAATTTATATAAAATCCCGATATACATATTTCCTGGCAGACATTATATTTACGGAACTATGCTCATGGCCTGAAAGCACTTGGTGAGATTAAATCTAGCAAAAACTGACTAATGCAGATTCTGCGAGGAGGACGCCAACTAGCAGAAGGCCTCGTCATTTAAAGCTAACGAATCAATATTTGAGGAATGAAATCATGCAGAATAGAGATATATCCTCCCTGCAGGTTTTTCAGCCACTACATTTCGTTGAAACTCTGTATGTCTGCCATTCTGGCACCGTATGAGGATCTGTAGTTTGTAGCACACAATACGGCTCAGTCAACAAAAAAAGGGGGATAGGGGCACAATATGTAGATCATCAGGTCGCGGTTCGCCTATTTCCATAATTTCTGATTATGAATAATAGAGCTCATGTATCTAATTTAATCCCAAAACCTTAATGCGCAGTGTATGTGTTTAATTAGTGAAAGAGAGAATCCAAAAATATGATTGCTGATACACAGGGTTCGAGGCCTCCACACCGAGGCGATAGGGTACCATTAGGGTGTCACACTTCCTGTTGTTAAACTGTCTTCCGAGTCTTCTGATGGAAGTTAGGGATGGTTTAAGCCAGGGGTGAGTTTTCTAATTCTTTCAAATATTCTTAAAACCAATTGAGATAGAGCAATGAAATTTGACGGTTTGTGTAAGCTGCTTGAGTACTTTGAAACCCTGGTGAAATAAGTTTTTGTAACCCCCACTAACACAAATTGTAGGGGGTGGGGCTACTTTTTAAAATTAATTATTTTTTTCCAGGGTAACGAACTAATATTAAATTAGATCACAAAACTGCGATCTTTCGTACTGCATTTGTTGTATCAAAGGAATGTCACGAACACACAACATTTTCGATAACGGGATAGAGCACTACATACAGATAGACTAGTCATCTCGCAACTTCCAAATTTTCAATGTGAATGCATGTATACTTTATCATTTTTGAATTCTACGACAATTTTATCGCAAATTTGTGAGGAGAACCTTTTTCATTTAATCAGCAGTTTTTTTTATTTATCCATGTTATTTTGTTAATTTTACAAGGCTTGAAAATGCGCCTATTATCCAAAAAAATAAAAAGATAATGGCTGCTCGAATGAAAAAATTCTCCCCACAAACTTGCGTTCAAATTTGTCGTAGAATTTGAAAATGACCAAGTATACTCGCTTCAACAACGTTTACAAATAATTCAAATTTATTATGAAAAATGGGTTCAAGCCCTGTGGACAGGAGCTTTCTGGCGCTCTAGTTCAAACAGACAAATTATATCTCCGAAAGTATTGGTTTCTCAGAGTTGGGAATTATATCAATGTATTCATATGATAGAACTGCATCATAAAGGAAGTTCAATTCAAATGATAGTTTATTTATCAAGATTAAATGAGCAATCATGAGAATGAGAACTGCACCATGGAAGAAATCAAATTAAATCTGGCCAATTTTGCCCTATAACGAACTTAACCGAGATATTCATCTCCCTAACCTACTCAGTTAAAAAGCTCATTCCGTTCGAGAGTTATATTTATGTCTATGGATGAAAAGCAGTCTCACTACTCTCAGATCTCTTACTTCATGTTCCGTTCCGAAATGTAAGACTTTTCTGAGAAAAACTAATTTCGGAGCAAACAACTGAGATTTTTCTCACTTCGCTCACAATTCTTCGGTTGATTAGATAATGACATGTCTCAGGAAAATGAATTGACATTATGACAATTCATAAATAGAATAATTATATCATTGTGTGACAACGTTGAAATACGATTTATTATTGAAATTTTGAAAAATCATATCTCCGAAAGTATTAGCTTGTTAGAGTTAAAAATGATATCATTGGATTCTTATGGTAAAACTGCTTATTGAAAAAAATTAAATTTTGAATTTGTTATGTAAAAACAAATTTTTTTTTGTTACTCCGAAACCATTTGTCCGATTTTCCCCAATAACGAACTTAGCCGAGATATTTATCTCCCAAACCTACTCTGAAAATTTCAACTCTCTAGCTCATTCCGTTCGAGAGTTATCGTGCCTACGGCCGGACGGCCGGACTGGCCGGCTGGCCGGACCAGCCGGACAGAATGATTTTCGACCACGAATTCTTGATCAGTGAGTCGAACCAAATCGTTTAAGGCCATTTTCATCGAAAAATTCGAAAATTACAGACATTTGGGCAAATTGATAAGCACTCAGTTCCGAGGAACTAGAGCGCCAAAAACGCGATCTGTTACTCTAACTTTACGTGCTTTAACCAATTTTCGGTCATTATAATCGTCCGGATAAGAGAACAATTGGACGTTTAGCGAATAAGTTTGAAACAAATTTCACACTTCATGATATTACAGTGCCAGTGAGACAAAGGAATGCAAGAAGAGAAGAGAATATTACTGCCGTACGTGAAAGTGCGGTAATGCTATTATTTCAAGAAATGGACGGATAAACTAATGTTATCCATTGTACATTTAGGGCCAATATATTCACCTATCTGTAAACTGTCAAGTAGCGTTACCGAAAGGAAAGTATTCTGTAAATGTTTATTCACCTCTCAGTTAAACAAAGTGATCTGCAAATATGAGAAACATCCGTGAAACATGAATTGGTTGTATTACTTTAAAGAGAAGTAGTAAATTTAACGAGCACGTAGTTAACGAATACTTTATGGTGAGGTTGAATAAATCGGCCCAAAGAAATAAAAATTTCGGACATTTTCAAATAAATAATGAGTTTTATTTACAAAACAAAATGCGGCACTCTCAGTGAAAGACCTGAGAGAGTGAGAGAGTCATTTCGCGATTAATATCAAGCGAACGGTGGCATTGTTTTCACCGTTCAAGTTTCAACAAGGGGGAAGGCCGAGTTATTTGTGGTCCTCATAGGTGGCGTGCTTTCGCACATCACCGAACACATCGGCTATGACAATGTTAAGAGGGCTCGATTCAGTTGCATTTGTTGAGTCGAGAGCTACAGCACACTGGTGAAGACCAAGAAGTCTGAAATGCACGAGTATTAAAATTATACGAACACATTACGAGGCCCTATTGGAAGAACGCTCTGAACTTGTTGATTTATTAACATCAGTATCCGCCATATTTCAATATTGTTATAAGCAAGGATGGAGTTGTATGCATGTCATTTCCTGCTATTTTATGATATTGCTGAAAATATCTAATATCTTCTTCGATTTGTCAGTTTCTTGAATTTAAATTTAAGGACTCCACAAACTGACGCGGCCGCGGTGGCGATCAGTAAGCGTTAGAGACCTCGATCAAAACAAACACATGGATATTCATGTGGGTGCACAATCTGGCACGGCCTGAGACGCGGCCTATACTGTGGCGTGAGTGTTTTGATTTTGATCGCGTCTCTGGCCGCCGACTTATCGCAATCGCCACCGCGGCGGCTGCCGCGCCAATTTGTGGAGTCCTTTATGCGGCCCATACACATGCTACTTTTTCGGCGTTCTGGTAGCTGGCGTTTTACGAGCGTCCTAGACGCTCGTGGAATTATGACCACACACAAGCGTCTTAGTAGCTCACCATTCGCTGACGCGAAAGGTGTGCAAAGCGTCGATTTTCAGCCATTGTTGACGTTCGTACACACACACAAGCGTTTTTCAAACGTTGTGCCGGCTTTCCTGACGCTAAAATCAAACACGTCTGATCTTGGCGTCCGGCGTTGCGTTCTGCTCGGCGAATCGCCAGCGTGGCAGCGGATACACATACACAGGCGTTTTTCGAGCGACTTTTGGGAGTTGTGGTCGCTAGCGGCATCGCTAGCTGCCAGAACGCCGAAAAAGTAGCATGTGTATGGGCCGCATTAATCAGAATTCTACGAAATACGAAGCCGTAAATATCAAATTATTGCTTAGTTTCAATCCCGAACATTTCAGCTCCCTCATATTCCACTGTTACTTTCATGCTGATGAAAATAGCTAGCTTGCCCCGACACGTGATATTTTTTCCTGAAAACCGCCACGGTGTATATTCAAACATTGACAATTCAATTTGGGGCACACTGTCCATCACTAATTCAACGGAATTCAGGGCTCAAATACCAACCTCGGATCAACTTTATAACCCCAGTTAATGCCGCTATCAAATTTTATATCCGCATATCAGATCGTGAAATGAATTCTATAATAACCGACCAACAAGGCAATAAACAAGGGAATATTCGATGTTGAATATAAATTATCGTTAAGTGGTACACCTTTTTTCCCAACTGACATGCTGGTTATTCAAGGGGAAAACTGAATATAAAAAAAAATTGACTCAAGCACTGGCGTGAAGTCAGAAGCTTTTGCGCGTATGTTCTCTTGTCCATTGTCCTTTATTGGACACTCTTAATCGAATTTACCATGGTGAATTCTATTGACTGTTCTCCTGTATTGGACACTCCGAATTTACTATGGTGAATTCGATTACGAGTGTCCAATGCACTCTTAATCGAATTTACCACTCCGAATTTACCATGGTAAATTCGGAGTGTCCAATACAGGAGAACAGACAATAGAATTCACCATGGTAAATTCGATTAAGAGTGCCCAATAAAGGAGAATGAACAAGACAACATACGCGCAAAAGCTTCTGACTTCACGTCAGTGCTTGAACGATTTTTTTTTCAATAATTTTTAAAAAATTTTCTGGTGCTACGATCCTCACGAAATTTTGCAAGAATTTTCGCGTTGGCATTTTACAACTAATAACCATATTTGAATTGGATCGGATTTGAATTTTTTGAGTTATTGAGGTAATAACAACCACATATCAGATTGATATAACTCCAGAACCCTTTGGCCGATTATGCTCGTTAACGAACTTAGATGTCGTATTCATATGCGCAATCTACCCTTAAAACTGCAAGTCGCTATTTCTTTCCTTTCTCAAGGAATCATGAGATACATAATATTTTTTCGTAATTTTTTTTTAAAAGTTCTAGTGGTACAGTCCTCACAAAATTGTACGCACGTCTTCATGTTGATATTCTACAACTAGTTATCGAGCTTCAATTCGATTGAGTCTATATTTTTCGAGTTATCGAGGAAATTATATTCCAGATGGGTATAACTCCGAAACCGTTAGGCCGATTATGGCCAACAGCAAACTTATGTCTCCCATTCAGATGTGCAAACTGCAAACTATCCTGAAAATTGCAAGTCCCTATCTCCTTTCGTTCGAGAGTTGTCGAGGCAACGATCACCCATCCAGCTACTAAACTCACACAAGGCTGCTCGGATCTCCAACAATATAGATCCAATCATGTTCAAACTTGGAACTTGATAGTAGAGTTAGGTTCCGAAGGCTCTCGCAAAATTTCAGCGATATCGGACGAATTGTTTCTGATATTAGATTTTTATTCAATAATTTTCTATGATTTTTTAAATATTTTCTAGTTATACGATCCTCACAAAAGTTTGCAAGAATTTTCGCTTTGCCGTTCTACAACTAATAACCATGGTTGAATTGGATCGGTTTTGTATTATTCGAGTTATTGAGGAAATAACAACCAAATTTCAGATGGGTATAACTCCAAAACCGTTTTGCCGACGTATATTTCTCATAGAAGCACACAAGTTACTTGAACGTTTTCCACAAATGATAAAAACTGGTTCAAGCACTGACGTGAAGTCAGGAGCTTTTACGCTCATGTTCTATTGTTTACTCACCTCTATTGGACACTCTAAAATTAGCATCGATATATACCGTTTTCTAAGCTTTTATAATATATGAATACATTTAATACCATTTTAATGACAGACTTCAGTAACAAGAGAATCGTCTTTGAACACTGAATTTTCAATTCTGACATATGTCTTCTATTGGAATTGAAATACGAAAAAACGTATGCCTCAAATAATGCCTCAAGATATTCACGAAATTCCGCGAAAATTATTGGGTCGGCAAACCTTGCTGCAAAAAGGCAATTTATAGCTAAATTTCTGATCGAAATAGAATTTGGTCATAACTATCCATCGTTAGTTCAACTTCAACACCAGTTAATTATTTTCTTTGTTCACAGATTTGTAAACAGATGTCGAAAATCCAAGTTTAGACGAAATTTTCTAGTTAAAATAATATTCATGCTGACACTAGTCACCAACAAAAATTATTGAATGGTGTTTTCTGGATTTTGTCTCCCAAACTCTGAAAAATATCTATAAAATAAAAAAAATTACTATTTTGTGATTTGCTTGTGCGTTAGAAACACAAGGTATTTGTCAGAAGCAATGTATCGAACAATGTTGCCTAACAAACAATAACGAAACAATATCAAAGATAAAACAACTTGTCGTAACGTAACGTTTCCAAGACTATAACAAACTCCTTCATAAGACACCAGAGGAAAATCTTCAGAATTATGTTTTGTCGATAGCTTTTCTGAAATTCGAAAATAAAAAAAATTATTTTATATTAGATGGTTTCTTTCTGGGCTTTCTCTCCCAAACTATGAAAAATGTCTATTAAATACAAATGTCTCATTTAGGGAATTGCTTCTGTGTAAGAAACACGAGATATTTGTCAGAAGCAAATAAATCGGACAATGTTGCCCAACAAACAATAAAGAAACAGCATCAACGATGAAACAACTATGTATTTCGTAACGTTTCCGAGTCTAAATCAGACTTCCTTCGTCAGAGTGTGACGAAGGATTCTGATTTGTTCATTTAATATAAAATATGCCAGAGCAAGATAACAAGTACAACAAGTTAACTTTTATTCATCACCGGTGATGTAAAATGACGAATATAATGATTGTAAAATTGAAAACCTCTATGATCCCCTTTGTGACCAATATAAATTTCATAAGAGAATTCTCAGAATTGTTGATCCAATTTATTATAACTCCATGTCCATAATAACTTCGCGACTATGATATCTCGAAATAAGATAACTTATACAGTTCAATTCCGCCACATGAAATGATCCCCAATTAAAAGTTTCGTCGTACGGCAAAGAATCGGAGATTAAAATTCGAGTTACGTGACTGTGGCATCAAGAATATTCACCGAATTTTTGCCGAAGTTTAATTACGTCTCTGCTTCTATGCAGATTCCAAAGTACTCCGCTTCCTTTGATGTGAACTTACGATTCTGTATTGAATATCTCTGGCGTCAACCAATGCATCTTCAGAAGGATTCTTGAGGTCCTTTTACGAATCAGTACTTTCAGCTGGTGAATTTCGTATCTTCTCCACAGAAAATCGCAAAATTCTCTATATCTACAACAATATCCCATTCATTTTAATTATTACAAAATCTAGTAAACTTGAACGAAAACCGCGCAAGCATGTACTACAGGGCGTTCGGCAGAACGTTGAACTTACGAAAATGGTGGAGTTATCTGCTATTCACTCAGTCCTAATTCATTTGGCCCTGGCACCCTGAATATTTTAAAAAAAAATGTTTTTGCTTTCTTCTAGTTTCACTACTTTCTTAGCTTTAAAGTGTAATTTTTATTGAAAATGGGAAAAACAGGCAATATTTTTGTTTATTTTTTGATAGTTAATGTTGGCAAATTCTTATAAAATTATTGCTTTATTCAGATGTTAGCTATAAAAAAAGATATGATTCCTCAAACTTTCAGAAAGTTGTAGAAAATACTTGAATCCTAACTTCAACTTTATTAAAAAAAAAACAAAAATTGATTGAGGAGTTCTAATTCCAGCAAAACATCCCTAGTGTGTAACCTTTCTGATAGTATGTAATTTGCTTATATAAAAAAAAACTTTAAGAGTTATTTCATAATTTTAACAAGTAGGAAATTTTCGACGAAACTCTACCTTTACGGAAAGTGAAATGTTTTGCGAAATTTAATACTGCAAGGTTGGTAAAAATTAAATGATCTACGGCTTGCTAGTAGCAGTAGTACAAATTGACATTCACCCTTGGGATGGTTACACAAAGCAGGTAGAAATTATTAATTAAATAAATTATTTAAAATTATTTAATTGTTTCATTAACCTAACTGGTACAGCTATTTTCTTTGTACTTAATTCAAGAACTTACATAGTTTCAATCGATCATTTAATTTTTACCAACCTTGCAGCATTAAATTTCGCAAAACATTTCACTTTCCGTAAAGGTAGAGTTTCGTCGAAAATTTCCTACTTGATTAAATTATGAAATAACTCTTGAAGGGTTGTGCAAATGCAAATTACATACCATTAGAAAGGTTACACACTAGGGATATTGTGCTAGAATTGGAACTCCTCAACCATTTTTTGTTTGTTTTCGATGCAATTTGAAGTAGAGATTTTAGTATTTTTCATAATTAGAGATTATGTTTATTTGCCCATTTTTAATAAAAAGTACACTTTAAAGTTAAGAAAGTGGTGAAACTAGAAGAAACTAGAGCTCAGTGAGTAGCAGATGACCCCAGCTATCCACCATTTTCGTATTTTCAACGTTCTGCCATACACCCTGTATATCGAATATTATGGGTTGAACCAAGTCCAAAATTTATACTTGTGCGACCTTTAGCCTCCGATTTTGGAAACATTTTTATGAATATAGAGTAATGTTGGCTTTACGCCTGAGCCCCAATCTGCCTGCTCCACAAGAACCATCAACTCGCGTATACAGGGTGTCCTACAAGCTCTATGACAAACTTTGGAAGATGATAGCTGTGCTAATTCTTAACATTTTTTTTTCCTATGAATCTAGGTCCAATTCGTTAACGTTCAGAAGATATAAGCATTTGAAAAATTACATTTTAATGTTTAAATTGAAAGTTGGATGACAAACGAAAATATTCTTTGATATGGCAACTTGTATTGATTGTTCATTGGATAATTGTCATACGTAATGAATAGACAATGCATTCTTTCCGACTCAGGAGTATGCAGATATTGTTTTTGTATAAGGGTAATTTAATGAAAACTACAGAAAAATACTCCGGAAGAGCAGCTCGGTGGGAGTATCCAAATACACACCAACCTTCCCACGCAGTATTTAGTGCATAATTCCGAAGATTTCGAATAACAGGTCATCCTGCTCCAAAAATGCATTTCGCCCAACTGAAATGAATGTAAAAAATGGGTTCAAGCCCTGTGGACAGGAGCTTTCTGGCGCTCTAGTTCAAACAGACAAATTATATCTCCGAAAATATTGGTTTCTCTGAGTTGGGAATTATATCAATGTATACATATGATAGAGCTGCATCATAAAGGAAATTCAATTCAAATAATAGTTTATTTATCAAGATCAAATGAGCAATCATGAGAATGAGAACTGCACCATGGAAGAAATCGAATTAAATCTGGCCAATTTTGCCCAATAACGAACTCAACCGGGATATTCATCTCCCTAACCTACTCTGAAAATTTCAACTACCTAGCTCATTCCGTTCGAGAGTTATTGTGGAAAAACTTTTTTTAAATTTTCAAATTTTTTTTTTTTTACACTTTGCGGTAATCTGGTCAATACAAAACTTCACATGCGTATAAAGATCATGATTCTACAATTTGATGCTAAATTTCAGATAGATCGAACGAACTTATCCGAGATATATACGCTCCAAAACCACCTTGCAATTTTCAATCCGCTAACTCCTTTCGTTCGAGAGATATCGTGCCTACGGCCGGTCGGCCGGCCGGACAGAATCGATTTCGCACTCGGATTCTTGATCAGTTAGTCGAACCAAATCGTTTGAGACCATTTTCAGCCAAAAATTTCGAAATTACAGACACTTGGGCAAATTGATAAGCACACTGTTCCGAGGAACTAGAGCGCCAAAAAATTAAGTTTCGTATGACAATTGCCCAAAACAGGTTTAAAGTACCTACAAATAGTAGGTATTCCATAAAACAAATATGAAAGAAGATAAGTAATAATAAAAAAAATTACCTTGTAATCGATCAAAAATTTCCTGATCTACGTTCACCAAACTACAGAATTATGCTTTCAATATTTACGTAATATTTTCAAACATTTTCGGGTGAGGTCCCCGTTGCATCGCTAAAATACGAGTATTTCAACCCCAATATTTTTGAAGTTACAATATTCCCTTCTGTCAAGTTGACATTATGAGAATTCATACATAGAATAATAATTATATCAATCTGTGAAATACGATTTACATTGAAATTTAAAAAAATCATATCTCTGAAAGTATTAGCTTGTTAGAGTTGAAAATGATATAAATGGATTCTTATGATAAAACTGCTTATTAAAAAAAATTTAATTTGGAATTTGTTTCGTAAAAAAAAATTTTTTTTTTGTTACTCCGAAACCATCTGTCCGATTTTGCCCAATAACGAACTTAGCCGAGATATTCATCCCCAAACCTACTCTGAAAATTTCAACTCTCTAGCTCATTCCGTTCGAGAGTTATCGTGCTTACGGCCGGCCGCATCGGCCGGCCGGACAGAATGAATTTCGACCACGGATTCTTGATCAGTGAGTCGAACCAAATCGTTTAAGACCCATTTCATCGAAATATTCCAAAATTACAGACATTTGGGCAAATTGATAAGCACTCAGTTCCGAGGAACTAGAGCGCCAAAAATGAAGAAAATGTAATTGGAGCTGTTCTTGGCAACTGTTGATTATTGTTCGGTGTGTAGCTATACTGGTTTTCATTTATTTCCAAATGTTGTATGTCGTGTCTTAAAATAGAGGAATGTTCCATCCATTTCACGAACAAATGATACAAGCTTTACATGCTGAAGATGCCCCACAACGGTTAGAATTTTGTCGATGGTTAGTTCAACAACATGCTCAAAGTAATAGGTTTATTTCGCTTCTTATGTAGTCCAACGAGACTTGTTTTACTAGGGACGGTATCAACAACAATAATAACGAACATGTATGGGAATTACAAAATCCACATGCCATTAGACCAAGACGATTTCAGCAACGTTTTGGTTTGGGGTGGGATTTTCAACAGTAATTTGATGCCAGTACAAGTTATAAGCGATCGTTTGAATGCAGAATTGTATGACATTTTTTTGGTACACCTCCTTTTAGAATTCACTGATGACGTAGACCTCAACATTGTTGTAAATATGTGGTACCATCACGATGGTGCACCACCATATAGAGGCAGGCAAGTAGTTGTTTGGTTAAATCAATATTTTCCGATTAGATATATAGGTCAAGAGGGACATTTCGAACAATGTCGACAATCTTAGATTTTTTATTTGCATTCGCTATAATGATTATAGTTTATTGTTTGAGGAGGTTGATGCAATGCAACATAGACAACTTGAACAACTTCTATACGAGAATGAATTGGGCCTATGCTCCCTAGGATTTTTTTTGTGTGTTTGAGTGAGTCCTGGGATGGTTTTCTTTCTCAATTGAAAAAAACTTGAACTTGAAAAAAATTTCAAGTTCTTGAATAATTGACCTTCTGCAAATAATTAATAGTTATGTTTGTGTACTGTACCTAGGAAGCGATGATGTTGAATTCTGTGGTATTTGACGTAAGCCTACATACATGCGCGAGTCACTTCTTGAGTTTGGCGTTCTTTTGACTTTGGACAGTAAAATTCATTTTATGGAGGAAAAAACGATATATATAACCCAAAACATTTGACAGTGTCAGCCAAGTTTATTTGTATCATCTCTCCCACATTTCGTTTGAGTGGTCCTTTCTGATAGTGCAGGTATATAATTTTCTTAACGATTGTTGTTGTGCAGGTTTTGGGATATATATATATATATATATATATATATATATATATATATCGTTTTTTCCTCCATAAAATGCATTTTACGGTCCATTAGTACATTTTTATATTAAATAATAATCGTTTCTTTTAATTGTGCGTTAACCAGGGTTCTTTACACCCTGTTTCCTTTCTGTTTGTGCTGAAAGTGGTGTATGTCGGTCCATTTATGCCTAAATAATGATGAATAAGTCGATTTAAAATGCATATGATTGATATTCAGTATACAGTGCGCGTCAAAATTATGGAACAAATTCATTTTCTCAGAAGGAAAATATTTGGCAACAAAATCCTGAAGCAGGTCAATTTTTGTTTCACTTTTACCAAATTTTTATGCATTTTTGAAGGATTTTTGTTGCACACTGTGCCATCCCCATCAACCCTCTAAATTTTTTGAATAGGGAAAGTGGGTCCTGAGGTATTTTTTTGGCAAGGTCCTTGTATCTTTTTTACAGGCGTGCAGAAATTTTCATGAAAACATCTTTCTTTTTTGAAAATAGTTAGTTCAAAGAGGTTTTCAGTATGTGCACTTTGTCATGGCTCATTTACTTGGAGACGATGGTACTTGATGAAATTTGTCACCGAATGAAAGTCGACCATTACAGTTTTGTTCATGCACAACTTTCAATCCCTTTCAACCCCCTCACCCCCCCCCATTCTTTCTCCATCAAAGGGTTCGTAGGGGTTGAAAGTTGTGCATAAACAGAACTGTAATGGTCAACTTTCATTCGGTGACAAATTTCGTCAGGTACCATCGTCTCAAAGTAAATGAGCCATGACAAAGTGAACATACTGAAAACCGTTTTGAACTAACTATTTTTCAAAAAAGAAAAATTTTTTCTTGAAAATTTCTGCACGCCTGTAAAGAAGATACAAAGACCTTGCCAAAAAATTACCACATGACCCACTTTTCCTATTCAAAAAAGTTAGAGGGTTGATGGGGATGGCGCAGAGTGCAACAAAAATCCTTCAAAAATACATAAAAATTTGGTAAAAGTGAAACAAAAATTGAACTTTTTCAGAATTTTGATGCCAAATACTGGGAAAATGATCCAAATACTGAGAAAATGAATTTGTTCCATGATTTTGACGCGAACTGTAGTTTCGACGACGGAGGGAAATGTGTCGCTGTTTACCACTTGTTATTAATATTGCGATATTATATGTTTGTCTATGAAGGGCCAACAGGACATCGTTGACTTCTAGGTTAAGAGATATTGTTTGTCATTTTCTGCATATTATGTTCACTGTTGTTTGTATTTTAGAACTTGAAAAAGCAACAATAAAGTTGCGAAACGTCGCGTCGCTCATTGAAGAATTGGATGTACTTTGTGCCTATATATTCCAATCCCACGACTAATACCACTGTTAATTTTTCAAAGGAATACGGTTAATTACCAACCATATATGATAGAAAATGTTGATGCAAACATTCCAATATATTATGCAGGCGAAGCAGATCAGTCTTCGGGAGAAGCGGACGAAGACCAGTCAAAAATAAGGATTGAGTAAATTATAGAGTAAATATCAACAAAATTTCAGATAGGTATAACTTAAAAACCGTTTGGCCGATTATGCCTATTAACAAACCCTTTATATTGCGAGTCGCTTTCTCTTTCCGTTCTCAAGTTATCGTGAGATAAATAATATTTTTAATGATTTTTTAATTTTCTGGTGATACGATTCTAACAAAATTCCACATAAGTTTTTATGTCGGCATTCTACACCAAGTTGCCAAGTTTCAATTCCATCAGATCTGTATTGGTTGAAAACAAAATTTTTAATCGAAAACCGTTAGGCCGATTATGCCCATTAACGAAATTGTCCGTCATATTTTGTCGCACCATCTACGCTGAAAATCTCAAGTCGCTATCTCTTTCCGTTCTCAAGTTATCGTGGCAACGGCTGGACAGAATCCAATTTCACCTTGAATTCTTCATCAGAAAGTCGAAGCTAATTGTTTGAGACCATTTTCGGAAGTTACAGACATTTGGGCAAAATGAGAGCACGCTGTTACCCAGAACATGCGCGCAATAAATGGTTGATGAAAACCGCACATCTCAAAAAGAATATCGATGTGTCCGAGCTATCTTTCTTCACTGACTGAATAAAACCTTATTCCAACCCTTATGTACTCAATTGCAGGGTGAGCCCCAATAACTTTCAACCAGTTTATTCTTTTTAAGATATCAAAATTTCGTTTACTGTCAATTTTGCATCAATGAGTTGTAGAACACTGTAGAAAATAATTTCCAAATGTACGCACGATGAATAGGGGATTGAAATAATGTTTGAAGCAGGTATTACGTAACATATTTTTCTATAAAAAAATCGATGACGTCAACACACCTACACCGATAAATAGATATGATTATACAGACACCCCTTGGACGGATTGTCATAATGTATTTATCCGAAATCTTCATACAGGTGTTGATCTTCTAACGTCAATTGCAACTTGCTGTTTTCCATGCCACAGTCATACAATTTCATTTATTTGTGTTAAAAAATATATTTTCGAGACGTACAATGTAGAAAATATACTGTTACTGTACAGGATGCCCTATATACTGTTACTGTACAAGATGCCCTTTTTCTCACGGCTCACTTGTACGTGCTTGAAGTGATTTGTACCACAAACAAAGCATTAACTTAATAGGTACCTCAGATAGATTCTCATAATGTATTTGGATAGGGACCTTACGCGACCGCAGAAACGGCATCGATTATCTTCGAATGTTGCAAATTGATGATTAATTGGACGTAGATAAGCAGAAAACGCCCAACCCACAAATTGTCAAAAATTAGTTTTATATACGATCTCTTGTAAAATCAAGTTTTTGTGCATTTGCAGAAAACGTCCCAATGAAATCCCTGCTCAGTTTGAATATATTTTCTATAATGCTATGTCACATATGAGCTAACTTGGATTTTTATTTGTGTAAACAATAAAGTAATTCAAATGATTTCAATGAAAAATATACTTTGGCTAATAATAAAGGGTTAAACAGTATCTAGAGAGCTGGATATATTGTACCAATAAAATTAGATAAAAAAATTGATTCAAGCCCTGTGGACAGGAGTTCTGGCGCTCTAGTTCAAACAGACAAATTATATCTCCGAAAGTATTGGTTTCTCAGAGTTGAGAATTATATCAATGCATTCTTATGATAGAACTGCATCATAAAGGAAATTCGATTCAAATAATAGTTCATTTATCAAGATTAAATGAGCAATCTGAGAATGAGAACTGCACCATGGAAGCAATCAAATTAAAATTGCTTAACTGAATTTGACTCTCTCATATAGAACAGGATGAAATGTACGAGTATGAACACAGATCATATAATAATGCTTAGATAGAATAGTTATAGCATTCTGTGAAAACATAGAAGTACGATTCATTATTGAGATTTAGAAGAATCATATCTCCGAAAGTATTAACTTGTTGGAGTTGAAAATGATATCGATGAATTTAAATGGTGAAACTGCATCTTAAATAAAAACTGAATTTGAAATTTGTTGGTTAAAAAAAAAATTTTTTTTTTCGTTACTCCGAAACCATCTGGCCTATTTTGCCCAATAACGAACTTAACCGAGATATTCATCTCCCTAACCTACTCTGAAAATTTCAACTTCCTAGCTCATTCCGTTCGAGAGTTATTGTAGAAATTTTTTTTTTTATTTTGAAAATTTATTTTTGACACTTTGCGGTAACTTGGTCAATACAAGACTTCACATGCGTATAAAGGTCGTGATTCTACAATTTGATGCTGTATTTCAGATAGATCGAGTAATCGGTTTCGGAAATATTCATAAAAAATGTGTTTTACTAAAATCGGCCATAACTCCGAAACCGCTTAATGGATTTCGCCCATTAACGAACTTATCCGAGATATTTACGCTCCAAATCCACCTTGCAAATTTCAATCCTCTAACTCCTTTAGTTCGAGAGTTATCGTGCTTACGGCCGGCCGGCCGGCCTGACAGAATCGATTTCGACCTCGGATTCTTGATCAGTGAGTCGAACCAAATCGTTTGAGACCATTTTCAGCCAAAAATTCGAAAATTACAGACATTTGGGCATATTGATAAGCACTCAGTTCCGAGGAACTAGAGCGCCAAAAATACAGTATATACTCATATACTTCAAATTCCCCAAAACTATGATTTTTGGGTTAGATTCTTTCTGCTGAACTACTTCCAATTAACGTTCTATTATTGAGACAAGAAGGGATTGTATTGTAACGGTGACTTAATATACATTATCTATATTTTATTATAAACGTGTATATTAAAATCTTAAATCTGCTTATTTATTGCCTCTGAGGCGGATAGGTTCGTCGGGTCAGCTAGTTTAAGAAAAACATCGATTCAAAGAATATGAATATGTTCATACACATTTAAAATTTCCATGCCAAAATTATGATTTTTTTTCAACACCATCTTAAAAGCAACTTCAGGAACGTCAAACCTCATAATTTGATTACTTTTAAATCAAACCCTTCACTCAATCGAATTAATCTCAAAGTCCCGTTACATTCAAATTAAATTTGTCAATTTAGGGAACTCAAAAACTTCGTAATTGGCCTCGGTTTCAAGATTTATATTATGTCTTATTCCGTCTCGTTTCTCAGCCCTGCCGATTCATCCTGAAAATTGACTCTTGGGAGAAAAATAATGAGAAATATAAATTGAAGTTGCACGAAACAATAAATTCGAAATCGTCGAAGATTCTATTTTGTTATCATGCCTCGCTTAATCATGCCATACCAGCGTTAAAGTATGGAATAATGGATTTATTTTCTCCCCTTTCGGGTACATTGAAAAATAGGTCAAAGTTATTATTTTTTTAAGAAACATTTTCCCGTAATTCATATTTACCTATTACTTCCCGTTAGCAAGCAGTTACGTTTTTATTTAAATTCCAAGCCCCAATTTTTTTTTGACATGGATAGATCATAAGAATCTTAACTCCTTTGGGATTATATTGAGCAGTTATAGATCTTTAACTCCCTCTAATATATTTACAAAAACAAACCTACAATTGTCAAATTTTCAAATTATCAAATTTTCAATTGTCCATTTTTTTCATTCAGTATGAAATAAAATTAATAATCTATCACGTGAGTTATTGGATGTTAACAACCTCGGGCAACTTAACAATCCCTCGAGACTTACGTCCCTCGGGATTGAAATATGTTGCCCTCTGTAACTAACATCCTCATAACTCCTTTGATACATTAATTACTATTATTTCATACTGATTCATTATGAAGAAATAAACCCTCAGTTACCTTAACTATAAAAATGGTTATAACTCCCTTGGTATAGATCTTTAACTCCCTCTAGTGTATTTACAAAAACAAACCGACAATTGTCAAATTGACAAAATGTCGAATTTTCAATTGTCAATTTTTGCGCGTATGTTTTGGGGAACATCGTGTTATCATTTTGCCCAAATGTCTGTAATTTTCGAATTTTTCGCTGAAAATGGTCTCAAACGATTAGGTACGACTCCCTGATCAAGAATTCGAGGTCAAATTTGATTCTGTCCGGCCAGCCGTTGCTACGATAACTTGAGAACAGAAAGAGATAGTGACTTTCAGGGTAGGTGGCGCATCTCAATAGGACGGACAAGTTCGTTAATGGGCATAATCGGCCTGATGGTTTCCGAGTAATAATTTTGACTACAACCAATACTACTCCGATCGAATTGAAACTTGTTGAATAGTTGTAGAATATAAACCTAAGCAAGCCTGTGAAATTTTGTGAACATCGTATCACTAAAAAATTTTTAAAAAATTATTAAAAAATATTTTTTACGTCACGATAACCCAAGAACGGAAAGAGATTAAGACTTGAAAGTTCCAGGTTAGGTTGGGAATCTGAATGCGCCATTTGAGTTCATTTATAGGCATAATCAGCACAACGGTTTTGGAGCTATACCCATCTGCAATTGCATTCAGTATGAAATAAAGTTAATTATCCGTCACGTGAGTTATTGAATGTTAACATCCTCGGGCAACTTAACAATACCTCGGGACCCTCGTGATCAAAATCTGTTGACCTCTGAAGTTAACATCCTTATAACTCCCTTGATAGATAAATAATTATAAATTTGAAAAACATGTGAAAAATACACAAAATAAACATTTGTTTTAATTACAAAAACGATACTAGTATTGATTGCTTGAACAAAAAATATTCCAGACCGCCTGGATGTCTTCTGTGTTCTCCTAGTACTTACTTATCTAACAGTAAATATTACAAATCAGTGGAATTGTCATCACCTTCTGTCAAAAACTAAACTAAAAATGGTTCAGCGGGTTGTGGAAATATAATCAGGAAGTATTAGCCGTTCGCCTACGTGAATTATCATCCAAAAAGTAGTCGACCAGAAATTGCATAGGAGGTAGAATTGAACATTTTATTAGAGTTGGAAGAAAAACCTCATTTTGTCTTTGAGCTATTGCGGTAAATAACAATATATCGCAAAAATCGGTTTTGAGGAAATTTAATTCAAACAGACCGATTCTCCCCAATAACGAACTTATCCGAGATATTCCATTCGTCAAATCTACTCTGAAAATTATAATATATCAATTAAAACTTAGTAAATATTGCAGTTTTGTTTTTTCTGGAGATATTCTGAACCCAATTTGATATTGTACCTTACCAAAGAATATATTTCCATCTTCATATGGATTATCCACGAGCATTATATTATCACCATAAAAGTATCATATCATATCATCCTCATAATTCTACGAAAGCTGAGGTTATTTCATTAGTCATTTTGCATTCAATCATACTTTGTTTTCTAGAACAGGAGGTGTATGTTATATCAAGAATAACGAACCAGAAATAATTGTTACATTTATCTCTCATAGTAAAATAAGATAATATGTAAGAACACAGATCATATAATAATTCATTGATATAATAATTAAGTACAGCATTCTGTGAAAACAAAGAAGTACGATTCATTATTGAAATTTAGTATAAGCGTGTTAGAGTTGAAAATGATATCAATGGATTTTTATGGTGGAATTGCATCTTAAAAAAAATAGAATTTGAATTTTGTGAAGTAAAAAAAAATTTTTTTTCGTTACTCTGAAACCATTATGCCAATTTTACCCAATAACGAACTTATCCGAGATATTTATCTCCCAAACCTACTCTGAAGATTTCAACTGCCTAGCTCATTCTGTTCGAGAGTTATTGTAGAAACAAAATTTTGAAACCCTGAAACCGCTTGGTGGATTTCGCCCATTAACGATCACGTCCGAGATATCTAACGCTCCAAACCTCCTGTAAAGTTCAATCCTCTTACTCCATTCATTAAAGAGTAATCGTCTTAACGGTCGGCCGTCCGGACGGACGGCCAGATGGACGGACGGACGGCTGGACGGACAGAATCGATTTTGACCACGGATTATTGATCAGTGAGTTGAACCAAATCGTTTTTTTTTTTTCAGCCAAAAATTCGAAAATTAGAGACATTTGGGCAAATTTATAAGCACTCTGTTCCGAGGAACAAGAGCGCCAAGAATAGGATTGAACAAACTATTCCCTTATCAGGAAGCTTACCCTCATAAGAGCCTTGAGGCCACTGAGTGAGATGTTAAAGATATCAACACTAAAAGAACGGCATGCTTCCTTGCAGGGAGTAAGCATTCTAGTCGGGTAATTTTTTTTCTAAATTAGTTCGCTTGAAATGAGGCTGATCCTTATGCCTCACTCTTGAGTCTTGAGTCAAGAGCCGTGGAATGTATCGAGCTCAACATAACCGGCACCTCAAAGTGCAGCTGTATGTTCTTGAACAAGAAAACTATATCCGACAATTTACGTCTCCTGAAATACGTCTCAACGTCTCCCGAAATACGTCTCTCGAAATAAGCGCGAGCTTCGGTGTAATCATGATTATCTATTTCAATGTCATTTCTGAACGCAATACTTATGTTTGACGAATTTATTCTGTACACTTTCTAATCTTCTTATGTAATAGCTAAGACCGTTAAGATGCCGTCGATTGAAGATGAGGAGAGCGATCTCTTCGTCCGAAAAGTGAATTCAGGCGATACACCGATTACTATATAATAAGAAAGTGGTCGACGCGATTTGTTGTGTAAAGTGTGACCGCCGTATTCACAAAGTATTCAATCTCCGTTAAGTCCTAACTGAAGTCCTCAGTTAAGGATAAATTTGAATCGCAACCTCAGTTAACGTATTTAACGGTGGAGAAACAGGCCTGTTTCACGTTAATTTTCACGTAAACTGAGGTTGCGATTCTTAGTTATTCTTAACTGAGGACCTTAGTTAAGACTTAACGGAGATTCAATGCTTTATGAATACGGCGGTAAAGCAGTTTTACACAAATCGTGCTGTAATACGACGAAAACCAAGAAGTCCGCACCGTGTTACCATCTTGAGAACCCGGACGTTAAACAGTTAGATAAATCCGTTCAAGCACCTGATACGGAGAGTCAAACCGACAATGATTTCCTGAAAATGCAAGTAAAACTATTAACAGAACTGTTGGATGAAGTTGGGAGTAAAAATCAGATTTTGATGATGAACAATGAGCCGCCGGCGCCGCCGACAACCGAAACAGAAAACTCCAATGTGATGTCTGTCAAGCCTACGTCAAAATCAGTTCACGTTATAAACAAGGAGGAATGTAAAGAGGTAGAAGCTGAAAATTTAGGTTCCGGATGGGCTACGGTGACGAGAAGGGGAAAAAAGTTGGAGAAAACTGATGAATCAGACCCAAAAATTCCTACGAACATAGTCCCGAGAAAAACTAGGAAGAGCATAATTTGGAACAGGAAACAACTCACAAAATGAGAAGATTCGGGGCGCCATTAGAAGAAAATGGATCTACGTTGGAAGAATTGCTGGTACCGATGTAACCAATTCGGATGTAAGAAACATCCTTTCAAGTCCAGATATGATACAATTGAGATAAAAAAAACTAGCTACAAAAGGTTCAAATTCGGCATTCAGTATTGGTGTCTCCCATGATGAATTATACGAAAAACTGAACGATTCTGATTTCTGGCCTAATGGTGTAATACTAAGAGAGTTCAACTTCTCCATTTTTTTTCAGAAACCACTGAATCTAACGTCAATAAAATAAATGTAAATAATAAATTTTGTCTGTTCCTCCAGAACATCCAGGCCATCGGTACCTCTTACCTGAAGCTTGAACAGTCTCTGTTGGAGCATCAGGTTGATGTTTTATGTCTGAGTGAACATTGGAAGAACGAGGAGGAACTAGTGAACTATATTCCAGAAGGCTACGATTTAACATCAGCTTATTAAGGGAGAAGGGTCATCATGGTGGATGCGCTATTCTCGTCAAAGATGATAAACTATTTTCTGAAAGAAATGATCTGAAATCCTACAATGTTCCTGAGTCATTTGAGTGTTGTGCAACTCAGGTAACAATAGGAGTAATAAAGTTACTCCTAATTTGTATTTATCGGCCTACCACCCTGCCTTTCAGTGATATTGAGGTTTTCTTTCAGAAATTTGATGAACTTCTGAACAAATGTCTTTCTGAGAGCACCGCTTTTTTAATAGCAGGGGATTTTAATATAGATATTTTAACTCCTTCACGTGAGACTAATACTTTCCTTTCCACTCTTGAGCATGTAATCTGAAAGTTTCCACTCGGGAACCCACTCGTGTAACCCCACATTAATCCACTTGCATCGATAATATAATATCAAGTTTTGAAGGCACAACATCTATCCACGAAGTACATCTATCGGACCACTCAGGACTTAAATTCATTTCCCTGATGGAACTTACTCCCTGTAAACCAACAATAAAGAAGAAGGTGAGAGCGTACAATGATAGGACACACCAAACTTTTGAACACCACCTTAAGGAAGCTGACTATTCAGTAATTTATGATTTTCCCGATACCCATGTTGATGTAATGTGGGATGCTTTTTCAGAAATATTCGGCATGGTCTACAATGTTTCTTTTCCAGTCAGGACGGTGAAGCAAGGTGAAAGAATAAAATGCCAGAAGACTGTTGAGATTGAATCATGGAGGAGACTTTTAGATATCCTCTTTGTGGTGTCTAGATATAGGCCAGAATTCTTGGATTACTACAGACAAACCAAGAGTTACTACGACAGAGCAATTATCCACAACAAGCAATCCCATTACAGGTCAATTATAAACAAAGCTGGCAATAAATCAAGTGCAGTTTGGAATATTGTAAAGGACATAACAAACAAGAAAAGAACACCTGAGATTAAACTCCCCTCTTTCGGCACAGATCGTAGTCTTACGGAAGTTGCTGATGCCTTCAACAGATTTTTCACAAGTCTGCCACCAAGACCTTGTGGAAATACAGGAGTCAACAATAACAAAACTAATTCTGGGAGAACTACCGAGTCATTCTACTTATTCGACGTAACAGAATCAGAGCTACTGTCAACAGTTAAATATATGAAAAACAAGAGCAGCTCTGGGCACGACCTCATCCCTATGACTGTCATTAAACGCCACATCTCGAACTTTTGAAACCTCTCTGTTACATTATTTACTATTCTTTCAAAAATGGAATCTTTCCCGATTCCTTCAAGCTCTCCCTCGTGAAGCCCTGTCACAAGAGAGGTGATTTGAATGAATTTTCTAACTACAGTCCAATCAGCCTTACTACAGCTTTCGCCAAAATCTTCGAAAAAATCCTTGGTAACCGTTTAATGAAATTTTTCCAGAAATTCAAAGTCCTCTCTAATAAGCAACATGGTTTCACCCCAGGACGAAGCACCGAATCTGCCATCTCTGAAGTGGTCTGGAAAATAACCACCATCCTTGAGCGAGGTGAGATCCCAGCGGGACTTTTTATTGATTTCTCCAAGGCCTTCGATTGTGTCAACCATGAAAAGTTACTGATGAAACTTGGGAGATGTGGAATTAGGGGACTACCTCTCACACTCCTGGAAAGTTATCTAAGTAAGAGAAGACAAGTTGTAGTTGTTGACTATGCAGACACCCGGTTCACATCATGCCAGGCTGCTGTTCTAGAGTGCGTCTTCCAGGGTACAATTTTGGGGCTAATCCTATTTCTGGTCTATATAGACTATCTACCTGATGTGTTTCTCGAAGACGAAGATTCGACGGTGAACTTCCAAAAAGAACTGGACACTTATTTATATGCAGACCATGCAAATGTGATGGTGTCGGGTGAAAATGTTGAGTCTGTGTCAGGCAACATCCAAAAAGCCATGTCGCTGATTCAAAACTGGTGCATTAGCAATTTCTTAAGTTTAAATGTAGAGAAAACCAACATTGAATTTTTTATGAACACACGATCTAATGTCATATGTCCTAAAAGCCTTCCTCTCGTAAGTAGCGAAGTTCAAGTCAGTTCACACACTAAACTTTTGGGTGTTAATATCGATCATAACCTTAACTGGACATTGCAATGTGATATCTTGATTCCTAAACTGTGTTCTGTAATTTATACCTTAAAAGTTTTGAGAGATCAGATTAATGTAAATGCACTAAGGACAGTTTATTATGCAAATTTCCAATCCTTACTGAGCTATGGACTTATTTTTTGGGGAAAGCAGAGCGCGTATTCGTTGTCCAAAAAACAGCATTACGGATAATGTTGCGAATGAAATATAGAGCATCCTTTAGGAACAAGTTTAAAGCACAAAATGTACTCACCCTTCCTGGTCTTTTTATATATAAAACCCTGCTCTTTTTTCGCATGAACGAGCACTACTTCATAGATTTTAAAAACCTAAATAACACTAGAAGAAGGGTTGAATATTTCTTTCCATGTCATGAATTGTCGAAAACTCGCTCCTTCGTCGCTCGTTTTGAATATCGCATTCGTGTTTTAATAGGAGCCCATTCTGCAACTTGTTTTAGAATATACTATATCGCCTCATTGTAAATTGTGAACCCTATTCCATGTTAGAATTTAAGAAGGCCTGTGAACTTTTGTGACCTGTCACTATGTACCACACTTGACTTGTTTTCTTTTTATTGTCATTTGTGATGATTTGGGAAATAAATACCTATTATTATTATTATTATTATCATTATTATACTAAGGGTTCCATATGACCGATGCGCAGTTCAACCTATTGAAAATAAATGAGTAATAGAGCCTCATGAAAGTTCTATTTTCCTTGAAAGAACGGCTGTTCCGTTGTACGTAACCGAGCATCCTATAGTAGTCCCGTATTACCCTGTCCACATGCTGATCGAACATGGTCCGACGATTCTATTTCGATGCCCAAACATTGAGTAATCCCCGTTCCTACCACCGCTGTGATTTTGGCGCGGATTTCCACAGCATAATAATGCTCATTATTTCTGTTGAACAGGACCGCTCGTTGAAAAATTGCACTCATCCGTCCATATAATAGTATTAAAACAACTCCATTCTCCTTTATTGGACACTCTTAATCGAATTGACCCTGGTGAATTCTATTGTCTGTTCTCCTGAATGGGACACTCCGAATGAATCATGGTAAATTCGATTAAAAGTGTCCAATACAGGAGAATGGACAAGAGAACATACGCACAAAAGCTTCTGACTTCACGTCAGTGCTTGAACCATTTTTTTTTTCAATGATTTTTTGAAAATTTTCTAGTGCTACGATCCTCACGAATTTTTGCAAAAATTTTCGCGATGGCATTCTACAAACTAATAACCATGATTGAATTGGATCGGATTTGTATTTTTGAGTTATTGAGGAAATAACAACCAAATTTCAGATTGATATAACACCAAAACTATTTGGCCGATTATGCTATAGTTAAACAACTCAAATGTAGCACTCAGATGCGCAATCTACCCTGAAAACTGCAAGTCGCTATTACTTTTTTAAAAATTTCTAGTGATACGGTCCGCACAAAATTTTACGTACGTCTTTATGTCGACATTCTACGACTAGTTACTAAGCTTCAATTCGATAGAGTCTATATTTTTTGAGTTATCGGGGAAATCATATTCCAGATGGGTATAACTCCGAAACCGTTGGGCCGATTATGGCCAACAGCGAACTTAACTCACCCATTCATATGTGCAACCTATCCTGAAAATCGCAAGTCCCTATCTCCTTTCGTTCGAGAGTTGTCGAGGCAACGGTCACCCATCCAGCAACTGAACTCACACAAGGCCGCTCGGATCTCCAACAATGTAGATCCGATCATGTTCAAACTTGAAAATTGGAAGAAGAGTTAGGTTCTGAAGGCTCTCGCAAAATTTCAGCGCTGTCGAATGAACAGTTTCTGATATATAGAATTTTTTCAATAATTTTAAAAAAATTATCTAGTGACACGATACTCACGAAGAAAGAATTTTTTCGTTTCTATTCTACAACCAATAACCATGTTTGAATTGGATGGGTTTTGTACTTTTCGAGTTATTTAGGAAATAACAACCAACTTTCAGATGGGTATAACTCCAAAACCGTTTTGCCGATTATGCCTACAAACGAACTCAAATGGCGCATTGAGATTCTCAACCTTACCTGAAAATTTCAAGTCGCTAACTTTTCTGTTCTTAGGTTATCGTGACGTAAATAATATTTTTTAATAAGTTTTTAAAAATTTTCTAGCGATACGATTCTGACAAAGTTTCACAAACGTTCTTATGGCTATATTCTACAAATATTCACTAATTTTTAATTCGATCGGATTAGTATTGGTTGTAGAGAAAATTATTACTCGGAAACCATTCGGACGATTATGCCCATTAACGAACTTGTCTGTCGTATGGGGATGCGCCACCCACCCTGAAAATTTCAAGTTGCTATCTCTTTCCGTTCTCAAGTTATCGTGGCAACGGCCGGCCGGACAGAACCAAATTTGACCTCGAATTGTTGATCAGGGAGTCCTACCCAATCATTTGAGACCATTTTCAGCGAAAAATTCGAAAATTACAGACATTTGGGCAAAACGATAACGCGATGTTCCCCAGAACATGCGCGCAAAAATCTTCATTTTATAGCCAATCCGCCTCAACCTAGTTGAAGTATTCAAGCCGCCTTTCTCTATCTCCTGGCCGTTGATTTGGCTGATATGAAGTTTTTAAGCATGATACTTATTTCTATTGAGAATCATCTTAATTCTAGAGCAACTGTCGTATGGAACCACGAGAATTTTCGGTAACCTTCAACAAAACGTTTAGGTAAAATATCGCAGAATATCGAATTCTAAATGGATATTGTCATTTCCTACCAAAGTTAAGAGCAAGTAGAGATCGACCAGGTTTCGACCAAAATGATTGAAATAGGTACGAGATTGGCGTTGTGGACGCTCTAAGTATTGTTGTAAGTGTCTTTCAAATGCAAATCGCGAGTTTCTATTTATACTATAAGACGTTCGAAGCTATTTTTCTGAAATGTAAAACCCCATTATTGTTCTCTGAGACTGCATCATACCGTATGTTGACATTGTCTCCTTTTCTATGAATGTTTGTTTTGGTTGTTGCATGTGTCTTGCAATATGTGAACCAGTCATAAGATATATTTGATACCTATGAGTTGGATGCTCGTAGTATGATATTTTTGATAGTGTGCCCTTTTTTATCGCTCGTTAGACTGATTCTGCAAAAAATCGAACTTAACCCTCCCATTCGGATGTGCAACGTACACTGAAAATTGCAAGTCCCTGTATCCTTTCGTTCGAAAGTTATCGAGGCAACGGTCACCCATCCAACTACTGAACTCACACAATTATATTTTACAAATTACGTCGTAAAATATGTACGCCTAAAATTCGAAGTCGTGTTTTAAACCAATACTATTTATTATTATTTATAGAGGTAAAAAGGTTTATAGATGTAAATGAACAGGATATTCCTAACAGTACAACCAATAAATCAAACGAAATTGCCACATTTTGAAATATAAATTCTAAGTGGTTTCTTCGATATTTTACAAAAAAAAAATACAGAAACACTAAAAATAAGCATAACTAATTTAAATGGGTTAAAAAAAATTATAAACATTCATATTTTATTTCTCTCCACATGACAGTTTTGACCTGAGAAATAATATAACACAAATGGTCGCGCGGGGTATTCTGATACCCTAGCCTAACTTGAAAGATCTAATCACCACTGCAAATCCAGTATCACACAATCGCACGAACAGATGACTTAGCAAGACTGTCAACAAGGACTACCTACGTGGATATTCGTCTCCGATTATTCCCTCCTAAAATACACCGATAAGTGAAGCCTGGGGTATTGCAATACGTCCCACGCAAGTACCGGAGTGTTAACATGATGACTTTCGAACGAAATGAGCTAAACAGTTGAAATTTTCAGAGTATTATTGGGCAATGAATATCTCGCTTATGTTCTTTATTGGGCAAGATGGTCTCGAGGTTACTCCGGCTACTCCGGCTAATCCGGCTACTCGGATCTCTAACAATATAGATCCGATCGTGTTCAAACTTGGAACTTGGTAGTAGAGTTAGGTTACGAAGGCTAGCGAAATTTCAGCGATGTCGGACGAATAGTTTCTGATATATAGAATTTTTTTCAATAATTTTTTTTATTATTTTCTAGTGATACGGTCCTCACGAAATTTTGCAAGAATTTTCGCGTGGGCATTCTTCAACTAATAGCCATGAATCCATGAATTGGATCGTTTTTGTATTTTTCGAGTTATTGAGGAAAAAACAACCAAGTTTTGGATTGGTATAATTCCAAAACCGTGTGGCCGATTATGTCATAAACACACTCAAATGTCGCATTCAGATGCTCAACCTAACCTGAAAATTTCAAGACGCTATATCTTTCCGTCCTCAGGTTATGGTGACATAAATAATATTTTATAAAAATTTTTTATTTTTTATTGATACGATTCTCACAAAATTTCACAAGCGTCCTAATGTGTGTATTCTACAACTACTCACCAAGTTTCAATTCGTTCGGATTAGTATTGGTTGAAAAGAAAATAATTACTCGGAAACGATTTAACGATTTAACGAACTTGTCCGTCGTATTGGGATGCGCCACCTACCCTGTAAATTTCAAGTCGCTATCTCTTTGCGTTCTCAATATCGTGGCAACGACCGGCCGGACAGAATGAAATTTGACCTCAAATTCTTCATCAGGGAGTCGAACCCAATAGTGTGATACCAAATTCGGCAAAAATTGGAAAATTACAGACATTTGGACAAAATGATGAGGCGATGTACCCCAGAATATACGTGCAAAAAAAAAAGAAAATCCTTCATCTGTTTTCTTCTTGCTCCGATAGTTCTCGAAATACTCACTAGACAACGCCGCACCCTTTACATGCCATTTTACTCTTCTACGGTCTTATACCCAGACAGAATATCGAATAATCACTGAAGATGACATGATGCTACATTGCTACCGTATTCCACCGTTCTCTGCCTCGAATACGACGTTATTAGTGTACCTATAGTGTGTACTTTCTGCTGCAAAACATTGGTCAGCAATTTGACTCGTAGTATCAAACCGGTTTCGTAGAGCTATGTGTCTGAAGCACCTATCATAATATTCGTATTCCTTTTTGGCGCTCTTGTTCCTCGGAACAGAGTGCTTATCAATTTGCCCAAATGTCTGTAATTTTTGAATTTTTGATTGAAAATGTTCTTGAACGATTTGGTTTGACTCACTGATCAAGATTCAGTGGTCGAAATCAATTCTGTCCAGCCGGCCATCCGTCCGTTAACTCTCGAACGGAATGAGCTAGTCAGGTTTGAGGGATAAATATCTCGGTTAATTTCGTTACTGGGTAAAATCGGTCTGATAGTTTCGGAGTAACGAAATAAAATATTTTCTTTACATTACAACTTTTGAATTAAAATTTTTGTAAGATGCAGTTTCATCATAAGAATCCATTGTAATCATTTTCAACTCTAACAAGCTAATACTTTCGGAGATATGATGTTTCAAAGTTTCAATAATACATCGTAAGTTCTATGTATTCACAGAATGTGAACACAGAATCTGTCTGTGATCACTATTCATAAATGTCATGTTTTCTAGCTATTAGAGATTGTCAATTCGTAGTTGTTATTTCCTCTTGGAAAGCAAGTATTCGAGTCTTGAGTTTGTGAATATATACAAGACTGTTTTGATGTAGTTTATGGAGGCGATAGGAAAGAAGAACATAATGGAATCATCCAAAGAAATTACTGTTCGTTGACCACTGAGGTTAATATTACCTTTTACTTCCTTAATTAGTGGGACATGTTTCTATATACAGTATTTTCATAATGTTGCTACCAAAAAAATACTGAAATATAAATCTACATTTGTGTACCTATCAATCATTTTTTCTTGAGTTAAGGTTCATAATACAGAAAAGAATGTGTTAGTGGTATGAACTATTAAATTTTAAATTATGAAAAGAGGATAGTATTTTATTAATATACAGGGTGAGTCTTTGACCACTGCATTAATTTAGACCAAAGATTCCTCTCATCAAATGAAACACTTTTTTCATTTACCATTTTTCCAGATTCGGCTCAGATAAAAAGTTACAAGCGTTTGAAGATTTCACAATGTGCTAAAACACTCCCGCATATAAATTATCTATGACATTATTGGCAGACGAGAATAAGGCATGGTAACTTGGTTTACAGCTTGATTCGGGATTCCAACGCTCAGGGACGGATCTATAAAAGTAGTGAAATTTCTGGAGTTTTCCATTTTAAAACATTCAATGAAGAATATCTCGAAAACGGTGCGTTTAAGGAGAAATGATGAAGAATAATATAATGTTCTAAAACGATGGAATATTCTTGAAATGACTCAAGAAAAACTTTATATGCTTTCTTTATGCTAATTTCGTTTAGTTTTATGAATCCACGAGTCCATAACTAGAAAACCAGTAGAAGTAGAAAATAACTAATATTTGGAAAATATGTATCATAGTTATAAGAAACTTTACGCCAACATTCATTTTATTCGAAAAAAGGATGTCAAAGCTACAAAATAAAAACTGATTTTTTTTTCAAAATTCCAACAGCCTGTATCATTTTACCTGAGCTGAATTTGGAAAAATGTTAAATGAAAAAAGTGTTACATTTGATGAGAGGAATCTTTGGTTAAAATTAATGCAGTGGTCAAAGACTCACCCTGTGTTTCGAACTATTAAAATAATTTGTTCGTAATCCACTACCTACTCAAATAGCAGGAATAAATGGACAATCTGCAATGCTTGTCTCCATCAGCCTTGCTCTAGACATTTCGATGATACTTTCCTTAGGTATTTCGAGTTGTAAAAACAATACACCGAGTGTACCTAAGTTGCAACAACCCATTCCACGAGGTTGAATCATTGCAGAATGCTCATTCAATCTTGATAAATAAATTTAATGACAATTTTTGAAGCATTAAGGCATTGAAGCATTGCAGATTGCTCTTTTTTTTTAAATATAATGTTTGAAGCATTTTTTTTAATTTAATTTCTTTCATGTTGCAGTTCTATCATAGGAATCCATTGATATAATTCCCAACTCTGAGAAACCAATACTTTAGAAGATATAATTTGTCTTTTTGAACAAGAGCGCCAAAAAACTCCTGTCCACAGGGCTTGAACCAATTTTTATCTTCTTCCATCTACACGCCGCATACACGAATGACCGAGTACAATTAACACGGCAGCCAATTTTGCGATAAGCTATCGATAAGTAACAATTCTACTCCTGTCAAAGTCGTTAACATGGTGATAATTATATCGTTGTCGAACTGGGGAACTAGAGAAATTAGAATTGGAAAGAATTTATCAAAGATGAAACATCAACATTATTGGCATATTAGCATTTTAGTAAAGTCAGTTTGCGGTTAAAATATTAATTTGAAGCAATTATTGCTTCGGGGTCTAGCACATTTCGATGACGTCACCAACGCCCCAGTATCGGTAGGAAATCGATTGGGATTACACGCAGAAGATTTAGGAGAAAAGGTCATCAGTCTGTCTCCCAGGAACTGGAAATTTTCATCCTGAAACACTGTTCGGCAAATACACTCGACAGAAATTCCGGCTTAGGATTTCCGAGACTCTGGAATAATCGTGGGAGGATTTAAGGGAGAAGAAGGAGGATATCAAGGAGTGGGCAAATATGCGACCCCATGCCAATAAGAAGTTATTGGTAGCAATATTTGTTGGAAGTTGTTTAATATAGTTTCATCTATACTTATATCATTTCCTGGAATTTTTTTTCAAGCATGCGATTTTTGTTTTTCTTGAAGTTGTTCTGATGATATCAGAATTTTCAGAGGGCCATTTTTGTTTGCTAGGAAAATCAATTATTTTCACATTTTGTCTTGATTGCGTGTTTTTACGCGTACTTAAAAGTTGGGACATTTCTTGTAGTTACAAAAAGTTCGAATGTTCAGATATCAAGTAGTAGGTGACGCTTTTGTTCACGCTATACAGGGTGGAAAATCCAGGAAAAGATAAAGAATCGAGAAATAATATGAATTTGCTTGATGAACTATATTCGGGAAATGCTTGGTTTGGGGAAATGCTTCCTTTAGAAGTACAGGGTTTTAATGTTTGATTATAAAAAAACAAATGTATTCATTTTTTCTAAACGGTTGAAGATATTTGAATTAAATTCACTAGGCCTCGATTTCCAGCGTGGTAGCAAGTCTAGTGATGGGAAGAATTCCTTTGTCGTACCAGTGGCCTCCTTACTAGCACGTGGCTGGACATTTAAAGGATAAAGAAGTTGTTACGCCAATTCTCCTCATGAAAATAAACATAATTTTGAATTCCTTATTCAGTTGGTGAGAAGGAAGCTCTCCTGCTTGTTTCTCCATCCAAGCACCTTTCTTGAGAAAAGAGTGTAAATTAAAAAATTATTCCGCATATCATTATAGGCATGTTGGAATACCTGTATCTAAATAAATGAAGAAGACTTGAAATGTCAGAAATGGCAATAATAAATCCATCTGTCAAATTAATTAGATAATAGTCGAATTTAAGCGAGTAACCGGAACAGAGCGGTTAAGACCAATCTCTTGCTAAACATAACCGATCGGTTATAATAGCAATAATAGCAATATCGGACAAAGCTAAGTTTTTAAAGTATAATTTTCAAGGGTTAGACCCACATGGCATTGAAAAACCCCGGTGATCCTTTGTTGAGAGGAAACCAAATATAAGTTTCTTAAATGTAATGTCATAATACGTTACACTGGCTAATGTTCATTCATGTACAGTAAGGTCTTATAAACTGTGAAATACTCTAGTGATTCAGCAATACACGCAGCTACTCCAAGGCTCTATGAGGGAAATTCTCCCTCTACACATCAGGAACTTTCTTTTTCAACGTATAGTAGATGGCTCTCGAAAGGTAGGTAATATGAGGATATGCTGGAAACTCCAATTCCCTATTAATACTGCCCACCCTTTCAGATATGGAACTTTCTATAAGAACGCCACGGGGGTCAAACTCCAACATTAACGATGAATTAATACTTCAATATGCCCATGGACGGACATCCTTTGTCGAATAATACCCTCAAAAAGGACACCGTCCTTAAAGAGACGCCGCGGCGGATAATTGTCTCCAAAGTTTGTCAAAAATCCTCTTTCTAGCGCATGAGAATTTCAGGAATGAAAATCAGACTCAATATCCCAGACATCTCTAACTTCGACTTGATAATATCCTCCCAAAATCCGCTAGTTCTAGAACTCCAAATGCTTCCACAATGAATGAACAGGATGTCAAACTGAATCATAGAATTGGTGAATGAACCACCTCTCTCTCTCTCTCTCTCTCTCTCTCTCTCTCTCTCTCTCTCTCTCTCTCGCTCTCTCTCTCTCTCTCTCTCTCTCGCTCTCTCTCTCTCTCTCTCTCTCTCTCTCTCTCTCTCTCTCTCTCTCTCTCTCTCTCTCTCTCTCTCTCTCTCTCTCTCTCTCTCTCTCTCGCTCTCTCTCTCTCTCTCTCTCTCTCTCGCTCTCTCTCTCTCTCTCTCTCTCTCTCTCTCTCTCTCTCTCTTATATTATATATTAAGAATTTGTCTATTATACTTAATACTTACTATAATTCATTCAAATGAAAGAATGAACGCCCTTTGTTTCACAATATAGAATCTTGTTACTTCGTCAGTTTAATTGATTTTTTTATGCCACATACTTATTTAGTTACACTATTCAACTATTAATATCCAATAACATAATACACTACTGACTACATACTCAACTATTATATATACCGGCCGGCCGTAGGCACGATAACTCTCGAACGGAATGAGCTAGACAATTGAAATATTCAGAGTAGGTTTGGGAGATTTATATCTCGGCTAACTTCGTTATTGGGCAAAATCGGACAAATGGTTTCGGAGTAACAAAAAAAAACTTTTTTTTCACAAAACAAATTCCAAATTAAATTTTCAATTTTTTCAATAAGCAGATTTACCATAAGAATCCAATGATATCATTTTTAACTCTAACAAGCTAATACTTTCGGAGATATGATTTTTCAAAATTTCAATAATAAATCGTATTTCTACGTTGTCACAGAATCATATAATTATTCTATGTATGAATTGTCATAATGTCAACTTATTTTCCTGAGACATGACATTATTTAATCAATCGAAGAATTGTGAGCGAATTGAGAAAAATCTCAGTTTTTTGCTCCGAAATTAGTTTTTCTCAGAAAAGTCTTACATTTCGGAACGGAACATGAAGTAAGTGAGACTACTTTTCATCCATAGACATTTATGACGGGACTGACGAAAGGGAATATTATAACTTCAAAAATATTGGGGATGAAATACTCGTATTTTAGAGATGCAACGAGGACCTCACCCAAAAATGTTTGAAAATATTACGTAAATATTGAAAGCATAATTCTGTAGTTCGAGAGAGGAGAAAATTTGGTGAACGTAGATCAGGAAATTTTTGATCGATTACAAGGTAATTTTTCATTATTACTTATCTTCTTTCATACATGTTTTATGGAATATCTACTATTTGTAGGTACTTTAAATCTGTTTTGGGCAATTGACATACGAAACTTCTTTTTTTGGCGCTCTAGTTCCTCGGAACAGAGTGCTTATCAATTTGCCCAAGTGTCTGTAATTTTGGAATTTTTGGCTGAAAATGGTCTCAAACGATTTGGTCAAGAATCCGAGGTCGAAATCGATTCTGTCCGGCCGGCCGTAGGCACGATAACTCTCGAACGAAAGGAGTAAGCGGATTGAAATTTGCAAGGTGGATTTGGAGCGTAAATATCTCAGACGAGCTCGTTAATGGACGAAATCCATCTGGCGGTTTCGGAGTTATGGCCGATTTTAGTAAAAATATTTTTTATGAATATTTCCGAAACCGATCACTCGATCTATCCGAAATTTAGCATCAAATTGTAGAATCATGACCTTTATACGCATGTATGTGAAGTTTTGTATTGGCCAGATTACCGCAAAGTGTCAAAAAAAATTTTGAGAATTTAAAAAAATTTTTCTACAATAACTCTCGAACGGAATGAGCTAGGTAGTTGAAATTTTCAGAGTAGGTTAGGGAGATGAATATCTCGGTTAAGTTCGTTATTGGGCTAAATTGACCAGATTTAATTTGATTTCTTCCATGGTGCAGTTCTCATTCTCATGATTGCTCATTTAATCTTGATAAATAAACTATTATTTGAATTGAATTTCCTTTATGATGCAGACTATCATATGAATACATTGATATAATTCCCAACTCTGAGAAACCAATACTTTCGGAGATATAATTTGTCTGTTTGAACTAGAGCGCCAGAAAGCTCCCGTCCACAGGGATTGAACCCATTTTTAATAAAAAACTAGGTACACCATTGGATTCCTTTCAAACAAGTGCCTGAAGCATGTTTTCACAGAAACAAGAAATATTCAAAAATAAACAAGTTACGGGGTTGGGTCAGAAATCCACAAAATTGAAAAACACCTTGTATCTTTCGAACAACTCGAGATTTCAATGTGCGGTTTTCGGCATTCATTTTCTCACGAAAATCAACCTTATAGCATGTAGGCTAATTTTTCTCTAACTCCTCTAGAAATTGGTGTTTCCTATAAAAAGTGTCCAATTTGGACCACTCTGTACATATATCACTTCAATTCATCTCATATGCTGTCCTCTCTTTACTGGATTGATTCCTCTCTCGACCGTACTTGGCTTTTATACGCGTCTCTGGTTCTCGAGTCATCGGTTCGAGATTCCTGGTTCTGGAACAGTCCGGTACTCCAGGTGCGTACTTCGAATTGATACTCATATCAATAAGTATACACTTACTTACTGATCGTAAAAAAGTATGCTGTTGATATGACAAAAATATACCTTTGAGATCAGTGAAAATCATACCAGTGGCAAATATGATGAGCTGTTGAATGACCCACCACAAAATAATTTGTTGCATCATTTTTGGCGCTCTTGTTCCTCGGTACAGAGTGCTTATCAATTTGCCCAATTGTCTGTAATGTTTGGCTGAAAATGGTCTCAAACGTTTTGGTGCGACTCACTGAAAGAATCCGTGGTCAATATCGATTCTCCCGGCCAGCCGTTAACACGACAACTCTCGAACTGAAGGAGCTGGACAATTGAAATTTTCAGAATAGGTTTTGGAGATGAATATCTCGGTTAATTTCATTATTAGGCAAAACGGTGGTTTCAGAGTGACGAAAAAAATTTTTTTTCACATTACAAATTTTAAATTCAATATTTTTAAGATTTCATTATGGGAAACCATTGATACTATTTTAAACTCCAGAAACCTAATACTTTTGGAGATATGATTTTTCAAAATTTCAATATTAAATCGTGATTCTATGATTTCACAGAATGCGGTAATCGTATCTATGAGTATCTAAATATGAATGATCTGTATTCATGTATGTCATCTTAGGGCTTTTCTGAAAGTGTAACCCATATACATAATAGACTATCTATTGTATATGCAGAGAATCGCTATCTCGATCACCGTTTCCGAACGCGGCAGTCAGCGGTCAGTGCCGAGGTAGAATTTACATAACCTTACTTTTTATTTTTTTATAATTCGTACTTTGAAAATATTTCGTGTTGGAAAACAAGGTAACGAATCTTGAATTTGTGAATACATACAAGACTATTTTGAAAACAAAAATTATATTGACTTGTTCATATTGAATAACTTTTATGTATAAATATTTGGGATGGTGATTTAATGATGTAGTTTATGAAGACAATAGGAAAAAGAACAACATAATGGAATCATCAAAAGAAATTACTGTTCGTTGACCACCGAGGTTAATATTACTTTTACTTCCTTAAATAGTGAGACATGTTCCCATATACAGTATTTTCATAATGTTGCTAGCAAAGAAATGCTATAATGTTGTACTACATGTGTATCAAATAATTTTTCTTGAGTTAAGGTTCATAATACAGAATGAATGTGTTAGTGGTATAAACTATTAAATTATGAAAAGAGGATTGTATTTTATTGATATATTTTGTTTTCAAATAAAGAAAAACAAGAATATAGAATACATATTTAATCTTTCAAACAAATAAAATAAACTATTACAATTATTTGTTCGTAAGTCTATTCAAATATCAGGAATAAATGGGCAAACTGCTATGATTGTCTCCAGTCTTGCTCTAGATATTTCTATGATATTTTCCTTAGGTATTTCGAGTAGTCAAAACTATGCACCGAGTGTAAGTTGCAACAAACCATTCCACGAGGTTAAACCATTGTAGACATTTAATCTTGATGAATAAACTATTAATTGAATTTAATTTATTTTATGAAGCAGTTCTATCATAAGAATCCATTGATATAATTCCCAACTCTGAGAAACTAATATTTCTGAGATATGATTGGTAAACGTTTGAACAAGAGCGCCAAAGCTCCTGTATACAGGGCTTTCCCAATTTTTATAATAACCAGAAATATACCGGTTTATTAATATTCATAAATATTTTTTTGGCGCTCTAGTTCCTCGGAACTGAGTGCTTATCAATTTGCCCAAATGTCTGTAATTTTCGAATATTTCGATGAAAATGGTCTTAAACGATTTGGTTCGACTCACTGATCAAGAATCCGTGGTCGAAATTCATTCTGTCCGGCCGGCCGTAGGCACGATAACTCTCGAACGGAATGAGCTAGAGAGTTGAAATTTTCAGAGTAGGTTTGGAGGATAAATATCTCGGCTAAGTTCGTCATTGGGCAAAATCAGACAGATGGTTTCGGAGTAACAAAAAAAAAATTTTTTTTTTACGAAACAAATTCCAAATTAATTTTTTTTTAATAAGAAGTTTTATCATAAGAATCCATTCATATCATTTTTAACTCTAACAAGCTAATACTTTCGGAGATATGATTCTTAAAATTTCAATGTAAATCGTATTTCACACATTGATATAATTATTCTATGTATGAATTGTCATAATGTCAACTTGACAGAAGGGAATATTGTAACTTCAAAAATATTGGGGTTGAAATACTCGTATTTTAGCGTTGCAACGGGGACCTCACCCGAAAATGTTTGAAAATATTACGTAGATATTGAAAGCATAATTCTGTAGTTCGAGAGAGGAGAAAATTTGGTGAACGTAGATCAGGAAATTTTTGATCGATTACAAGGTAATTTTTTATTTATTACTCATCTTCTTTCATATTATTATTCATCTTCTTTCATACATGTTTTATGGAATACCTACTATTTGTAGGTACTCTAAACCTGTTTTGGGCAATTGTCATACGAAACTTGTTTTTTTGGCGCTCTAGTTCCTCGGAACAGAGTGCTTATCAATTTGCCCAAGTGTCTGTAATTTTGGAATTTTTGGCTGAAAATGGTCTCAAACGATTTGCTTCGACTCACTGATCAAGAATCCGAGTGCGAAATCGATTCTGTCCGGCCGTCCGACCGGCCGTAGGCACGATAACTCTCGAACGAAAGGAGTTAGCGGATTGAAAATTGCAAGGTGGTTTTGGAGCGTAAATATCTCGGATAAGTTCGTTCGATCTATCTGAAATTTTGCATCAAATTGTAGAATCATGACCTTTATACGCATGTGAAGTTTTGTATTGACCAGATTACCGCAAAGTGTAAAAAAAAATTTTGAAAATTTAAAAAAAGTTTTTCCACAATAACTCTCGAACGGAATGAGCTAGGTAGTTGAAATTTTCAGAGTAGGTTAGGGAGATGAATATCTCGGCTAAGTTCGTTGTTGGGCAAAATTGGCCAGATTTAATTCGATTTCTTCCATGGTGCAGTTCACTTTCTCATGATTGCTCATTTAATCTTGATAAATAAACTATTATTTGTATTGAATTTCCTTTAAGATGCAGCTCTATCATATGTATACATTGATATAATTCCCAACTCAGAGAAACCAATACTTTCGGAGATAACTCTCGAACGAAAGGAGTTAGCGGATTGAAAATTTCAAGGTGGTTTTGGAGCGCAAATATCTCGGACAAGTTGGTTAATGGGCGAAATCCATCAAGGGGTTTCGGAGTTATGGCCGATTTTAGTAAAAATATTTTTATGAATAGTTCCGAAATAGATCACTCGATCTATCTGAAATTTAGCATCAAATTGTAGAATCATGACCTTTATACGCATGTGAAGTTTTGTATTGACCAGATTACCGCAAAGTGTCAAAAAAAAAATTTGAAAATGTGGTGCAGTTCTCATTCTCATGATTGCTCATTTAATCTTGATAAATAAACTATTATTCGAATTGAATTTCCTTTATGATGCAGTTCTATCATATGAATACATTGATATAATTCCCAACTCTGAGAAACCAATACTTTCGGAGATATAATTTGTCTGTTTGAACTAGAGCGCCAGAAAGCTCCTGTCCACAGGGCTTGAACCCATTTTTGTTTATTGCATTTATCAGTCACATAATTTTCTGAGAGAGATTTTAGGTGTTATACACTTTGCCAATAAAATCAATTCGATTGAATGCAGGCGATCGTGAGATGAAGAACCGAGTGAAGAACACTTAACTTTATTGGTAGAGGAACGGATAAACAATTTTTTAGCGCTCTTGTTCCTCGGAACAGAGTGCTTATCAATTTGCCCAAATGTCTGTAATTTTCGAATAGGTTCGACTCACTGATCAAGAATCTGTGGTCGAAATCGATTCTGTCCGGCCGTCCGTCCGTTTACACGATAACTCTCGAACAAAAGGAGAAAACCGATCACTCCATCTATCTGAAATAGTACCAGAATAATAGTTGTAGAATAATCACCTTTATACGCATGCGAAGTTTTGTATTGAACGGGTTGACGTAGAGTGTAAACATTTTTTTTTAATTTTCAAATTTCGTTTCTACAATAACTCTCGAACAGAATGAGCTAGGCAGTCGAAATTTTCAGAGTAGGTTTGGGAGATAAATATCTCGGATAAGTTCATTTTTGGGCAAAATAGGCCAGATGGTTTCAGAGTAACGAAAAAAAAATTTTTTTTTCAAATTACAAATTTCAAATTTAGTTTTTGGCGCTCTTTTAGCATCAAAATGTAGAAGAATGACCTTTGTATGCATGCGAAGTTTTGCATTGATTGGGTTGCCGTAAAGTTTCAAAAAAAATTTATTTGTTTTTAAATATTGTTTCTACAATAACTCTCGAACAATTATTGGGCCAAATCGGCCAGATGGTTTCGGAGTAACGAAAAAAAAATTGTTTTAACTCATAAATTTCAAATTCAATGAATTGTTATATGATCTGTGTTCATATTCGTACGTGCCATCCTGTTCTATCAGAGAAAGTCAAATTCATTTCAGCTGTTTTAATTTGATTTCTTTCATGGTGCAGTTCTATCATGAAAATACATTGATATCATTCCCAACTCTGAGAAACCAATCCTTTCGGAGATATGATATGTCAAAGTTTGAATAAGAGCGCCAAAGCTCCTGTCCACAGGGCTTGAACCAATTTTTATATCAAAACTTTCCACTTCAGCCCAGTATAAAGGATACACTTTATGTTTCAACTATTCCACCCAAATCGGTAAATATATTCGCATGTATTGCTTGGGCAATTAACCACAAATGCAACCAACTGTAAGGAGATAATGGCCCCTGAGAATCGAAAGATCGAGTATGAAATTAAGCGGTTCGTTGTTTCGAATGTAGAATACGGAACGAGATAGGAAACGGATACGTCTGAAATCAGCTCCAAGCAACGAAACAAGAAGAATAATGATCATCCAGGGAAATATTTATAGATAATTTCGGCACTTTATTCAATCAACTTAGCAATACTTGGTCAAGAAATAAATTGAAGGATTTCAAGTTCCACCTGAAACGACTGTTTTTGATATGCTACCATCCAGTAAAGGAATACATAAGCTAGTTTTTCGTCAAATTTTAAAGTCATTTTAAAGATTCTATCCCGCAGACCGTTGCCATATACATATTTCATATAATTTATATTTCAAAAACTATCCGTCATAATCGGATCTAACACCGCACATACTATCAGCCACCATTTCACAATCGGGTAGTGAATTTCAGCTTGATTATCTTTGCAGGAGGCGTTAGGACGGCCTTACACAGCCGGAATGTCTCTCTGAATTAATTCTCTTAATTCATATTATTAATTCAGAAAACACGGAATTGCATACTAATTTACCATTCTCCTCACACCTTCTGATTTTTTCAGAGTATTAATTTCTTGATTTTGCAGGCTTCCAGAATTCAGATTATGAATTAAGAATATGAATTCAGAGAGAAATTAAGGCCGGCCTTGATATACAATGGAACATGTGCACAAAAGGTCCTGACTCCTGACGTCAATGCGTTTTAAGAATTTTTACAACTAATAATGAATCAACGCCTGACATAAATGTTAAATACTTCAGAAGAGGTACTATTTCACATCAGAATTCAAATAGAATCAACTAAACAAATGAATAATGATAATGGTATGCGTGAAACATCAGTTAAAATATATAGGTTGAACCAGTGAAAAAGCAACGAAGTAAATCATGACAAAACTATCTGCGCTCATCGAAACTCCTGGAATGTAGTGGGTCCAAAAATGTAGGACATTTTTGCTTGAAATTCGAAATGTGTACACTGGAAATGAGCGCGTAAAAAGACAATTTTTGTTCAAATTTTCAATTTACTTCAGGCTTCACAAGAGGTACACCAAATCATAATTCTTTCGCGCATTTTCTGAGGAACATAGCGTTATCATTTTACCCAAATATCTGTAATGTTCGATTTTTTTGCCGAAAATGGTCTCAAACGATTAGGTTCGACTCACTGATGAATATTTCGAGATCAAATTTGATTCTGTCCGGCCGTTGCCACGATAACTTGAGAACGGAAAAAGATGGCGCGTCCAAATAAGATCCACATCTTCGTTAATGGGCAAAACCGGCCCAACGGTTTCCGAGTGTTAATTTTGTCATCAAGCAATAGAATTCCAATCGAATTGATACTTGGTATCTAGATATAGAATACTGACACAAAGACGATTGTGAAATTTTCTCAGAATCGTAACACAAGAAAATTTAAAAGAAATTATTGAAGAATATTATTTATTACATGATTACCGGAGAACGGAACGATATAGGGACTTGCAATTTTTAGGGTAGGTTGAGAATCTGAATACGACAATGAAGTTGGTTAGTAGGCATAATCGTCCAAACGGTTTTGGAATTATGCCGATCTGAAATTTGGTTGTTATTTACTAAATAACTCAAAAAATACAAATCCGATCCAATTCAAACATGGTTATCAGTTGTAGAATGATGGCGCAAAAATTCTTGCAAAATTTTGTGAGGATCGTATTATTAGAAAATTTTTAAAAAGTCATTGAAAATAATTCTATTCTATATATCAGAAACTATTCATTCGACATCGCTGAAATTTTGCGAGAGCCTTCAAAACCTAACTCTACTTCCAAGTTCTAAGTTTAAACACGATCGGATCTATAGGATAGGCAATTTTCGGGGTAGGTTGCGTATCCGAATGGGAGAGTTGAGTTCATTGTTGGGTATAATCGGCACAACGGTTTCGGAGTTATACCCATCTGGAATATTATTTTCTAGATAACTCAAAAAATACTGACCCGATCAAGTTGAAACTTGGTATCTAATTGCCATGTGCATTAACTTTCATTTTGTAATTCTGTGAGTTTATAGATTTCTTAACTCTTATCAAATAAATAATAATAATATTAATAATAAAGACGTGCGTGAAATTTTGTGAGAATCATAGGTACCACTAGAATATTCAAAAAACATTTCGAAACACTACATTTTCAGGTTAGGTTGCGTATCCGAATGCGACACTTGAAGACGTTCATTGGCATAATCGGCCAAATGGTTTTGGAGTTATACTCACCTGAAATTTATTTATACATACATTATTTATTATACATTATACATTTTGTTGTTATTTCCTCTATAACTCAAAATATACAAAACTGACCCAATTAAAACTCGGTGATTAATTGTAGAATACCTACCCACTAGTTTTCGCGGAATTTCGTGAATATCGTATCCTGGAGTTACTTGAGGCGTAAAATTTATCGTATTTCAATTTCAATAGAATAGAAAAATTAAAAAATTAAAAATTATGAAATCATAGATTCTGTCGTTACTGAAGTATGTTATTAAAATGGTATTAAATGTATTCATATATTATAAAAGCTGAGAAAATGGTATATATCGAGGCTACATTCGATAAAGAGTTTCCAATATATGTGAGAAGACAATAGAACATGCGCGTAAAAGCTCCTGTCTTCACGTCAGTACTTGAATAAATTTTTTTTCAATTTGACCTGGAAAAATTACTCACCAAACAGAACTATAATTCGGAAATAACTCAATCAATTATTCACGAACTTGTTGAAAGCCTAATAAATTGCTGAATAAAGGTCTATCATTCATAGGACAACAAATCCAAGATATAGGAAATTGAATCCTTCATGTAGAATCACTTTCTAACGCAATTGGGAATCTCTAGTGCTGTTTCCACCTTTATTAACGGTTATGCAAAATTATAAGCTTTTCTTTTTGTTGCCTCAATTTTTCCCTCCTGATTATTTTTAATGATCATAACTCACAATTAAGTATATCCTTGCCTTCTCTCTTTCCAGGTTTTTCATTTTCTCAAATAATAAACCCGATAGATCGTCCAGTCAAGAACTTCCTCGGTAATTTTCTGTTAATGCGTTAAAATTTAAAATCATTCAGTGAACACATTTTCCCTGCTTGGGTAACTGCGGAAACATATAAATATTCAGGATGTCACAGAGCAAGCGTAACAAACAAATAGGGTTGACTCCTCGCGTGATTTTAAAACAAAAGTTCATATAAATGTGAAAAGTTGTATGGAGAAAATTATACGCCACTGACTTACCCGAAAACAAAGATTATTTTTGAATTGCCCATTCAATTTTGAGCATATTTGGTTGGAAGATTTCCTTTCGTTTGATACAGGTTTTCGCATAAAAAAATGTTGGAAAGCTCTGTGCTCTTGTCAAACTACTAGCGAGTAATTATTAAAAATTTTACAAATCATATCTCCGAAAGTATTGGTTTCTCAGAGATTGGACTGATATCAATGGATTGTTATGATAGAACTGCATCATGAAAAATCAAATTCAAAACGTAAGTCACCTCATATGTTGGATTAACATACATCAGTAACTTATAATCAGGGCATTCTATGAAATTACGAATTATTATTGTTTATTAAAGTTGAGAATGATATGAATGGATTATTATGATGAAACTGCATCTTAAAAAAATCTAACTTGACATTTGTAATGTAAATTTTTTTTTTTGAAACGAACCTAAACGAGATATTTATCACCCAAGCTATAAACGGCCATAACTCCGTAACCCCTTGGTGGATTTCGACCGTTAACGATCTCGTCCGAGATATTTACGCTCTAAACCTACCTTGCAAATTTCAATCCTCTAACTCCTTTCGTTGGACAGTTATCATCTTAACGACCTGACGGACGGACGGCCGAACAGAATCGATTTCCACCAAAGATTCTTGATCAGTGAGTCGAACCAAATCGTTTAACACCATTTTCATTCAAAAATTCGAAAATTACAGACATTTGGGCAAATTGTTAAGCACTCTTTGCCAAGGAACAAGAGTGCCAAAAAGTGGGGAATCCCTGTGGACAGGAGCTTTGGCGCTCTTGTTCAAACTTTGACAAATAATATCTCCGAAAGTATTGGTTTCTCAGAGTTGGGAATGATATCAATGGATTCTTATAATAGAACTGCATCATAAAAGAAATTAAATTAAAATAATGTCATTAAGGAATCAAGAGTGCCAAAAATTATTAATCCAAAACCACCAGACCAATTCAACCATTTACGAACTTATCCGAGATATTCATTTCTCAAATCTACTCTGAAAATTATATTATATCAATTGAAACTTAGCCAATATTCCAGTTTTGTTTTTACTGTAGATATTCTGAACCCAATTTGATTATCTATCTTACCAAATAATATATTTCCATCATTATATGGACTATCCAAGGGCATTATATTATCACCCAAAAATTGCTATCCTCTAATACTCATGATTCTACGATAGCTGAGGTTATTTCATTGGTCAGTTTGCATTCAATCATACTTTGTTTTCTAGAACAGGAGGGGTATTTTATATCATGAGCAACGAACCAGAAATATATTCGACATGTCTCTTACAGGTAGACAAGATGACATGTATGATCACAGATCATATAAAAATTCATAGATAGAAAAATTACAGCATTCTGTACGATTCATTATTGAAATTTTCAAAAAATCATATATCCGAAAGTATTAGCTTGTTAGAGTTCAAAATTATATCACTGGATTCGTATGATGAAACTGCATCTTAAACAAAATTGAATTTAAAATTTTTAATATAAAAAAACAATTTTTTTTTCGTTACTCCGAAACTATCGGGCCGATTTTGCCCAATATCGAACTCATCTGCGATATTTATGTCCCAAACCCACTCTGAAGATTTCAACTATCTAGCTCACTCCGTTTGAGAGTAACCGTGTTAACTAACGGCCGAACTGGTTGGCCAGACAGAATAGATTTTGCCCACGGATTATTGATCAGTGAGTCGAACCAAATCGTTTGAGACCATTTACATCGAAAAATTCGAAAATTACCTATTTGGGCAAATTAATAAGCACTCTGTTCCGATGAGCAAGAGCGCCAAAAATGACAAATGAAACTGACAATCATTGGGTTAATATGTACTGAAAATGCAAGTATAAGCATTTTCAGTAATAACCCAAATTGGGGAAAATTCTTCTATATCGACCGATAAAATACATGGACAAATCTGAAACTGGGGGTTTTTAAATCCTTATTTCTGGGACCATTATGTCTAGTCAGGAACACTCTTGCGTTATCTAACATCGATCAACGGAACAGTGCGCTCAGTGAGAACCATCCTTCAGTACATCGACAACCGGCTACAATATACCCGGTGTCCCCTAGTGCGCGCTCCAGTGAACACTTTCTTCAGATTAAATGAAGCGACGCCTAGTCCTGACAGACACAACACCCTTTTAGTAATTTCAAAGGAACAACAGACGGTATATAAATTACATCAGATATGGGTTATTTTGGTAAATAGAGAGAGAGAGAGATGCCGCTGATCTATTCTTTGTGTGAAAAGCAGGTCATGCGTTGGGTGTTGGGCTAATTGTGTTCTGGTTGTGACGCCTTTAATCCCTCTCTATTTAAACGTGTGAATTGCTGATTAATACGAGTAGGGAGAATAAAATCGATTTTATTATTCAGGGGCGTAAATAATGCAAGAGTGCTGTTAATATATCCGATATATAAAACGATGAATGAAAGTTATAATTTGTTAAATCAATTGATTCGGTCTCTATATGATGGAAATCCATTATAATGATATATGATTATAATAGCGTATTCAGATTTCCACATATTTTGTGAGAATCAATTGATTCGCTGACACAGTAGCTTATTCATATAAATTACATTTATACAGGGTCATTTAAATATCATATAATATCATGCATAATATATCCTACAAATATCGTACATACTGGTTCATACAGATCACATCAAATCGTAACTTTGAAACCTTCAACCCGCCATTTTACAATCGAGTACAGGATTTCAGCTCGATGAACTTTGTATTTTAGAAATTATTGCAAAAATAAATTTCGAACTGGTATCTACTTCTCTGAAATATTGTTTCCTCAATAAATCAAAAAATATAGATCCGATCGAATTAAACTGGGTACCTAGTTTTTTTAACTGTCCCATTCAGATGCGCAACCTACCCTGAATATTACAAGTCCCTCTCTCCTTTCGTTCAAAAGTTATCGAGGCAAGGGTCACCTACTCAGCTACTGAACACAGACAGGGCTGCTCAGATCTCCAACAATATAGATCCGATCGTGTTCAAACTTAGAACTTGGCAGTAGAGTAAGGTTCTGAAGGCTCTCGCAAAATTTCAGCGATGTCGGACGAATAGTTTCTGATATATATAAATTTTTTCAACGACTTTCAATGATTTTTAAAAAAGTTTTTTGAGATACGATACCCACGAAATTTTGCAAAAACTTTCTCGTTGGCATTCTACAACCAATAACCATGTTTGAATTGGATCGGTTCTGTATTTTTCGAGTTATTGTGAAGATAAAAAACAAATTCCAAAACCGTTTGGCTGATGATGCCTATAAACAAACTCGAATATCGCGTTCAGATGTACAACTTGACCTGAAAATTTCAAGTCGCTATCTCTTTCCGTTCTCAAGTTATCGTGGCAACGGCCGGCCGGATGACAGGACAGAATCAAATTTGACCTCGAATTCTTCATCAGTGACCTGAACCTAGTCATTTGAGACCATTTTCGGCATAAAATTCCAAAATTGCAGACATTTGGGCAAAATGAAAACGCGATATTACCCAGAACATACGCACAAAAAGTTTTGTTGTTTGATCGGCTTTGTATTAGGAATTACTGTGAAAATAAAATTTAGAACTGTTTTCTACTTCTTCTGAAATTTAAATCGAATCTCTTAAATGTAATAACAGCTCGATGGCCGAGATGGTAGCATGCTTGACTGATACGCAGCCAAATCGGGTTCGAATTCGCGCTGAGTAAGTTTACTATTCTATTTATATTAAAATTTGAATTCAGATGATGCCCAATGCATTTTTTCACGTGTTAGCGCTAAAAATATGGCTTGAAGGTTCATGCAGTATTTCGTGAGGGTGCCTAAGGCGTGAGTGAACATGTGCGCAAAATCTCCAGACTTGTGCGAAATGTAGAAAGTCCTAAAGTTGGTGAGGATTGCGTTGCACTGTTCTATTAAATTCATACCAGTGATGTTAATACGTGTATAAATGGCATAAAAATAACGAAATAATATTGCCTCAAAATCTGCAATATCCTGTTTCTCCTGCAATTAGTGAGAATCAGAGCGGAAAACTTTAGGAAAAGTTCTCCATATTGTTAGCTTAAATCTCGGCAAATATTGTTAATCTGTCTCACATATATCAAGATTCGCGAAGTTTAGAACGCAAAGAAACCCCGAAAGGCACAGAACTTCTAGGAAATAGAAATATTTACTTAATTTCCACTAATTTGAATTAGGCTGCGAATACTAATAAAATTCTGGCATGGCGTTCAGTGATAAACAATCCATTTCATTCAGTAATATATAAAATTGAATATATCTCAAGTAGAAACTAGGCCTTATAGACAGATAGATTATTATGCAAGTTGCTACGTAATAATAAAACCAACAGTTTTCTATGAAGTTTCAACAGGTAAAAGTTTTTATCAAACTTTTCTTGGCGACATCATGGTTATAAGTTATCGAACATTATTATTCAAAATGATGAATCATTTATTCGAATCATATTTTTATAACTCGCGAACAACTGATTGTAGTGTTTTTGCGCGTATGTTCTGAGGAATATCGCGTTATCATTTTGCTCAAATTTCTGTAACTTTCGAATTTTTTTATCAAAATGGTCTCAAACGATTCGGTTCGACCCCCCAATGAAGAATTCGAGGTCAAATTTGATTCTGTCCGGCCGGCCATCCGGCCGTTGCCACGATATCTTGAGAACGGAAAGAGCTAGCGACTTGAAATGTTCAGGGTAGGTGGCGCATCTCAATACGACGGACAAGTTCGTTAATGGGCATAATCGACCCAATGGTTTCCGAGTAATAATTTTGTTTTCAACCAATATAGATCCGATCGAATTGAAACTTGGTGAATAGTTGTAGAATATAAACCTAAGCACGTTTGTGAACTTTTGTGAGAATCGTATGGCTAGAAAATGGTTAAAAAATATTTTTGTTGTCACGATAACCCGAGAACGGAAAGAGATAGCGGCTTGAAGATTTCAGGTTAGGTTGTGCATCTGAATGTGACATTTGAGTTGGTTTATAAGCATAATCCGCCAAACGGAGTTAGAGTTATAACCATCTGAAATTTAGTTGTTTTTTTCTCTTCATTAACTCGAAAAATACTAAACCGATTGAATTGAAACATGGTTATTAGTTGCAAAATGCCAACGCGAAAATTCTTGCAAAATTTCGTGAGGATAGTATTTGTAGAAAAATTTTAAAAAATCATTGAAAATTGATAAAAAAAGTTCTATATATCAGTAACTATTCGTCTGAAATTACTGAAATTTTGCAAGAGCCTCTAAAACCTTACGACGTGATAGCCAAGGCTCCTAAGGAAGTCATCAGGTATGTTAACACCATTGACAATGTCCTTAGGATTGAATGAATAGGGTAATAGAACAAAAGATCGTATGGGTCGCAGTTCTGAAGCGCTGGACCAAGCCCAACGACCCCGTTGTTCTGTCGTGCAACGCTCTATTTTTAATAACTTAAACTGTCAGCCGTCAAATTGTTTTATTTTTAGGGTTGCATAGATGGCAGCAATGAATTAAAAATCTTAAATTTGGGATATTTATCAATAACTCACATATCGCCGAGGCAATGCTAAAACCGCGAATGTAAGAATTTATAGTTTCGAGATAAAGGCATTTGAATATTCACAGAAGTTCACTAACTTCAGACCCTCGCGAAACGATCATCAGGCCACGCTGGGGTTGTGCATTTCTGAAGACAATCGTGCTTTTGGCATTCAATGCTTCAAAGTCTAACGTCGAATTTTCTTTCAAATTTTTGACGACAGCACGATTACGCTCGAACGCAATGAGTTAGAGAGTTGAAATTTTCAGGGTAGGTTTGGAGTCAAAATGCACCGGCTAAGTTCTTTAATGGGCAAAAGCCACCTAGTAGTTTCAGAAATAGAGCCATTTGAAAATGTTGTTTTCCTAATAACTCGGAAAATACTAATCTGATCGAATCAAAGCACGGTAATTAGTTGAAAAATACCAACACGATGACTTATGCAAAATATTTAAAAATTTTGTTATCTCAGTAACTATCCGTCAGATATCATTGAAATACTACCTTCAAAACCTCATTATACAGTAAAGTTCTAGATTTGAGCTCGATTGGATTTATTGATGATGATATTGCCGTTTCCACTGTTTTTACATTCAACCAAACAAAGTCTCAAGACTTTTTGATTTTTGTTGAAACAATATAAGTAATCATGACGTGTTTGTATAGATCATTATTCTTAGTGTTCTGTGATGTCATTCATATTTCATATATCTCTATGTTCGAGTTCATGTCATTGTCATGCATGGTAGGTTGACAGACAAACCAGTTTGAAAATGATGAGATATATAACAAAACTTGGTAATAGGATTCAGGAACCAGATTCGCAAGTTGCAAACAAAGATTGGAAAATTGTTGGACATCCAAAAAAAATTTCCCATGCGAAAGACTATCAATTTCATCTTTTGCCGAATTCTGGAAGAAATATGTATTTCAAAGTGAAAATATCCAAAGGAAATTTCAACGATTTGATAAATGCAAGTATTTGGTCTGAAGGAGCTTGTATTATTGTCAGAATTTTATATATCCAAACTGGGACGGGAGGAAAAGTAATCTCTCAGTGACAATCATTTTGGATCTCATCCTTTATCATTGCCAATGTAAACAAAGGAGAAAGTGGGGTTATGCGTATATTATGAATTATATGGCTGTAATTGCAAATGTGAACAGCATGCATATGAATCGGCAAAATGAGAGGGTTTCAGAACCAACTACGCTGTTACAATCATTTATAAAGACCATGTATTACACTTCCAGTTCATAAAAATCACTTACAATGCGGGAATATAACAAAATTGGAAAATCTTGCTTTATTCGCCGTTCAGCAGTTCACACTATTTCAATAACTCGAAGTAATTTCACCCTTCACAGAGGGTTTGTATCCTTATCCCTCGAAATTATTCAAAATTGAAATATGCTGCCAAATTACCCGAATTCCAATATCTAATTTCTGCTGCTAGCAATATATTTTGTTGGAGGTAAACGTTCCGGTAGTGAAACAAACCCTGTGGAGGTAGTTACCTCACCACTTATTCTGCAATTTTGTGTCATTATCTTGATTATCGGTCGGCTTTAAAATTTCATTCCTCTACCACGAGCACAAGTTGAACCAAAAACATATTTCCTACATCTTTAATAACGTAAGTATTTCATGAATGAACAATGATATCAGGTTCTGAATTAAATATTTAGTGAATAATAAAGAAAATAATAAGGGGGTGATCGATGGAGGGTTCCCTTGAGAAATATAATATTGATTGCTGTCCTGAATTTATTATAAAGAGAAGCGAGATAATTTTCTGTTCGCCGTTAACTACTGCAGTCTAATGACACAGTTATTAGAGATAATGCTGTAATTACTCTATAGCAATACATATATTGTTGATTCAATTTGTAAAAAGGCCTGTCTTTTTTTAAATTATCTTGATTGATGATTGTATTCCAACCGTTTAAATATTGATGATTTATTGATTCAATAACATATCAGATAATAAACGTTCAGTATTCTGCAGCAAAAAAACGCCACAATGAAATTCTCAACTCACTTTCCCAGGGAAAATGTTATTCAAAAATTCATAGAAATATTGCTGTACATTTCACAAAAAGTTTATTATCGACAAATTATTTTTTCGCTAACCAATTAATACTTTTTTCAGTTCAGATGCAACCTGCTTTAAATAATATTCTATACAAATATTTATACAAATACAGGGTGTTGTCATTGAAGGTCATTATTCAAGGAGATTATTCTATGTTGAGTCGAAAAGTTCATACAATTATGGGTCCCTTTCGAGAGGTCTATTTAACTGCAAAGTGAAGAACCATTGAGAATTGTTTCCATTGAAGAATGCAGTGGCGCTTAAGTTTTTCATTGAAACTATTAATTATAATGTTACTCCGGTCGCCACTCATTTAAACAGAAAACAGTTTTCCGAAAAAAATTATTATTTCCATGTTTATTAACAACCTATACGCATATGGAATATTAAGTGAAAATGGTCCTATATTTATATAAGCTTTCTTGCTTGGAATCATGTATAGATTATTTTTCACAAATATTGACCTTCAATTAAAAAAATTGGTTCAAGCACTGACATGAAGTCAGGAGCTTTTGCTCGTCTGTTCTATTGTCTATTCTCCTGTATAGGACACTCTTAATCGAATTTACCATGGTGAATTCTATTATCCGTTCTCCTGTACTGGACACTCTTTCAATCGAATTTACCATGGTAAATTCAATTAAGAGTGTTTCTTAGGCATAATCAGTCCAACGGTTTCGTAGTTATTCCCAACTGGAATATTATTTCCTCGATAACTCAAAAAGTATAGACTCGATCGAATTGAAGCTTGGTAACTAGTTGTAGAATATCGACATAATAACGTGTTTGAGATTTTGTGAGAACCGTACCCCAAGGGAATTTAAAATTAAATTACGTAAAAAAAATTGGTTCAAGCACTGTAAATTCCATAATTTTCCATGATAAATTCGATCAAGAATATCCAATACAGGAGAATGCACGATAGATCATGCGCGCAAAAACTCCTGACTTCACGTCAGTGCTTGAACCAGCTTTTCTTTTCCTTAAACTTTTTTCCGGATTCAGCTCAGGCGCTAATATACTGCACTTTGTTTACATCTTTAAAACCCATAACCGTATATTTGTATATGTTTCATAGAATATCCCAAGAGCTGTATCATCAGATACTAGAAATTCAATGAAATTGTTCGAGAAAACTTATTTACTTCCTCAAATCTTATTATTTGGTTCTCAAAGCAGCATTTGTAACGAAAATATTCAACTATTCTTGACTATTGAAACATTTAAAACACTGAACTTTCACTTTATTCTCAATTAATATACAATTTTTTCCAACATTACATAATACGCAATTTCATCATCACCTATTCTCTTATTTAAAATTCCTTAGATATCCTCATTCTCATCGAACTTATAAGTGAATAGTAAAATGTCGTATAATATCACACAATCGCTCCTACCACAGTAATTAAACTATACAGGGTCTTTCACGAGGAACCTCACCCATATTTATACGGGAAACTACTGAACGTATTTTCATGAAATTCAGCACTTATTAAGTATTTCTCGATGCTGATGAAATCTAAAATATTTTCAAGGCATGAGCAACTCCGGCTTTTCCGGAAAGTCAACTTCCGTTTTTCAAATTAGAACACCATTTTTTTATTGCAGAAATAGATTCCTTAGAAAATTTCAAGTTATTTTGATGTAACATTTTTCAGTTTTATTGGAAAATTCTCTCTGAGCGGGAAAATTCGAAAAAAAAATCGAAAATAGAGCTCCGCTGAAACAAGAATAACTTCGAGGTTTTTGGATGGAAAATTTTCATTTTTGGGATTTTTCAAGATGTAAGATTGATGTATCCACTTTAAAAATCGAAATCGCGATTTATGATACAGGGGGTGAAAAAATCGCTTTCAAAGTTAGGGATGACAAAATCGTGAAAAATCAATTTTTTCAAATTAGAACCCCATTTTTTTATGGCAGATATTGAATCTACGTTAAAAAATAATGTGAGTGTATGCATCACACCTTTGCCCTAAAATGGATATTTTCTGAGTTATTCACAAAAAACTGTTTTTCGTCTTGAATTTTCAGCTATTTCTTTTCCCTTCACGCCAAAAAGATGAAATTTTCAGGAACTGTTATTTGAACCATGCTGTAGATTTTTCACCCCTTCTTGAAACCGACTTCAAGTTACTATTAGGAGAACCATGGCAAACTCTCGCAGTTATAACTAGAGAAGATGCTCAAAGTTTTGACCGTTAATTTCTAGACATTTATTTATACGTCTCAGGAATGCTTCGTGCGTTGCTCTTCTTATTTCATCGGGAGGAAGAGATCTGCAAAAATTTTTAAAAACCAAATTGAGTTTCAAAACTATGAATCTAAAAATCTAAACAAACCTGAACGCATTTCTGACTCGTTCTATGCAGTCCTCTTTATCAGTCAGGGGAGTTGAGTAGACAATATTTTTTATCCTACCCCAAACATAATAGTCTAAAGGAGTTAAATCGGGAGAACGTGGTGGCCAAAGATGTGAACCATTGTTCGCCAACCATCGATCTTCAAATAGCCTGTAGAGGATATTTGACACATTGAGTGAATTGTGTGGAGGCGCGCCATCTTGTTGATACCATAAGTCATTATGGTTCTGTACTAGCGGCTCAATTATTTGAGTCAATATGTCAGAATATCTATCTCCTAAGGGAGAACATCGAGGGGTCTTTCACTGGCCGTTTTTTGTACACTAAAATTCCACTTTTATGAATAATTCCGTTCAATTCCACAAAATTCCATTCAATTCCTCACAATTCCACTCAATTCCATTCAATTCCTCACAATTCCTCACAATTCCATTCAATTCCGCACAATTCCGTTCAATTCATCATAATTCCGTTCAATTCCGTTCAATTCTTCGCAGTTTTGTAAAGAACACTCTAGCCTATAAAATTGATACAAGTAGTTGTTCATATGTAATACCTGCTGAGTAGAAATCACCAGGACTTCAGTTTATAAAGTTGTTGCAAATTTGAACACGTTCGGAGCTTTAGTGGTGGAGATATTGAAGAAATACTGAAAACCGAGAAGCGTTGGGCGAGTTCAGCTTTTGGAGGGGTGACCATTAGCATGATAACTTTTGAACGGAAAGAGATAACGACTTGCAACTTTCAGGGTGGGTTGCGCATCCGTATTCGACAGTTAAGTTCATTAATGGGCTTAATCAGCTAAACGGTTTGGGAGTCGTAGCCATCTGAAATTTTTTCAGATTCCGCTGAAATTCCACACAAATCTTCCAGCCGATTTCGATTTTCCCAATATCTTCAAAAACACAGATCCGCTCGAATTGAAATGGAGTAATCGGTTGAAACAACTTGACGAATTATATCTCCGACAGTATTGGTTTCTCAGAGTTGGGAATGATATCAATGGTTTCTTGAGAAAGAACTTAATTGTGAAAGAAATTAATTTCAAACATCATAAAAGAATTCAAATTTAACAAGAGTATTAATCTAAAACCAACAGACCAATTCTTCCCAATAACGAACTTATCCGAGATATTCATTGCTCAAATCTACTATGATAAATTATATTATATCAATGGATACTTAGCCAATATTCAAAATTATTTTTACTGGAAATATTCTGAACCCAAAATTGATTAACTTGCCAAAGAATATATATACATCATCATCATCATATGGATTATCCAAGAGCTATCTACGATACCTAAGGTTCTTCCATTGGTCATTTTGCATTCTATTATACTTTGTTTGACATGTCTCTTATCTGTAGATGAGATGACAATGATGAAATGTATAAACACAGATGAAATTCATAGATACGGACGATTTTTCGATTATAGCATTCTGTGGAATCATAAGGTTACGATTTAATATTGAAATTTTGAAAAAATCATATCTCCGAAAGTATTACGATTTGGTTCGACTCACTGATCAAGAATCCGAGGTCGAAATCAATTCTGTCCGGCCGGCCGTAGGCACGATAACTCTCGAACGAAAGGAGTTAGAGGTTTAAAATTTGCAAGGTGGGTTTGGACCGTAAATATCTCGGACAAGTTCGTTAATGGGCAAAATCCATCGAGCGGTTTCAGAGTTATGGCCAATTTTAGTAAAAAAAATTTTTATGCATATTTCCGAAACCGATCACTCGATCTATCTGAAATTTAGCACCAAATTGTAGAATCATGACTTTTATACGCATGTGAAGTTTTGTATTGACCAGTACTCATCATTCAATTCAAATTAGCCACCGTGAAAAACGCGCGCCAGAGAGTACTGACTTCAAGTCAGTGCTTTTTTATATTTTTGGCGCTCTAGTTCCTCGGAACTGAGTGCTTATCAATTTGCCCAAATGTCTGTAATTTTCGAATATTTCGATGAAAATGGTCTTAAACGATTTGGTTCGACTCACTGATCAAGAATCCGTGGTCGAAATTCATTCTGTACGGCCGGTCTGGCCGGTCCGGCCGGCCGGCCGTCCGGCCGTAGGCACGATAACTCTCGAACGGAATGAGCTAGAGAGTTGAAATTTTCAGAGTAGGTTTGGGGGATGAATATCTCGGCTAAGTTCGTTACTGGGTAAAATCGGACAGAAGGTTTCGGAGTAATAAAAAAAAAATTTTTTTTTTACAAAACAAATTCCAAAATAAGCAGTTTTATCATAAAAATCCATTCATATCATTTTTAACTCTAACAAGCTAATACTTTCGGAGATATGATTTTTCAAAATTTCAATGTAAATCGTATTTCACAGGTTGATATAATTATTCTATGTATATTCTATGTATGAATTGCCATAAAGTCAACTTGACAGAAGGGAATATTGTAACTTCAAGAATATTGGGGTTGAAAAACTCGTATTTTAGCGATGCAACGGGGACCTCACCCGAAAATGTTTGAAAATATTACGTAAATTTGAAAGCATAATTCCAAAGTTCGAGAGAGGAGAAAATTTTGTGAACGTAGATCAGGAAATTTTTGATCGATTACAAGGTAATTTATTATTTTATACATGTTTTATGGAATACCTACTATTTGTATGTACTTTAAACCTGTTTTGGGCAATTGTCATACGAAGCTTGTTTTTTTGGCGCTCTAGTTCCTCGGAACAGATTGCTTATCAATTTGCCCAAGTGTCTGTAATTTTGGAATTTTTGGCTGAAAATGGTCTCAAATGATTTGGTTCGACTCACTGATCAAGAATCCCAGTGCGAAATCGATTCTGTCCGGCCGGCCGACCGGCCGTAGGCACGATAACTCTCGAACGAAAGGAGTTAGCGGATTGAAAATTGCAAGGTGGTTTTGGAGCGTAAATATCTCGGACAAGTTCGTTAATGGGCGTTAACCATCAAGGGGTTTCGGAGTTATGGCCGATTTTAGTAAAAATATTTTTTATGAATATTTCCGAAACCGATCACTCGATCTATCTGAAATTTAGCACCAGACTGTAGGAGGCAGTAGAATCATGACCTTTATACGCATGTGAAGTTTTGTATTGACCAGATTACCGCAAAGTGTCAAAAAAAGAAATTTGAAAATGTGGTGCAGTTCTCATTCTCATGATTGCTCATTTAATCTTCATAAATAAACTATTATTTGAATTGAATTTCCTTTTTGATGCAGTTCTATCATATTAATACATTGATATAATTCCCAACTCTGAGAAACCAATACCAGATATAATTTGTCTGTTTGAACTAGAGCGCCAGAAAGCTCCTGTCCACAGGGCTTGAACCCATTTTTAACATTACATTTTTAGTCAATTTCAATCGTATTAGTAGAATCATTTGATATTCATACATCGTGGTTCATCTTACCCATTGTTATTGAATTGCAAGGATATCATTTGATGGTTTGTTCGATTTAATAATATCAGTTTTTTTTAGATCTAAATTAAAATTGTTTCATCTTATGAATATGTTATGATGTTCCACATAAATTCTTCAATATATTTTAGAAATAATTTCAGTGTAATTTTGTTTGATACCGTGAATATAATATTACAATTCTGTGGGACCAGAATATTTTATGATCGTGTGTGTAAAGCTCCGGGAGAATTACATGCTCTTCATTTTACGATTGTACTCTTCAAAAAGTTTCTTCTCTGAATACGTTCTAAATAAGTAATCATTAAAGGATACTGTGGGAGGTATACTCATTATTGAAAGGTTTTTTTCTGGGTTTTCTCTCCCAAACTCTGGAAATTATCTATAAAATAAAAATTAATTATTTTGTGATTTGTATCTGCGTAAGAAACACAGATATTTGTCAGAAGCAATCAATTGAACAATGTTGCCTAACAAACAACAACGAAACAACATCAAGGAAGAATCAACTATATCGTAACGTTTCGTAGTCTATATCAGACTCCTTCGTCAGACGCTTAATGAAAATCTTTAGAATTATTTTGTTGATAGTCATTTTGTGAAATTCAAGAATTGTCACATTGACAGTATTTAAAAATCATAGCTAACATAGTTTTACTTCGTATAGAAATTTCCAAGTTCCAACTCCTTTTTCAATAAATGTAGCCAAATATGAAAAAGGAGTTGGAACTTGGAAATTTCTATGCGAAGTAATACTATGTTAGCTATGATTTTTAAATACTGTCAATGTGACAATTCTTGAATTTCACAAAATAACTAACAACAAAATAATTCTAAAGATTTTCATTAAGCGTCTGACGAAGGAGTCTGATATAGACTCCGAAACGTTACGATAAAGTTGTTTCTTCGTTGATGTTGTTTCGTTGTTGTTTGTTAGGCAACATTGTTCAATTGATTACTTCTGACAAATATCTGTGATTCTTACGCAGAAGCAAATCACAAAATAATTAATTTTTATTTTATAGATATTTTTCAGAGTTTGGGAGAGAAAATTCAGAATAGTATATTCTAAAACAAGTTGCAGAATGGTCTCCTATTAAAACACCAATGCGAAATTCGAAAACGAGCGACGAAGGAGCGAGTATTAGACGATATTTTCTCTATTTCAGGCCAGTTTTGTAGAATAGTATTGAAATTTAATGAAAAATTCGGATTATACATCTTAGTGACTTTGGTATTGTATCTTGGCAGTTGGTGTGACTGTTGCAAAAGTTGACAGATTACGGAATTTGAATCGTACGTAGGAAATGAGATCAGATTTGAAACAGTTTCCTGTTAATATAAGTAATAGCATGTATGATTCAAAATTAGCAAGAAGGAAATCTGTATATAGACCCTTATTTTTTAATGAAAATAAAACTGTTTTCCTCTCAACAATCATTACACTATATCCAGATTATATTATTATCAATTGACGTGTGTTGAAATTTGATAGGATCGAATGTCAGTGCTGACTACCACAACACGAAAAATATTACTAGAAACAATGCTGGAATGAGTTCATCCCAGCACTGCTTTTAGTGCTGGAATGGACTCATTACAATACTGAAATAGAGAAAAAAACCTTTCAATACGTTCTCAATAGTTAAGATGTAATGGTTGTCTGAGTGTCTCCAAGTAATAATAATAATAAGTTTTTGTAGCTATTTTTTGCGCGTATGTTCTGGGGAACATCGCGTTATAGTTTTGCCCAAATGTCTGTAACTTTCGAATTTTTTGACGAAATTGGTCTCAAACGATTCAGTTCGACTCCCCAATGAAGAATTCGAAGTCAAATTTGATTCTGTCCGGCCGTCCGGCCGTCCGTTGCCACGATAATTTGAGAACGAAAAGAGCTAGCGACTTGAAATTTTCAGGGTGGATGGCGCATCGCAATACGACGGACAAGTTCGTTAATGGGCATAATCGGCCCAGTGGTTTCCGAGTAATAATTTTGTTTTCAACCAATATAAATCCGATCGAATTGAAACTTGGTGAGTAGTTGTAGAATATGAGCCTAAGCACGTTTGTGAAATTTTGGGCGAATCGTGAGGCAAGAAAATTTTAAAAAAATTATTAAAAAATATTTTTGTTGTCACGATAACCTGAGAACGGAAAGAGATAGCGACTTGCAATTTTTAAAGTACGTTGCGCATTCGAATGCGACATTTCAGAGTTATACTAATTTAAAATCTGGTTGTTATTTCCTCAATAATGAGTTTGTTTATGAGCATAATCGGCCAAACGGTTTTAGAGTTATAGCCATCTGAAATGTTCTGAAATTTGGTGGTTTTTTTTTCCTCATTAACTCGAAAAATACTGAACCGATTGAATTCAAACTTGGTTATTAGTTGTAGAATGCCAACGCGAAAATGTTTGCAAAATTTGGTGAGGATAGCATTTGTAGAAAATTTTTAATAAATCATTGAAAATAAAAAAAAAAAATTCTATATATCAGTAACCATCCGTTCGAAATTGCTGAAATTTTGCAAGAGCGTTCATAACCTAACTGCCAAGTTTCAAGTTTTAACACAATCGGTTGAATATTGTTGGAGATTCGAGCATTCTTGTGTGAGTTCAGTAAATGGGTGACCGTTGCCTCGATAACTTTCGAACGAAAGAAGATAGGGACATGCAATTTTCAGGGTAGGTTGCGTATCCGAAAAGGAGAGTTGAGTTTGTTTTTGGGCATAATCGGTTCAACGGTTTCCGAGTTATATCCACCTGGAATATTATTTCCTTGATAACTCAAAAAATAAAGATTCGATTGAATTGAAGCTTGGTAACTAGTAGTAGAAAATCAGCATAAAGACGTGTTTAAAATTTTGTAAGAACCGTACCCCTAGAAAATTTGAAAAAAATGACAAAAAAAAAATTTAAGAACCGCACCCCTAGAAAATTAAAAAAAAATCACGAAAAAAAATTGGTTCAAGCACTGACGTGAAGTCAGAAGCTTTTGCGCGTATGTTCTATTGTCATAATTAACCATGGTAAATTCGATTAAGGGTGTCCAATACAGAAGAATGGACAATAGAACATACGCGCAAAAGCTTCTGACTTCACGTCAGTGCTTGAACCAATTTTTTTTATGAATAAATCGTCAGGTTTTGGCGGTGAGTAGTTTTGAATATATTTTTGGGTTGGTAAAGTTGATTTTGGTGAATTATATTACGTGATGATTTCAGATTGAAATTGGCGTGATTTTTGTCAGAAAATAATGAAGAGTATTTTGTGTTTGATTATTTTGATTTCTTCTAATTTTTTGGTAAATATTATAATATTGATGTTGTTCTGAACGATTCAGGGAAGAGTTTCTACAATTTTCGAGGGATTATGCGCCTAGTGTTTTTCCAGGCTTCAAGGAATTCTGATGAATAAAGTTTGTGCACTGTTAACTCATATCCCCAGGTTCGAACAGAGAAATATTGCATTTTCGGAAAGTATTTTTTGTAACACTCTTTTTATTGGCGCTCTTGTTCCTCGGAACAGAGTGCTTATCAATTTGCCCAAATATCTGTAATTTTCGAATTTTTGGCTGAAAATGGTCTTAAACGATTTGGTTCGACTCACTGATCAAGAGTCTTTGGTGGAAATCGATTCTGTTCGGCGGTCCGTCCGTCCGGTCGCTAACCCGATAACTGTCGAACGAAAGAAGTTAGAGGATTGAAATTTGCAGGGTAGGTTTAGAGCGTAAATATCTCGGACAAGTTCGTTAACGGGCGAAATCCACCAAGGGGTCTCGGAGTTATGGCGTTTTTAGCAAAAACATGTTTTATGAATATTTCCGAAACCGATCACTCGATATATCTGAAATCAAGCATCAAATTGTAGAATAATGACCTTCATATGCATGCGAAGTTTTGTTTTGATCGGGTTGCCGTAAAGTAAACAGAAATTTTAAACATTTTTGAATTTTGTTTCTACAATAACTCTCGAACAGAATGAGATAGGCAGTTGAAATTTTCAGAGTAGGTTTGGGAAATAAATATCTTGGTTAAGTTCGTTATTGGGCAAAATCTGATAGTTTCGGAGTAGCGAATAAAAACATTTTTTTTACATGGCAAATTTCAAATTCAATTTTTTTCTAAGATGCAGTTTCACCATAAAAATTCATTGATGTCATTTTCAACAAGCTAATACTTTCGGAGATATGATTTCATGAAATTCCAAAAATGAATCGTACTTCTATGTTTTCACAGAATGCTGTACTTAATTATTCTATCCATGAATTATTATATGATCTGTTTTCTTATATGTCATCTTATTTTCCTATGTGAGATAAATGTCAAAATTATTTCTGGTTCGTTATTCTTATACCTAAAATACACCTCCTGTTCTAGAAAACAAAGAATGATTGAATGCAAAATGAACAATGAAATAACCTCAGTTATCGTAGAATTATGAGGATGATATGATATTATACTTTCAAGGTGATAATATAATGCCCGTGGATAATCCATGATGATGGAAATATATTCTTTGGTAAGATACATAATCAAATTGGGTTCAGAATATGTCCAGTAAAAGCAAAACAGCAATATTGGATAAGTTTTAATTGATATAATATAATTTTCAGAGTAGATTTGAGGAATGAATATCTCGGATAAGTTCGTTATTGGGGAGAATCGGACTGTTTGAATTTAATTTCTTTCATGATGCAGTTCAATCGTAAGAATCAATTTATATCATTCCCACCAATAATTTCGGAGATATGATTAATCAAAGTTTAATCAAGAGTGCCAGAGCTCCTGTCCACAGGGCTTGAACCAATATTTATCTATTTTATGGCATGGGCTGGATTTAACCGTATCTAGTGAAATTTATGGTACGGGCTGAATTCTAACCTATCTACTGAAATTTTTGGTATGGGCTTAAGCTGAACCCTATCTATTAGAAAACTTCGTTACTTCATGATTGAGAAGCTGCATTCCTAACACTGGTCGATTTAAAGCTGCTATTGGATTGAGATCCTTGTATCCCCTGCATCCTGAGTCCCAGTTTTGGAGGACCCACACTAATCATCTGGAAGGATCCTTGAAGAATATCTTCAAGTTTTTTCACAAGTTCTAAGCTGAGTGCTTACCTTTGTACCCAAATGAATTTCCTTTATTTAAACCTTTAAAAAATTGTATTGGTATTTACCTAATATCCCAGGAAGCCTAATTGTTTTCGTTGACCTCCCAGCTAGTCGGGCAGACATCTTAAAGGAGGCAACGTTACGAGATATCCGTTAAGAAATTTGTGGAGCTGGTGGATACTGAAGATATAGCCTCAGTTACTTTAGAACGATTATCGCACAAAAAATTTTCAGGAGTTTTTACTTTATTTTTCATTGAATCAACAAGAATAGACGCAGAAGACAATGACCGGTATAAAGATGTGGTTCCTCTAATTTTATTTTATTGGCTATATCAATAACATTCAATTTCGACAGAAGGAACTGTGTTGTGATATCGAGTAACAATAACTCTGATGAATGTGTGGAGCTAGTGTAGAAACTGAAGTTAAAGCATCAGTTACCTGCAACGTATTGCACGCCTATGCTATTCATCTCCTTTTGAAACGCCACTGGTAATCATAGAATGCACGTTGACGGACTGTCACCTTATGTCAGGTTACTTCTCTTCTATGATTTTCGTGTCTGCGTGATGCATAGATATAGAATAATATGGACTGGTTCTGAGAAAGAGACCATTGATATCAGCATTAAAAAGAGATAGAATACTTCAAGGCAAAACCAGAGACAATAGAATAGATTCTATTTCTCTATGGGCAAAACCACGGTGTGACGGTATAAGAATATATTCTTATACTGTGGCAATTGGGAACTTCCAAAACTCTGGTGGCGGGATTCGACAACTAACCAAGCTCCTAATGAGCCACGTGTTCGAGTTTAATTGTTCATTATTCGTCAATAAACTTTTGTTTAAAAGAAAAATTCAAGTTGAAATAGTGAATATTATCCTGCCTAATATGTCTTCGACCAGAAACGACTATTGTTGTGTGCCTCAATGCAATTCATGGGCGAAAAAAATGCCAAAATGTATAGGTTTGAGTTTTCACTTCTTACCTCCGGAAAACCAAATATAAATATTGGAAGAGTACTTAACCTGGACCTACATCCAGATAATCTTTATTATACCTCAAACATTACACTTATTGTTAATAATTCTTTTCACATTATATGTATCATATTTTGAAAAAATCATTTCAATTATTGGTAACTGTTTTACAAAAGCTTTATCTGATTCAATTTGACACTATATTCTCATAAATAAACTAGAACATCATGCACCTGAACTTTAATTAATACATCAGTAATATATTTACACCTCCTCCGTGCTCCGATTTTACAAGAATATACCATACCTTCTATTTTAGGTTTACCATTCTCCACATTAATGGGCCATCAATTTAATGTGGTACTGAATTAAGGGCACTACTTTGTAAACATAAAGAACAAATATCTATAAAACTGGGACCACAATTTGTTTTGTCACACACGATTACATGATCTACATTTAGAACCTCTTCTCCTTCTACAAGGACTCTAGAATTAGAAGTTGAAGCTCCTATGTACTCCAGAAATTCTAATCAACTGAGTCCCTTCCTAATCATTCGCAAATAGTAACTGAAAGAACTTTTAAATATAATGGAAGTTTGACAAACATATATGAATATACTTACTGGTTGTAGTCTTTATATCAATCAAGTGCCATAAAATTAGTTATATAATGATCAATATTATAATCTATATCACAAAGTAATCCAACAATGATCTCAAGTCAATTATAATTTGCATTTTCCATGAAAATTTCGGTCAAACTTCGTCGACTGACCTGTCCAACACGAGATTGTTTACATTTATTACTAGCCTGGTTAGTTGCCGAATCCCGCCACCAGAGTTTTGGAAGTTCCCAATAAATATCCCATGTATATTTGCCCATGGTATAAAAACACCATTATTTTTATACCATGATATATGCCTTGAATTATTCCATCCTTCATAACATCTCTCTCTCTAATGTATTCCGCAATGAACAGTGTGATAAAATTACGTGAGGGCCAGTCCATGTTATTCTATGTCTATGGCGTGATGTAAGGAAGCTGATTGACGTTCTCTTCCGGCTTTTCTCTGATGGGGAAATGATCTTTCGTGTATCGTTGAGAATTTGTTATCTGAACTCATCCAGTATTACCGGTGAAATTTCTAAGTTTTAGTTTGCGAGATAAATAATATTTATTCTCACTTGGTTGGGACCATATTTGTTACACTCCTTGGTTGGGACCATATTTGTTACACTCCTTGGCTGGGACCACTTGAGTTACACTACACTCCTTGGTTGGGACCACTTGAGTTACACTACACTCCTTGGTTGGGACCACATTGTTTGCACTCGAAGTAGAATCATTTGCTGAAGCTTGACTTGCACCGAAACACAATCATTGGCTGAAGCTTGACTTGAACTGGAGTAAAATCAGGAGCTGGAGGCTGCAGTAATTTTTGCTTGTTACGTTTGCCTGTACCCACATTTGCTTGGAAGTTAACTTATGGTGGAGGAGCTGGAAGCACACCTGAAGTACAATTCGAAGCTGACTAGAGGGTATATTCCGTTACCGAAAGGATCATCTGACACCACAGAAACATATTGCAATGGAAGTTAACCACGATTAGGACATTTCTTTTAAGATAAGTATAGTTATAAGTTTGTGTAATTTGAGAGATTGTAATTGGAACTGTAAATTAAGATTTTACACCTTGTTCATTCTATAATATATTGTTGAGAACCTGACTAGGAATCTTGTTGCTGGGGTAATCAAACCTCCCTTGAGAAATTAGTATTAGAATTTCATGCTCAAATACCCCTTGGGTAAAACTTAACGTTACATACCTTCAAACGATTAGCAGACAAACATTTTTCAGCGTTTTCTACTATATTTTGCAATGAATTTTCAACATAACCCTGAGCGAATTAAGTGGATTTCGAATCACTGCGTCGTTCGATGGCTGAAAAATCTGCACCATTGATGACTTGGGAAATATAAACTCGTAATATATCATTCAAAATGTATTTATTTTTCCGATCACAATATGTGTGGGACGTGAAGAGTATGTAGTTTGACAATATTAAATTAGGAGTTAAGTATCTTTCACCAAAAATTTTAATCACCTGCAAATTTTCTCTGTGGCCTACTGTTGGAAATGTACAGCCCTCTGAAATATTAACAGTGAAGTAGTAATTGCGGATATCCGGAATCACACGTATGAAGTTTGAAATCATCTAAACCATATCTATTCCATGTTTCGGAACAATAGATTCGTGAAGTGGTGAAGTTGGATATCGGTTAATTTTTGGCGCAAACATAGAATTGAATCTATAATCAAGTTGATCGAATTTTCGATTGCTCATGACTGCCAAACGAGTGTGATTCCCAGTTCATTTTTAATTCATGCATACAATTAAATCTACAAAGCTGAAACTTTGTGAAACCCACTTTAAATCAAACAAACAATTTATTTATCCGATTGAGTTATTATACTCTATATTATTTTCCATAATATCCCATTTGTTGCTTGATTAATGTATAGTTTCGTACTGACACAAAGATTTAAACCTATTATTCCCCATTTAATTTTATTTTTCATTATTTTATTTCTTTGACTCACATGAATTGCTGAATGAATACATATTAGTATGATAAATTTATAATAAAAATAAATATTTTTGGTTCTTATCCCTGAGAATAGCTATGGCCTTATAGGAGTTTTGTAAATTATTTTTTGACTTACCTTTAGTGGCACGCAGATATATTTCCGCAAGAATCCACACTGAAAAAAATTAAACAACGATGAATCAATAGAGGTTCTGATCAATAGAAAGAAAATAATGGTTGAAATACTGGGTAAGCAGCATTCTTCAACTTATATACATTGGGAACAATTATATTGTCAAAGGACTAAACTTATAGTAAATTAAATTGTATAACAGATACTTCTTGAAATTTGCTCAGTCCAGTGCTGAGATATGAATTTTAAGCCGAAAGAGTCCGTAGGTCAAATTTCCGCTAAGGCATCTCAACGCAGGAAACTTCGTCTGAACAAAAAACTTCTAACTTTTTACCTTTTTTTTTAAGAAAAAGTGAACGTAATCAACTGAATTCAAACTCAACTTATTTCACATAATTGAGAACAAACATTAATAAGTACATGTAGGTATTCATAATAACTTCATTCACTAAGTTTATGATTTTTTTGGAATACTCAGTTGAATCACTACGTATTTTTATTTATTTATTTATTCATTTATTTGGATCAAACTATGGAATACTCACAGGCAAAGCCCATATACAATATCCTCTTAATGATAATACAAATTTATGTAAATATATCCCAGAAATTAAGGCTGTCAAAACTAACTACATTTACATCAAAACTATTCGACCAACACGCAAAGACCTATATGCAACCTAAAGTACAACAAATAAAAACATGAATAAAGAATAACAAACCAAAATACAATAGTTATCAACAGAAAGAATTATGCGAAAATGTTCCTGAGACTACGCTTCAGACTAGGCAGAGACACGCGGAAAAGATCCACTACTCTTCTATAAAAAGAAGTCACGGAAATCAGCCTCTCCCCACCAGTAGGGAGAGGCTGACACTTGAAGTGTTTAAGCGGTGTAGAATTGGTTGAAAGAAACACCCAACAGGCAACAGAGAGCAGTCTCCCATCCAACTGAGATTTCAACTCTTCCAGAGGGCCCTCTGTAAAAACACATTCAACATAGCGTCGGTCACTGCCCTCACTGAACTGGCCACTCACCAAAATTCCTTCAGGGCGTTTTTGCAGGTGCAGATGTAGAGGACCGAGAAATGCATGCCGAGAAATGGGGATGGAAGTCCGCCCCGAATGATTTGATCCCTATCCAAACTCCTGGGCCTCCAGCACCCAGGCATTCTTCAACTCAAATTCCTGTCCCTGCAAAACAGGGTGCAAAAATGCATGCTGCTGCCGAAAAGTCGGGCTCAAGTGCTCCGCCATTTGCATTTCAGTCAATGAGCAGCATGACATAACTATGGACTCCCCTGAACTCCTGAGTACTTTCAAAGACGAAGATGATCTGGAGACAGAATAAGGATCAGCCATGGAAGAGGAGGAGGAGCAGTAAGAGCTGGAGTATGGAGAGTTCCCTGAACAACCCAGACCCTTTAAAAGAATGCGAACCCGCTAGACATCATATATGGTAAATTATTGCAGAAAATTTTAGTCAAATAAAAATATTTCATCAAAATTATGAATCAATAGGTTTGTTCTAAAATGAGTTCCAAACCGGATGACGACGCATGCTCAGTCGAGTATGAGTGATGAAAATCCAGTTCTGAGGGGCAACGATATCCGACAGCTTGACGTTACACGATTTATATCTACCAAACATATCGCTCTCATAGAACTTGGTCGAGATAACTATTTCCATATCCCTCTAAAATAATTATGTCTACCCATAATATATATGTTTACGACTATTGCAGTCCCACAATGCGACCAGTCTTGAATAAGTATACGCAGTATAATGGATAAAGTAGATCTGTCAAGGTATCAAAAACGAAAATAAAATTCTAGTCTAGGAGAATGTTGATTAGAATTCTCTCAAAATATATTCAACATATTCGAATCTGATAGTAGTCCATGGTGGAGTTGTATAGATAAGAATACACGAATAAAGGTCTGCTCCACATGAAAATGATTTGTTCCTTCACAGGATGCAATGCATTTCTGCATAGAGAACTTCCCATCATCAGGCATTCAAAAAAATGTAGAAACGTCAACAACGATGATAAAATTGTAAATGTAAATGACATTTACAATTTTATCATCGTTGTTGACGTTTCTATATTTTTTTTAATGCCTGATGATGGCAAGTTCCCTTGCCGAAATGCATTGCATCCTGTGAAGGAATAAATCATTTTCAGGTGGAGCAGACATTTAATCATATATTCTTATATTCAAATCTTAAACTTATATTCATCGTGAACAGTCTGTTAAACATTCCAAACTCAATATCTCTGTGGTATTGGGCTCTCGAGTATTGATACAACTTGCTTGCGTGTTCTTTCTATTGAAATGAGAATTTCCATCCTTCTGAAATGAGTAATGTGTTATGAATAGATTAAAATGTCATGCTATACTAGGACACCCTTTTGTACATGCTGATTATAATCCAATTAATAGTAATCATATAATTTTGTGTGTTCCGCAAACAAGAGCCATACTCAATAATTACTGTGATTAAGCATAACGCTATTCTCATTCATTCTTATATGAACATATTTATTATGAACATATTTCCTCATCCAATATTGGCAGCATGTTACAATTTATTTAATGGATTAATTCTCCAATAGAGAATGAACTTGAACAGTAAATAATGTTTTAACTTAACTTCGTTGAAATTTTCATTGAAGCCGAAATACACATCTGGTAAAATCATCCGAGTTTGTTGTGATTGCACCTAGAATTCTTAGACATAAAGGGTTTTCCAATACGAGGTATTATTTTGATATTCACAGAAAAATGCCATTATTCAATATAAATGATCGGATGTTTATTTCATTATAAAGAAGAAGCTATGCCGTTATTAGTGGAAAATAACATCAGGCAAATGACCACCACGACCACGTACAGGACCATATCTTTTTAATGAAATTTTCCATAACCAAATCGCAAAGTGGCTGCCCTATGTCCTCGATAGCCTCACGAATTCCATCTTTGAGGTCTTGAATCGACGCTGGGCTATTGGCGTAGACCTTCTCTTTCACGTGGCCCCAAAGGAAGAAGTCGCAGGGTGTTAAATCACAAGATCTCGGTGGCCAATTGTGATCACCTCTTCGAGAGATAACACGGTCCGGAAACTTTTTCCGCAAAAGATCAATGGTTTCGTTGCTTGTGTGTCACATAGCGCCGTCTTGTTGAAAGTAAACGTTGTCCAGATCAATAGCATCCAATTCCGCCCATAAAAAATCATTAATCATCTCTCGATAGCGCAATCCATCCATCCATCCACCGTAACTGTTGCTCCAGCCTCATTTTCGAAAAAGACTCCGCCGGACCATAAACCGTACCAAACAGTCACACGTTGAGGATAGTGAGGCTTTTCAACAATAACATTTGGGTTTTCCGAGTCCCAGATGCGACAATTTTGCTTGTTGACGAAGCCACCGAGGTGTAAATGGGCCTCATCACTCAAGATGATTTTTTGATGGAACTCCGGATCATTTTCATGCATTTCAACGACCCAATCAGCAAAGACACGACGTTGTTGATGATCGGCCGGCTTGAGTTCTTGTGTTAACTGAACTTTATAAGCCTTAAGACCCAAATCTTTATGCAGAATACGGTGTAATGACGATTGTGGAATGCCTAATTATTATTATTATTATTATGAAGATTACAGAGTAAAGTAAAACTATAAACTCATTGAAAACTACAAAAAAAACCTTAATGAAACAGTACTACTTTTAAACTCAAAGCACAGACACAAACAGGTCACAGCAACGCACTAGCTCTCCAAGTGTCCAGCCGGTTTTTGAAGGTGTTCACTGACGGAGCTCCAACAACATCAGGTGACAATCTATTCCAATAGCCAAAAACCCGATTAGGCAAAAAATGTTCTCGACTTCTCGTGTGGAACCTCTCACGAGCAAGCTTACGACTATGACCTCTAAGATGGTTCGTATTTAGGCTGAACAAATTTGACAGATCGGTGCCAAAAAATCCACCCAACGCCCGGAACGTGACTATCATATCTCCACGAAGTTTACGATCTGCAAATGTATCCAAGGACATCATCCTCAAACGTTCCTGATAACTGGGTCTCTGGACTCCGAAAGCTAAACGCGTAACTCGTCGTTGAAGTGACTCCAGCATCTGCGCATCCTGCCTGAGCCATGGATGCCAAATGGGTCCGGCAAATTCTAAAACTGGACGGATGTACGTCTTGTATAGTGCAGCGACTGTATCTGGATGGCTACCTCTGAAACACCGCTGGAGCAAGTAAAGGCGTTGTTTAGCTTTGTTACAAACATTTAGAATATGCGAGCTCCATGAAAGATCGCTGCTGATGACGACACCCAAATCTACATGGCTCAAACAACTTTCCACAGCAACACCATCTATGTTATAAGAATGTCTCGGATTATTGTTGCCTAGGTATAACACCCGACATTTGGATGAATTCAGTGGAAGCAGCCAGTCAAAGCACCACCCAACCAACAAATTCAGATCGTTCTGAAGAACATGGTGGTAGGCTGACCTATTATATAATTTTGTGTCATCGGCATAGGATGCTGATTGAGAAGTTAACATTGTAGGTAGATCAGATATATAAAGAATGAACAGCAAAGGACCAATGACAGATCCCTGCGGCACACCACTCAGTACAGGCATCAAAGGAGACATCGCATCCCCAACCTTGACGGCGAAAGATCGATCCGACAAAAATGCATCGATGAATTTCAGGAGTGATCCCCGAATTCCCAAATGCTCAATCTTGTGAAGAAGCATTCGCTTGGGCACCTGGTCAAATGCACGGGCAAAATCAAGATATAACACAAGCAGGGCAGGAGAAAATCCATCAGGACCAGGAGCAGAAGCGGCATCCAACCCACGAAGATGTTCCTCCACTATGGAGCTAGTAATATATACAGTATCCAGTGAATCAATGTTTCTGGGACAGTTGATAATGGGCATTGGACCACCTGGTTCCGCTACAAATGAGGAATAGAAAGAGTCTGCAAGAATACCAGCCGACTCAGTCTCACCGTCAGCCTTGACACCGTGTTCGTCCATAACCATAGGTATTGAAACCTTACTGTTTAACATAGTGCGCACATACTTGAAAAACCGCCTCCTGCTCTCAGGCCTGGTGAGATTATGTTCATAACTAGTTTTCGAACGTTTTATTGAGGCCGAGAGTCGGTCGGAAAACTCTCTATGTCGCAGGAAGTCCTGTCTTGCACCACTCCTACGAAATCTCTGCCAGAGGCTCCTTTTGACGCGGATTTCTCTTAACAAGGAATCAGTAATCCAAGGTTTTGCAGGGTTCTGTTTGATGCTCCTGGTCCTCGTTTTAGCCTCAATTACACGCTTCAGAGTGGCAGAAAAACGCATCCAAACATCCTCAATATCAGGTACATCAAGCATTGAACTCCAATCAACAGCAAGAAGTTCCCGATTAACTTTTTCATAATCGACCGTCTTTATCTCCTTGGTTATATGTTTAGAAGGAATGGATGAGTAAACCTGTATACCTGTTGACAAGACCACATGATCCGATTTTCCCAGCGGAGGAAGATGCTCGACGTCCGAAATAAGATCCACATCATTGAGAAGAAGAAGATCTGGTGTTGTAGGCTCCTGATTGATCCTGAATCGCGTTGGTTGACTTACGATTTGGGTTAAACTAGATCTCTGCATCATTTCGACGAAGGTAAACGAGGAAGAACCACTTGGCGGTAACTGCTTCAAAGGCCACACACGAATATCACCAAAGTTGAAATCGCCCACAATCAACAAGTTCTTTCTTGAGTTCGAAAGGTGCTCCAAATGATCAAAAACATCCTGGTCATGACTGCAGCTTCTGGGACGATATATACATCCCAGAGAAAGTTCTAAATCATCTGATTTTAAGTCGAAAAACAAGTTATCGATACCAGGGGTAGCAATCGAATAGTGGGATATAGAGCAAGAATGGACAATATCATCGCGAATATAAACGCAAACGCCGGCATAACCAGGAGTTGTAACACTGTCGCAACGATACATTGAATAACTCGGCAAAGCAAATTGTTGGTCAGACATTCCAGGATGAAGCCACGTTTCCGCAATGAAAACGAACACAGGTTTCAGGTCAGAAGTGATCAGGCTCAAATCATCAAATTTGGAGTTAAGAGAAGCAAGATTCGTATAAATAAGTGGCCATTCAATAAGTTTGGATCTCAGTTTTTTGAGACGGGATCTGATCTGATGGAAGGAATTCCTCTCCTGTATTTGATGGTGAGGCCCGATTCCCCAGCAGAGCGTCTCGTGTTGAGTTCCTTACGCAGGTCCTGCAATTGCTTGATCTGAAGCGGAGTTTTGTCATCAGTACCTAATGGAAATTGTCCTGTACTTATCAATCGTAGAGAGCACACTTTTATGACGTAAAATATTCCTAGGTATAACCGAATTCGAAAACTCCACCTTTACTGCTCTGGGCATCTGCTGCCTTACGTTTCCAAGTCGCTTTGTTGATATGACAGCTCTGGCAGAATCGTCCCTAATATAAGAGATGATATCAAATATCACGGACCTATCACAAGATTCATCCTGACCTTCAGGAACGTTGCGTATAATTATGTTATTTACCCTCCTTACACGCTCTAATAGTTCATCCGGACTCACGTGGGATGAAGTATCACAGTTATTGGCCTCAACAGTTGTTGGAAAATTGGAGGTTCTCACGATATCTGTCAAATTCGTCAATTCAGTTTTCAACGCGAGACTATTCTTCTCCAACTCAGTTACATCTACTGATCCCAGTTGATTTTTAAGATCAGAAACTTCCCTCTCCAGAGTCGCATGCGTCACTCTCATACCACGCAGTGCACCACTGCACTCCTGCAATGATGAAGCATGCTGTTTCAAAATTCTGTCGTGGGCTTCGACACTTCTCAGGCAATTGCTAAGTTTATCCGATAGATCCTTCTGTGTCTTCTTAATATCAGAAATATCACCCGCGATTCCGTCAAGAACAGACAACCTAGACAAAATCAGGTCCAACTGGTCAGATGAACCGTCGATCTGACCCACCGCACCACCCGAATTACCCCGTGGTGGTGTGGAATTATTTATCTGCTGACTGGACATAATAAGTTATTTTCCTGTACGAATTAATCCAAAGGAAACAATATTTGAGGGATAAAAGACAGAGGACACACACTTCACTCAGCCGAGGCCGATCGGTGAGACTTCAATTGACCTAAAAGGGTAGGCCTAGAATGAATCAAGGTTTAATACAGAGGATCAAAAACTCAGGTAAGGACAATTTGTATCCAGTAGCTAAAAATCCCAACGGGTATGATAACCTTTAATATACACCTCTTATCTCCAACTCAAATTAACTTCACCCGTACCAAATCAACACGTGCAACGCATCAGGCTCGAATTAATATTACAGTAAATCAAACAGAGAGGATGGAACTCGGAAAACAAGAATGAATGTATGTAACTCACAAACAAATTCCGAAATATTGCAAGAAATACCTTATAGATAGGGCCCAAAATACGTGAGCACAACGAGCAGAAACTCGGCAATCTCGCAAGCAGCATATGAAATTATTCACACTGTTTTTCACTTTGAAAGAATAAGCCTTAACGGAGCACAATAATAACGTGTTTACTTCTCAATAAGGTTGAATTGAATTGGAATTCCAAAAAACGACGAGGAATGGACCAACCAGGGTTTTCTTCAACACTTTCAGCTACAGCAGCAATATTCTCGGCTGTTCTTGAGCGACGTGCACGGGTTTTATTCTTCACATAACTAACGTGTCCCAACAGCTCGAATTTTTCCACCAATTTCTTTATTGCGGTCGACAAGGTGTTTCACGACGACCCAAAAATGTTCGAGTTTTACGAACCGTCTCTGCCAAATTTTCACCATTTTTATAGTGAATTTTAATAATTTCAATGCGTTCTTGAAGCGTGTATTGTTCCATTTTTGGCACTCTTGTTCCTCGGAACAGAGTGCTTATCAATTTGCCCAAATGTCTGTAATTTTTCGAATTTTTCGATGAAAATGGTCTTAAACGATTTGGTTCGACTCACTGATCAAGAATCCGTGGTCGAAATTCATTGTCCGGCCGGTCCGGCCGGCCGTAGGCACGATAACTCTCGAACGGAATGAGCTAGACAGTTGAAATTTCCAGAGTAGGTTTGGGAGATAAATATCTCGGCTAGGTTCGTTATTGGTCGGAATCGGACAGATGGTTTCGGAGTAAAAAAATTTTTTTTACATAACAAATTCCAAATTAAATTTTTTTTCGATATGCAGTTTCACCATAAGAATCCATTGATATCATTTTTAACTCTAACAAGCTAATACTTTCGGAGATATGATTTTCCAAAATTTCAATATAAATCGTATTTCTATGTTTTCACAGAATGATATAATTATTCAGTGTGTATTCTATGAATTGTTATAATGTCAACTTATTTTCCTGAGACATGACATGTTGTCTAATTCATTCCAGCAATCGTAGAATTATGAGAATTATAATATAATATCATACTTTTTGTTGGTTGATATTTTCATGCCGATGGTCAATCCATATGATGATGGGAATGGTAATGGTAAGTTAATAATATTGAGTTCAGAATATCTCCACTAAAAACAAAACTAGAATATTGCGGTATTGGAGTATTGGAGTGGATTTGAGGAAGGATATATATTATCGTTCATCATAGAATTGAGGAATGAATATCTGGGATGAGTTCGTTGTTGGGTAGACTTCGTCTATTGGTTTGGGCTGGAAATTTCCTGGTTGGGTTGGTCACCGTATCTCTGTGGAACATGCCATATATATCCTCCAGTTCTTCGACCCGATTCAAAAATCTGCCATTTAGGATTTTCAGTCTTTCTGTTATTGCCTGTAGAGTAGTCTGTAGAGTAGTTCATTGGGTGTGTTGTGCAACCTATTGAGAGGGTGTTTCATTCGTGTTTTATTGCTCTCAGTGATGTTCTCTCTCCTACCTCTAGATTTTATAATACCGAATTTGTGGCATTTTTTGGACATTTTCGTGGCATTTTTGGACATTTTCGTGGCATTTTCAATACTTATTTCTTCGTTGTTGTAGGTGAGACATTTGAAGTGTTTTACTCTTGCCATTGTTGTTTTCTTGAAGAGGTTTGATTGAAGATTCATATTTGCCTAACATAACTGTCTATTATAGTCAAGTATGTGCATATTGCATATTGCAGGCGAGACAATATACAGTTTTTCGCCAAGGTGCATAGTACATTTTTCATCGACCTCCACATATTTCAATGAATTTCGGAACTCTTAAATAATTTCACAATAGCAATGACACATACACTTATGTTTGTATTGAACCGTATCCATAGTGACCACATGACTGACAGTTATTCTCACAGACACTCATGTTTGTATTGAACCGTATCATGATGTATTCATAGTGATCACAGCAGATGAGAAATCAATTTTGCGGACGAGAAAGTACTTTCTCTATTTCAGTATTGTAATGAGTCCATTCCAGCACTAAAAACAGTGCTGGAATGAACTTATTCCCGCATTGTTTCTAGTAATATTTTTCGTTTTGTGGTAGTCAGCACTGACATTCGATCCTATCAAATTTCAACATACGTTAATTGACAATAATATAATCTGGATATAGTGTTATAATTATTGTTGAGAGGAAAAGTTTTATTTTCATTGAAAAATAAGGTACTAACAGATTTTCTTCTTGCTAATTTTGAATCAGCAATTGCTTATAATAACAGGAAACTGTTTCAAATCTGATGTCCATTTCCTACGTACGATTCAAATTCCGTAATCTGTCAACTTTTGTAACAGTCACACCAACTGCCAAGATACAATACCAAAGTCGCTAAGATGTATAATCCGAATATTTTTCATTAAATTTCAACAGTATTCTACAAAACTTGCCTGAAATAGAGAAAAAATCGTCTAATACTCGTTGCAGAAGGCAATTCCAACACTCATGCGTTCAAAAACTCGCTCATTCGTCGCTCGTTTTCGAATTCGAAATTCGTGTTTTAATAGGAGCCCATTCTGCAACTTGTTTCAGAATATACACTATTCTCGCCGGACTTTAGAACGGAAAGAGATAGCGACTTGAAATTTTCAGGGTAGGTGGCGCATCCCAATACGACGGACAAGTTCGTTAATGGGCATAATAGGCCCAACGGTTTTCGAGTAATAATTTTGTTTTCAACCAATACAAGTTCGATCGAATTGAAACTTGGTTAGTAGTTTTAGAATGCAAAACTAAGCACGCTCGTAAAATTTTATGTGAATCGGATCACTAAAAAATTAAAAATAAATTGTCAAAAAATATTATTTATGTCACCATAACCTGAGAACGGAAAGAGATAGCGACTTGAAATTTTCCAAGTTTGAACACGATCGGATCTATATTGTTGGAGTTCCGAGCAGCCTTCTGTGAGTTCAGTAGCTGGATGGGTGACCGTTGGCTTGATAACTTTCGAACGAGAGGAGATAGGGACTTGCAAATTTTCAGGGTAGGTTGCGCATCCCAATGGGAGAAATAAGTTCGTAATTCGGACGTAATTTTCAAATTTTTGGCTGAAAATGCTCTTGAAATATTTGGTTTGACTCACTGATCAAGAATCCGTGGTCAAAATCGATTCTTTCATAATGTTGCTAGAAAAATATACTGAAATATGGATCTACATTTGTGTATCAATCATTTTTTCTTGAGTTAAGGTTCATAATACAGAAAAGAATGTGTTAATGGTATGGACTATAAAATTTTAAATTATGAAAAGAGGATAGTATTTTATTAATATATTTTGCACTATTAAAATAATTTGTTCGTAATCCACTACCTACTCAACGAGTATTAGACGATATTTTCTCTATTTCAGGCAGGTTTTGTAGAATACTGTTGAAATTTAATGAAAAATCCGGATTATGCATCCTAGTGACTTTTGTATTGTATCTTGGCAGTTGGTGTGACTGTTACCAAAGTTGACAGATTACGGAATTTGAATTTGAATCATACCTATATAGGAGATCAGATTTAAAACAGTTTCCTAATAGCATGAATTATTCAAAATTAGCAAGAAGAAAAGCTCTAGTACCTTATTTTTCAATGAAAATAAAGCTTTTTCCTCCCAATTATTTCACTATATCCAGATTATATTTGATAGGATCAAATGTCAGTGCTGACTACCACGAAACGAAAAATATAACTAGAAACAATGCTGGAATGAGTTCATTCCAGCACTGTTTTTAGTGCTGGAATGGACTCATTACGATACTGAAATAGAGAAATAAATTTAATGACAATTTTTGAAGCACTAAGGCATTGAAGCATTGTAGATTGCCCTTTTTTTATAAGATTTTTTTTAAACGACACTTTTTTTTAATATAATTTCTTTCATGATGCCTTTCTATCATAGAAATCCATTGATATAATTCCCAACTCTGAGAAACCAATACTTTCGGAGGTATAATCTGTCTGTTTGAACAAGAGCGCCAAAAAGCTCCTGTCACAGGGCTTGAACCAATTTTTTAATGTAATAATTTTAGAGATAATAACATTAATACTGATCATGTAACGTGCCTTTGAGATGCCAGTGATGTCGGTTGTAATACGTGCATATATGTCGTTTAGTAAGACGGAACACAGCACTGTAAAACGGGAGTAAGAACTGCCGAACACATTGGAGTACTTTGCACATTGCCATAAAAAAATCTCGATTACAATCAGAAGTCCTGGGTTAAACAATTGCTCTGAGACATCCATTATTGAAGAAATATCTCTTTGAACATCACAAAAAAAAATTAAACAAAACCCACTAATATGCGTTAATATCGCAATTTGCCTAGTCTTTATGGGCACGTAGCAAACCAATTCCACTGTAAGAGGCTGTGCCTGAAGTAATCAGCTTATACCTATTTATACGGTCGCAGCAGAATCCACACAAATCTTCAACCACTGGGACCACCTTGAACCGATATACGAATTCCAATGTAGTAGCATACCTGCAACATACTGCGCAGAAATTTTATATCTGTAACATTAATGTTGGGTTTCACGAAGCTTCGATTAGCTTAATCGTGGATTTAATTCGATGGTTGTATGAAAAATGAACTGAAAATCGACATAGAATCGCACTAATTCGGCAATTAAGAGCTGTCAAAGCTTTGTGAAACCCACTGTTAGTGTATAAGTGGGTAATTCCCACCAAATGTTCCCCTTTCGCATTTTAGTTTAAAAAAAAATAAATTAACAATAATCGAATTTATTTTTAGATATCCTAAACCAGAAATTAATTCTTATTAATCTTATGCCTAAGGTTACACACTTTCGTTGGTATTTTGTGAAATAATGAGATTTTCATGAAACCGGCATTCACGGATGTGAGACAAAATTCACGGAAATGAAATAATGTTAATTTTAAATGAAAAAAAAAATTTCATATATCCTTAATATAAAAAAGACATTGTTCAAGCACTGACGTGAAGTGAGGAGCTTTTGTGCGTATGTTCTATTGTCCATTCTCCTGTATTGGACACTTTTAATCGAATTTACCATGGTGAATTCTATTGTCTATTCTCCTGTACTGGACAGCCTTAATCGAATTCACCATGGTAAATTCGATTAAGAGTGTCTCATACAGGAGAACAGACAATAGAATTCACCATGGTAAATTCTATTAAGAGAGTGTCCAATACAGAAGAACGAACAATAGAATTCACCATGGTAAATTCGATTAAGAGTGTCCAATACAGGAGGATGGACAATAGAACATACGCGCAAAAGCTCCTGACTTTACGTCAGTGCTTGAACCAATTTTTCTCTTTCGGACATATCCAGAATATTTTTAATTTTTCCTTCCTTTTTTCTTATATAATAGCCCTCGTTCTTTACGTTTTTCTTCTTCGTATAATTCAGGATCATTTTTTCGGGCTTCATGAAGTCTTCTCATAGATTTTCGTTGTTTTTTCTTCTGTTCTTCATGAGATGCAGTAACTTTTTTCTTATTTTTTTTTTAATAATGTTAGAATTCATGTCCTGAAAGGAGGAACAGAATATTATTATCACATCCGTGAAGAGTACCTCACCTCCGTGAATTACTATATTCACGGAGGTGAGATTCACGGAGGTGAGAAATTTTACTTTTTTATAGAATATCTCATTTAAAGAAAAAGGCTTCAAAACAATATTTTAACTCATTAAATAACTTTCGTAATTAAGTATATTCAGATAACAAATAATTGAATAAAATAATCTCCTACCTTACAATTCATCTTCACGGAGGTGAGAATCCCAAATTTCCCATACACTTCTTTATCACTTGGGTAAGAATTTAACCAATAAGTTACACTTTGAAGTTCAAATCTAAAGTGGTCAGTATTACCTGCGCATCAACCGATATTCCAGGCGGTCCACGATGAAGATACCTTCATCTTGCGATTAAAGAGTCAAATTACAATGTCGCTTCACGGAGGTGATAGATAATGCAGGAACATCGACTAATATAAGTATAATTCGAACACCGATAATTTTTTTATTGATATTTTATTATGTCAACATTATTTAGTTAATTGTGGATAATGAACTAGAAATACGCTGTTCCAGAATTCCATTAATGCTATAATTTTAAGTTTAGGACAATGCGATAACTAAGAGGAACAGTCACGGAGGTGAGGTTTTCAATTCTTCTGGAAAGAAAACTAGCGTTGAAAATCAAAATTTTTGAAATTTTGCAATTTTTTATTCTTTATAGTGATTGTTACATTTCAAAAGGATATATTATAGAGAATTAAACGATTAAACCAGTTTTATGTAGCAGAAAACTGTCATGAACACCAAAGTGGAACATTTCGTGAGAACTACCCAAGTATCGTAATAAAACCCTGCGCAATAAAGTCGGCACAATGAAAAGGCATTTGTGAATAAGGATTGAAAAATCCTTAGTTTATTTCATTTTTGTCTGTCCAAAGTGCACTCCTCTATGATGTTAAATATTGCCGATATATATATATATATATCTATATATATATATATATATATTCCTCCCTTTCTCTCTTGTATCCATCAGTACACCTTCAGAAATCAATAAAAAGAACATGAACTCGTCATTATTGAAGAATTTATTTATTCGCTGTGTTAGTATCGCTTCAGCATCTTGGGTAAATATGCCTTTGGAATCCAAACTGCCTCTCCAAAAATAAGCCATTCTCTGTAATGTGCCATTCCAATCCGGTTTATATCCACCATCTTGGCCCCTGACCTGGGAGCACAGATATCACTTTTTATCTACTCAATACCTGGAACAATATATTTGTTAATGTTAGTGCTTTCAAGAACTTACTTCGTTCCACGTTTTATTCACCGACTAAGTTAAAGATTCAAGCGTTTGAAGATTTCACAATGTGTTAAAACTTGACTGCACCTCTCTTATGTGTATCTGTCTTACTAACCGGAAAACTGATGCCTAAAATTCAATGAAGTAGTTTGGTAAAAGTTATATGTATACTCATTCAATTCTCATGATTTGGTTCTCAAACTCAGTGAATAATTATCGCGGCATCTCCAAACTATCCATATTCAGCAAAGTATTTGAAAGCATCATTTATGACATTATGTTTCATAGTCTTAAATCATCGATCTTAGAATGCCAACACGGATTTTTCTCCAAACGAGGGGTTGAAACAGACTTGGTTATATATTCTGAATACATCTCGAATGCCTTAGCAAGGCGTTCGATATTGTCGATCACAACCTCCTTATGTCGAAACTTTCTGGAATTGGTGTACAGGGAAATCTCCTGAGATGGCTCTCGTCATATCTTTATAATCGTACTCAACTGGTGAACATAAATGGGTATAGGTCTGCCTCTTTCGTGGTAACCTCGGGAGTCCCTCAGGGTTCACACCTGGGTCCTTTGTTGTTTTCAGTGTTTATTAATGATCTAAACAGCTGTTTCAAACATACACAGATATTGTTATATGCCGACGACTTGAAGATATTCAGAAAAGTGTTGACAATTAGGGACTGCTCAAAGATTCAGGAAGATCTAAATAGGTTCACTGAATTTTGTAACCGTAACAAAATGAAACTCAACGTCAGTAAATGTGCGAGTATATCTTTCAGTAAAAACATTGTCCCTATAGAATTCCAATATTTACTGGACGATAGTACAGTCAAAAGAACGGATCGAATCAGGGATCTTGGTGTCTACTTCGATACAAAAATGACCTTCAACCCACATTTGGAGTACCTAATTAATGCTTGCAATAGAGCTTTGGGATTTTTTTGTAGAACATGCAAGGACTTTGATAGTGAGGCAGCCATCAAATCTATTTATTATGCTTTTGTTCACAGCAAACTAAATTTCGCCAGTGTAGTATGGAACCCACATTATAATGTTTATAAATTACGTTTAGGAAGACTTCAGAATAGATTTATAAGGTTTCTCCTCTTCAAAATTACAAAGGTTTATGTAACTGTTGGCATCAGTGAAATTAGTTCTCTTTATAATATACAGCTTCTCGAAAAACGACGGATAATTGCGGATTTACTCTTTGTGTACAAGATCATAAAAAATTGTTACGATTCTCCTAATTTAGTGTCTATGATTTTTTAACATGTTCGTCGAAGATATACTAGGAATAGACAATTACTGACTAGTCCTAGTTACAACACGGATTTGGGATAAAATACTCCAATCACCAGAATGTGTTACTCTTTTTACAAATATTGTAATAATTTAGGTATATTCTCATTGACATTCAATTCTTTCAAAATAGCTGTAAGACATATCTTCAATTCATAATGTTATAATGAATACAATTTAGTTTACTCCTGTACCTCTTAGATTACCGAAATATCTATAATTATTGTTATTATTAGTGGATGCTTGTATGGGTTTCACCTGTTTGTATCCCAAACTTGAAATAAATAAATAAATGAATAAATAAAAAATGCACCATCTGTCATAAAAATATTCCACTTTTCTGGACCATTAAAACACCAGATGAACCACTGAACATCCACTTGATTATTATTCAATATTCAATTGTTTCCACTATAAGATTAATACAGAATTTTCATCATGTCCTATTCTCACATTGAAAGTTCCTAAATATCCTAATTCTCAACAAATTTATGAATGAATAATACAATATACCGCCGTATTCACAAAGCATTGTTAAGTGTTTCAATCTCCGTTAAGTCCTAACTGAGGACCTCAGTTAAGAATAAATCTAAATCGCAACCTCAATTGAAGTATTTAACGGTGGTAAAACAGGCCTGTTTCACGTTAATTTTCACGTTAACTGAGGTTGCGATTCTTATTTATGCTTAACTGAGGACCTCAGTTAGGACTTAACGGAGAATGAAAGCTTTGTGAATACGGCGGATTATATAACATACACATAGACTAAACAAATATTTACTCTATGAATATTCAATCGCTGTAAATTATTTTGTTGATAGCTATTCTAAAATTCGTTAAGCGTCTGACGAAGGAGTCTGATATAGACTCCGAAATATTTCAGAAGAAAATCAATTTCCTTCCTTGAAATTTCTCTATCTCTATTCAAATTTCATGTCAAATATAAGTTGAATTGTTTTGACAGTTCGAAAATAAGTAAATCATCAATTGAATTTCATTTACCTCTTATGATGCTAACTAGGCGGATTGTAATCATCAAAAAGGGGGTAAGCCCTGTGGACAGGAGCTAGGCAGAGCTGTCACCCAACCAGCCACTGAACTCGCCCTAAGCTGCTTAGCTCCAGGAAAAAAATTATACAAGAATTTAAACCCGACAGTAAAAATAGACTGGTACACTTTTTGGCCGAAAATAGTATCAAACGATTAGTTTCAACTCACATACATACATTCATTCAGTATTGGTTCGTAAATAAATAGTGCTGTGCTCGTGGTGGCTCATGGTATCTATTGAAATACATAAATTAACTGTTGGGTCGAAAACAAACAGTGCTTTGTAGGTTTGTTTATGGTGGCATAAGGACACAAATCAGTTCGATTGTGCCATGAGATAAACAATAGTGTATTCCGAGAGTACTTTCTATGAAACAAATCAGCTCAATCGTGAGGTTATGCCATGATTCACTATGAGTTGATAATCCACAAAAAACACTCTGTATGACAATGACATGACTCGAATATAGAGAGATATGAATGACATCACAGAACACTAAGAATAATAATCTATGCAAAAATATTTGAATTCTTTCAAAAATCAAAAACTGTTGAAAATTTGTTTGCTTGACAGTAAATGCCGGTCCATACGCTACGTTTTGCACAACCTTTTACCTGCGCAGTCTTAAGACGGAATGAAAACGTAGCAATTTTTAGTGCGTCCACACGATGCAGGGATATATGTATATTTCGCACAGTCCTAGCGATATTGTCATGAAGTTAACACAGTTACCGTCTACTTGCAGCAACAAATCCGCACACTTCACGGATATCTATGCCGTCTAGCTCAGTTTTCGCTGCAACTGCAACTTCTTCGCGAAGTTTTCAAAACTGCGCAATTTTGCTGTCTACACGCAACGTTTTACCTGCAACGTGTTGAACTGCGCAGGTAAAAGGTTGTGCAAAACTTAGCGTATGGACCGGCCTTCAATCAGTGGACCAGTATGCTTCGATCTTCGGAATATTTAGAAATTTCGGCAATATATTCAGCAATATAGATCCGATCAGGCTCAAATTTGGAACTTTGCTGTATCTTAAGGTTGTGAAAGCTCTCGTCAAATTTCAACAATATCTGACGGATAGTTTCTGATATACAGATTTTTTTATATAATTTTTTAAATTTTTGCAGCTTTACGATCCTAACAAAATTCTGCATAAGTCTTCATGTCAGTATTTTTCAACTAATTACCATGCTTTGATTCGAACAGATTAGTATTTTTCGAGATATTGGAAAAAACAAAATTTCAAATGGCTATAATTCTGAAACTACTCGATTGATTTTGTCCATTAACGAACTCAGCCGGCGCATTTGGACTCCAAACCTACCCTGAAAATTTCAACTCTCTAGCTCATTGCGTTCTAGGGTAATCGTGCTGACGACCGGCCGGCCGGACATAATAAATTCTGACCTCGGATTCTTGATCAGGGAGTCGAAACAAATCGTTTAAGACCATTCTCGGCCAAATATTCTAAAATTACAGACATTTGGACGAATTGATAGGCACTCTGTTCATAGAACAGCGCGCCAAAAAAGCTTATCAAAGGGTGTTTTCAGTCCGAGTGATTTTTTGTCAGTAATCCATTATATTACAGGTTAGTTCATTCCTCTATGTTTTACTAAAGTCTTTGTCTATTTGACTTGTTATTGCATTGCATTTAATACTCATTGATAATATTATTTAATGTTATAATTTTTTCATGTCCAATTTTTTCATAACATTATGAATATTCATTTCAAATAGTTACTCCCTAAGATGTTACTGTAATACAAAATATTAACTTTGAAACAACTGCTAACCAATGGGGAGATCTAATAGTTCCAGTGATGTTCCTCACAGATGAATTCAGCTGTGCATCAATTTTCTCCTCATGAATACTGTTAAACCAGACGAGGCAAAACAATATTCAGCTGCAGAAAAAATCAAGGCTTAGTCTACCGTACAAAGAGTATACTCCATTCACTTTTATAAAGTCTCCAAGTTGGCCATGATAATTTGACACATTTCACCATGTATATTTTGAAAATGTTAGGTTATAGTCATTTTCCTGCCAGATAACTACGCAACGTTGTCCTCTCTACATAGAAGTCGGAGTAATTACGTATTTTCAAAATTTGAATTTACTTCGGAAAAATAAATAAGCCTACAGAAGACATTGAAATACCTTGTGCACAACTTGAAATACAGCAGTTTCAAAATGTAGTAGTACTACGAAACCCGATTCATTCTTATACCTTAATAAAATTAAATGATAGGAAACTAAGTAATTTCATTCGAGAGTTGAACATGTCAGAATAAAGTTTTCCTATTGCAGATTTCGGTTCTGTATAGCACCTTGTCTGCTTCGTCAAAACTACTTTCCGCATTTTCAATTTCAAAGCGATGAGTTATTTATTATGTTCGAAGATAATGGTCTGTTATAATATCATAATTGAACGGTTGTTTTCTGGGTTTTCTCTCCCAAACTCTGAAAAATATCTATAAAATAAAAATTAATTATTTTGTGATTTGCTTCTGCGTAAAAAACACAGGATTATTGTCAGAAGCAATCAATTGAACAATGTTGCCTAACAAACAACAACGAAACAACATCAACGAAGAAACAACTATACCGTAACGTTTCGGAGTCTATATCAGACTCCTTCGTCAGACGCTCAATGAAAATCGTTAGAATTATTTTGTTGATAGTTATTTTGTGAAATTCAAGAATTGTCACATTGACAGTATTTAAAAATCATAGCTAACATAGTTTTACTTCGCATAGAAATTTCCAAGTTCCAACTCCTTTTTTAATAAATTTAGCTAAATATGGTCAATACCAATTGAGCAATTTGCAAAATTGCATTCTCTGTTCAATAAAATACAAGTTGACTCCATAAGTTTCCTTTTCATAAAATCAGGTTCTGTCATTAGAATCTTTGTATTACTCCAATCCATCATGTGATCTCCTTGGATTGTACATACATGTTCTGCTATTTTTATTTCTGTATGTCTCTATTTCTCAAGTTATTCTTATGCTCTGACTTTCTTACTTCTAGTGGTCTTGATGTTTCTCCTGTGTATGATTTACCACAAATACAAGGAATATTATATATACAGTTTTTTTATTTTTGTTTTTCATTTATGGGTTTTGTTTTCGTTAATAAAGACCTAAGATCATTTTGTGTTTAGAAGACGGTTCTTATATTGAACTTAGAACCGATTCTATCTTGACTAAGATTGAAGCTTATGTTATGATTATGTTGAGAGTAGAAATTGGCATTGGCAACGTCTCGGCAAATTGTTTTGACCTTGACGATATTTCAGCAGTGCCAACCTGCCTCTGCTTTAGTTACAAAAACGTGATAGACCTAAATCATGGCCAACCGGGAGACTTTATAAAAGTGAATGGAGTATAGCTGCATCAGCACACCATGAAGTACCAGCTAATTTCTGCAGAGTATTATTTCTTGTCTTCAACTTCAGACGTCCAAATGGGCTTCGAAATTCAAAGTGGAATTTAGTTTCACTATTTAGATTCAATATTATGTAACGTTTCTTTTTAACCCGGGCAGGGGTTTGTTTACATTTGGTTTGCGCGAGTGTCGTATATGTCGTTTAGGTTGACATCGAATTTGAGGTTGGATCTCAGTGGTACCAATCGACGCTAAATAATTATTGTATTCGAAGAGCCGAATGAGTTGGCAATATTGTTGCATTGTGACAGTCTAAAAGTTTGTGAGAGTCTGCGCCAGTCAGGGAGATGAGGTCGTCCATTTTGTGAAGATTCGACGGAGGAGCAATAGGTTAGGCGTATTTTCGGAACTTAGTAAGAATTGTTGATATCTTCTTAGTTGGATATAGTTTCGAAAATCGAATTAGGAGTGAGGGTTACATTGGTTTGATTTGGGAAGATAACAGGTAACTTGCGCTCGTCTCGAAAGAGGATATAAAGACCTTTTTGCAAATCCAAGAGTTGACCACGTGAACGATCTTGGCGACTTTGACAGAACATCGCTGTGTGCTTGAAGGATTATTTGGTGGAGGCACGGCCAGATTGACTTTTGAAGCAAACTGATACAGGACAACCCCGAACATCAGGGGTTTTTATGGTAGCACGAGTTTTTATGGTAGCACGAGTTTTTATGGTAGCACGAGTTTTTATGGCAGCACGAGTTTTTGGTGCCAGCACGAGTTTTTATGCCAGCACGATTTTTATGTCAATAGGAATAGCACGATTTTTGTGTCAGGAAGAGAACGATTTTTATGTCAGGAAGAGTGTAACTGAGACATTCGAATATATACAAGGTGGTCAGGAAGCAGCGCTGTGGGACATTCAGTCAAGGGTTGCAGACTGCGAGCACAGAGGGAAGGAGAACAGTATTGCGAGACCAACGAAGCAATACTACGTTCAGGCATAAGGAATAGCACGCAAGTTATTGGAAACATCTTTCGAAATATATCTTATACCTGCTATATGCGACTTGAACATATATTGTCATCAATTGTGTAAATTATTGTTGTTGTAAAGCGGAAATTGGGGAAAGATTTGCGTAAATCATACAAGATCATAGATAAGAAACGTGGATGCGCCTGAGCTCAAGCGACGCGTATTTGAATCAAAGAGATATATCTACGTACAATTTCCGCCAACCTCATTCAGGGTTGTAATTCGGGGTTGTAAGCTACTGGAATAAATTGTTTGTTTTTAGCTTGAATATTCTTTTTATGAATTTAGGAATTGTTACATTACGCTGGGGTATCTGGGAGACTTAAATTTACCTGGCGCCCATTTACTAGGTTCCCTTTTTAGAAACCCACTCCCATCTCCACTGTAGCTAGACCGCGGATCCCCGAGTTCTAGTAGCTCCGAATTTAACCACTGCGACTTGGGAACAGTCGTATGTCGTTATAATTATGTTTATTCGAAACACCGAGAGGTACGCTCTATTTACTATACAAGGTGTTTCACGAAATTTTCATGAAGATCCATGCAGGCGTTCAAGAATTATACCGATTGAAAGTTTTTGATAAAATACATAAAACATCCTGTATCTCTTAGACGAATATAGTTAGGACATATTTCGAACACTGAATTAGACTCACCAAAATGTCCTGCACCTGCACTGAAAGCCTGTACAATCATTCGTGAAACACCCGGTATATATTTGAGGATTTTTCAAATGGAAGCAAGATACCACATTGGCACTCTTGTTCCTCGAAATAGAGTACTTATCAATTTGCCCAAATGTCTGTAATTTTCGAATTTTTGGCTGAAAATGGTCTCAAACGATTTGGTTCGACTCACTGATCAACAATCCGTGGTCTAAATCGATTCTGTCCGGCTGGCCGTCCTTTAACACGATAACTCTCAAACGGAAGGAGTTAGAGGATTGAAAATTTCAGGGTAGGTTTGGAGAGTGAATATCTCCGACGAGTTCCTTAACCAGCGAAATCCATCAAGTGGTTTCGGAGTTATGGCCATTTTCAGTAAAAACATTTTCATGAATATTTCCGATACTGATCACTAGATCTATCTGAAATTTAGCATAAAAAATTTTTTTTTTAACTCAAAAATTTCAAATTAATTTTTTTTAAGATGCAATTTCACCATAAAAATCCATTGATATAATTTTCAACTCTTACAAGCTAACACTTTCGGAGATCTTCCGAAATTTCAATAATGAATCGTACTATGTTTTCCCAGAATGCTATAATTATTCTATCTATGAATTATTGTATGATCTGTGTTCATACTCTATTTTAATATTCTTCCATGGTGCAGTTCTCATTCTCAGATTGCTCATTTATTCTTGATAAATAAACTATTATTTAATTTGAATTTCCTTTATGATGCAGTTCTATCATAAGAATACATTGATATCAATCCCAACTCTGAGAAACCAATACTTTCGGAGATATAATTTGTCTCTTTGAACAAGAGCGTCAGAAAGCTCCTGTCCACAGGGCTTGAACCAATTTTTTTACTTGGAGTCGGTCACAAACGCCACTCAAATAGCTAATTTTTCAGGATTTCTTAATCTACTGATAGATTATGTAGCAGGAATGTCACACAGTCATAAATTGAAAATAATAGCTGAACCTTGTGCGGGAGCATTATTAAATTTTTTTGAATTATCAGTTATAATATCACAAGAGCATAGACAATATTCGATTATTTACCGATTCACGTGACGTTTTCGCGAAACATCACGAGAGCGTAGCTCGAGTGATGTTTCGCGAAATACGTCTAGTGAAGAGGTGAATAATCGAAACATATTGTCTTTGCTCGAGTTGGTATTCGTTACGATTATATAAAGAGTAATATTTTAATTCTTTTATTGATTAATATTAATATTGAAAGTACAATTATTATAATACATATTTGATGTATTGTTGTTTTCGGAATTTGTAGTGTTGGTACTATTGCTGACACTGGATGTGGAAGGATTAGGTATGTTTCTCATTTTCTCAATTATTTGTCTATGGTGTTCTGCAGTGAGTTTCAAATACGGTTTCAGAGATTCCAATGACGAGTGGCCTGTTATTTTGGTAATTTCTTGCAAGTTTGCCCCTGAGTGTGACAAGATACTCACAGCAGAGGAGCGATTCGAATGATTCGTAATATTCCTTTTTTTCGTATCTAGTCCGATACTTTCAGCTGCTGTACGTGTCCATTTACTCAACTGATTTAAACCTACAGGGCAATTTTTATACCATTTTCCTGTTTTCTGCCAATCAATATTAGGTGTTAAAAAAAGACGATTGGTTGTGATATTTGGAGTCCTTTTGCTCAATAATTTATCCAAGAGACGTACTGGACACTGATTCGTGGACTCTTTATTCGTTACCAACCATTTAGAATTTGTGGTACGTTGTTCACCACCTTGTGCTGTTTTTGAAAATACTGGATTGTATTCGATTCGTCCCGTATTTTGACCGTAATTGTCGAACTCCTTTTTGAAATAGTCAGTTAAGCAAAAGGCTGCTTCATTACCACGCCATGCCAATTCCACAGCACAAATTTGATAAAAAATTTTTTGCAAACCATCTGGTGTATTTTCATCGAAACTTGAAATAATTTTGAGTATTTCATTCTTATTAAGAGCGGCTGAGCTCTCTTTTTTCCTGTCGGGGATTGCTTGTAATTTTTTCCTCTTGGCTGTACGGGCCTTTCTCGCATTTTCGAAAATTGTATCTTTAAATGGATTTATTTCTCTGTTGAAGTCTTCATGAAACTTTTTCTGTAAGAGTTTAGCAGAAATATTCCAAATGGTTTTAACTGTACTTTCTTTATATTCTTTTCCATCTGCACGTTTCATATTGAATGCCCAATCTTTCAAAATATTCGCTACTTCATCATTTGAAATATCAGCACGAAGTTTGTAATTTCGATGTTCACAAAACACCGTGAACTGTTTCCAAACATAATTATGTGTCTTCGTGGTATTTTCTGGTGTTAAATTAACAATTTCTTGGTCAATTTCACCACTTGAACTCAAACCAAAACGATGCATCTTCAAAAATGCACTGACATTTCATTGACATTTTTATCGTCACTATGGAAATTATTCCAATATGGCTGGAGGCGAATCACCAAAACGATTATATACCGTCGTCAAGCGGTATATTCAGTTATCTATACGACGTTACTAAGGGAAATTCAGGAATTCTATTGGTTCATTATAATATGAGTTATATAATCACCATTATTATCAACAAAAAAGGAGGAAAGCCCTGTGGCAGGAGCATTGGTGCTCTTGTTCAATCTTTGACAAAGCATATCTCCGAAAGTATTGGTTTCTCAGAGTTGGGAATGATATCAATGGATTCTTATGATGAAACTGCATCATGAAAGAAATTAAATTCAATCAAGAGCGCCAGGAACCACGAACTTACCCGAGATATTCATTCCTCACATCCACTTTAAAAATTATATTAAATCAATTGAAACTTACCGAAGAATATATATTTCCATCAACATATGGATTATTCACCGTCACAAAAAAGTATAATATCATATTATAATCCACATAATTCTACGATAGCTAAAATGAAAAATGAATTTGACTCTCTCTTATAGGAAAACAAGATGACATGTTCGAGTATGACCACAGATCATATAATAATTCATAGATAGAATAATTATAGCACTCTGAGAAAACATAGAATTACGATTTATCAATGGAATTTTGAAAAATCATATCTCCGAAAGTATTAGCTTGTTAGAGTTGAATATGAGATCCGTGGATTTTTATGGTGAAACTGCATCTTGAAATAAATTGAATTTGAAATGTGTGATGTAAATAAAAATTCTTTTTTATCGTTACGCCAAAACCATCATGCCGATTTGGCCCAATAAACCGAGATATTTATCTCACAAACCTACTCTGAAAATTTCAACTACGTAGCACATTCTGTTCGAGAGATAGTGTAGAAACAAAATTCTAAAATGTTTGAATTTTTTTTTGGCTCTTTGCGGCAATCCGATCAATACAAAACTTCGCACGCAAATAAAGGTCATGATTCCAGAATTTGATGCCAAATTTCAGATAGATAAAATGATCAGTTTCGGAAAAATTCATAAAAATTTTTTTTAATTAAAACGGTCATAACTCTGAAATCGCTTAGTGGATTTCGCCCGTAAACGAACTCGTCCAAGATATTCACGCTTCAAACCTACACTGCAAATTTAAATCCTCTAACTCCTCTCGTTCGAGAGTTATCGTGCCTACGGCCAGCCGGACTGATTTTAACAACGGATTCTTGATCGGTGAGTCGAACCAAATCGTTTAAGACGATTATCATCCAAAATTCGAAAATTACAGACATTTGGACAAATATATAAGTACTCTGTTCCGAGGATCAAGAGCGACAAATACACGAAATGTTCTATCTGTCAGCATATTTTCGATTAAACGAACCATTTTTCCACACTTCAAACGGGTATAAAGTTTGGAAATCAAGACACTTTTCCACACTGCATCATATGCTGCCGACAAATCAACAAATGCTGTTTCTGTTTTCATTTCATTATTGAAACCTGAATTTATAAAAGTAGTGACACTAAGAACATGATCACAACAATTAAAATTTTTCTTGAAGTCCCCCTGGCAATTCTGTAGAACGTCCTCTATAGACGATTTAATCCTAAAAAGAATGAATCTTTCAAAAATTTTAAAAGGAACATTTGATAACTGCTAAGATCTGGAGAATTGTTTCCACGTTTTGAATTGTCTATAACTTCCGCTTTGTGGAATTCTGTCGGGAAATTTCCAGTATTTAGAATATTATTATTATAGAAATATAACTACCTAGCCAGTAGATCTACATTTTTTCGGTAGATCTACATTTTTCCAGTAGATCTACATTTTTCCGGTAGATCTACATTTTTCCGGTAGATCTACATTTTTCCGGTAGATCTGCATTTTTTCAGTAGATCTAAATCGAAAGTCCCATCGAAATATGTCAGAAGTTTTTGAGTTACTAAAAACCGAATATAGCGCTACCTACCGAATCGTATTGTGCACCTAAGGCCTTCCGAAACACAATCACAAAGATTCATCAAAATCGGTATAGCCATTTTTGAGTTTCTGTAAACCGATTATAGTGCCACCTACCGTAGAATATTGTGGATCTGGAACTTAGTCTGAAACACACACAAAGATTCATCGAAATCGGTCCAGTCGTTCTTGAGTTGTTATAAACCGATTGCAGCGCCACCTAACGGGTTTCTATTGTGACCCTGAGAGCCACTCAAACACGTACACAATGTTTCATCAAAATTGGTCGAGGCATTTCTGAGTTTCTACAGACCGATAGCAGCGCCACCTACCGGGGTGTATTGCGGACCTGACACATACTCAGATACACACACAAAGTTTCATCGAAATCGGTTCAGCCGTTCTTGAGTTTCTATAAACCGAATACACCGCCACCTACCGGTTACCTATTGTGACTCAGAGACACACTCAAACACGCACACAATGTTCTATCAAAATCTGTCGAACCATTTCTGAGTTCCTATAGAGCATTATCAGCGCCACCTACCGGATGCTATTGTGAAGCAAGGACACACCGAAACACACACACAAAGTTTCATCAAAATCGGTTAAGGCGTTTCGGAGTTGACATTTTTTTTAAACGCCCCGTATAGCAGCCGTTATCTTTTCGTAGCGGTTTTACAGTGTTGAGAATTCTCTTTACGATACATCTCCAGGGGTAACATTTTACTTGAATCACCCTGTATAGTTAATTTTCTGCTTAATATTTGAAAATGTTGAGTAATTTTAATGCAAAAATCCGTCCGATCGAACGGATATTCATTATAGATTTCGTAACTTAACGAAAAGATCCAAATCCACAGATACGTTTACTGGAGTACGCTCCTTTAAGTTTTTCATTGGGTAAAAATGAAAAAAAACTAAGAAAAAGCTATCTCGGATGCTCGGAGATTCGATCCCGCCGCTCCGCGAGGCTCGGGAGCTGTAAATCCATAATCCAACTCCGTAGTCCACTCGGCCATTCCAGCTTCGTGACTAGTTTCCGATGTTCTGGCACATAAAGATTTTATAGTACTGGGACGATTTCCGTCTTTTGATTTTCACAATATCGTCAATCCTGTCAAGCGATAGATCGAAATCGGTTACTCATTCATATTTCTCACGGTTTTTCTAGACGATTCCAAGATTTTCGAGTGATTCCGTTCGAAATTCAAATTCGATTTGTATTTATCGTGGCTCGTTCGGACCGAAAACGTCGAACTTGCAGGAGCCGCGTTAAATTTCGCCACAGAAATACGTGAAACGTCAGAATTTTGTCGATTTTCGCGAAAAGTCTCATTTTCCTATCGTTCTTCCGGGAAAACGAAAGAGAGGATCGAAAAAAAGGCCGTGTTACGGACTAATTTTGAATCTCTTCTTCGCGTTCCCGCAAATACCGTCGTTCCAAACGCCACCGTTCCTCCGGATGCCTCTACACAATTTTGCTCCTTTTGCCAAAATCGGCGTTTTTGCGATTTTTTTTAAAATACACCCCCGTCTATCCGCTCCGAAAGCGCGAAACCCTATGAAACTTCCGTATTTTTCCTCGATAATCCACTTGGAAATTTTCCCCTAACCCCCCTTCTAACCCCAAAAAAAATATCACGTTTATAGTAACATTTTCTAAATGTTTTTTTTGTTCCATTTCTATGAAACACATCTTCATTTTAGTATTGGGACTAGTGGCCAGCAGATCTACCTTGCCTGTAGATCTACATTTTTCCACTAGATCTACATCTTTCCGCTAGATCTACATAGTAGAATCTACATATAGTAGAATTTTGTAGATCAATATACAGGGTGAGTCTTTAAGTTGTGCATCAATTTTAACCAAAGATTCCTCTCGTCAAATAAAACACTTTTTTCATTTACCATTTTTCCTAATTCGGCTCTGGTAAAGAGATACAGGCTGTTGAAATTTCGAAAACAAATCAGTTTTTCTTTTCTAACTTTGACATGGATATTCCGAATGGAATGAATTTTGGGGTGAAGTTGTCTATAACTATGATACATAATTTCCAACTAACATTTTTTTCCTACTTCCACTCGTTTCCTTGTTATAGACTTGCGAATTCAAAAAACTATGAGAAATTAGCATGCAGAAAACAGATTAAGTTTAGCTCAATTTATTATAAGAATCTACAATCATTTAAGAAAAATAAAGTATTCCTCATCATTTCTCCCAGGACGTACCATTCTGAAGATATTCTTCTTTGAATGATATAAAGTCTGAGGAAAAATCCAGAAATTTCACTACATTCATTAATCCGCCCCTGGATAAGGAACCCTCGATCAAAACCAGAGATATGATACCTACCTCCATATCTCTGATCAAAACTGAAAGCCACAATGCCATCGTTCATAGATTATTATTTTGATTGAAAATTTCATAAAACATTTAAGAGGTGTCAAAGGATTGAGTTCTATTAATAAACATGTATGTAATATTTTGCGTTTGTTCGCAAGTTCTTGAATCTCTTTCAAAAAAATATTTCCTAGCCTAAAAACTTACTGTTTTGAACAATCCTTTGAAAGCAATCAAATATTTTACTTCAGAATAATATTTAAGTGAAATTGATATTCAAATCAGGATGTTCCTATCTACAAAAATAAAAATGTGATCGATTCTGCAGAATTGATATCAGCTCTTAGTAATCACTGATTTCATTTCAAATACCTACTTACGTCTCTCATATTTCAGAATGTGTATAAATTATTATTTCGTAAGATTCAGATAGCTCACCTTTGAAATTTAATGATTTATTTTCATAATATTCCTACAACCGGTCGCCAAATAGGCTCCATTCTAAGATTTAATCTATTAATCTTTATAAAACTTTTAATTAGCCAAAAACAATTTAATGAACATTGAAAAAACGAATAAATATGATAATTCAATAAGACTTAGCATTGCAAAACACAATGTTTTGCCCTACATCAGCTGATTTCTATCATTGCATCTCACTCTTATGTTGGAGTCAATGCCTCTCTCTAAGCTCTTCTTCTACTTATTATTAGATCATTGCTATGGAGTTCGATCATTGATTATTAGTGTTCTGTGATTTATAATTGACGTTGGAATTGGATTGGAACAATATGAGTGAATTAATTTCCAATTATTATTGAAAATAGTTAGGATATTTAAGGATTTTTCTTGATAGAAGATCATGAAATTTTGTATATTATTATAGTGGAAACAATTGCGTAATGGAGTATCGAATGGATAGAATAGGTATCAAGTTGAAATTCACTGTTTTAATATTCAAGTATTGAAGAAATTTTTGGCTAGAAATGTTGCATGAAGGGCCAAATATTGATTGAGTCAGTAAATAAGTTTTCTCAAACAAATTCAGTGCATTTCAAGCATCAGATGATACAGATTCGGTCAACATACAATACGAGTTACATTAGAGTAACTGTGCTCAACGTACAAAGAAAATTCAGGGGAGTATTAGCTTATTGTAAAGTCTTCAAACGCTTATAACTTTTTACCTGAGCCAAATCTGGAATAATGGTAAATGAAAAAAGTGTTTCATTTGATGAGAGGAATATCTGGTTAAAATTAATGCACAACTTAAAGACTCACCCTGTATAATCGGTAGATAAATTGAATCGGTAGATCAATTGAACCGGCTTCGATGCCATCTAAGGGGTCCTGTTGTGATTCCGAGAATCATTCACACAAGAAAGTCCCATCGAAATATGAGGAGTTTTTGAGTTACTAAAAACCGAATATAGCGCCATCTACCGAACCGTATTGTGAACCAAAGGCCTTCCTAAAAACAATCGCAAATATTCATCAAAATCGGTATAGACATTTTTGAGGTCCGGTAAACCGATTGTAGTGCCACCTACAGGGGAATATTCCATCGAAATCGGTCCAATCGTTCTTGAGTGGTATAAACTGAATGCAGCGCCACCTAACGGGTCCCTATTGTGACCCTGGGAGCCACTCAAACACGCACACAATGTTTCATCAGAATCGTTAGAGACATTTCTAAGTTTCTATAGACCGATTGCAGCGCCACCTATCAGGATATATTGCGGACCTGACACATACTCAGATACACACACGAAGTTTCATCGAAATCGGTTCGGCCGTTCTTGAGTTTCTATAAACCGAATACAGCGCCACCTACCGCTTACTTATTGTGACACTGATACACACTCAAACACGCACACAATGTTTCATCAAAATCGGTCGAGCCATTTCTGAGTTACTATAGAGCATTATCAGCGCCACCTACCGGGTGCTATTGTGAAGCAATGACCCACCAAATTACACACACACAAAGTTTCATCAAAATCGGTCAAGCCGTTTCGGAGTTGAAATTTTTTTTTAAACATCCTGTATAGCAGAGGATTATCATCCAAAATTCGAAAATTACAGACATTTGGACAAATATATAAGTACTCTGTTCCGAGGATCAAGAGCGACAAATACACGAAATGTTCTATCTGTCAGCATATTTTCGATTAAACGAACCATTTTTCCACACTTCAAACGGGTATAAAGTTTGGAAATCAAGACACTTTTCCACACTGCATCATATGCTGCCGACAAATCAACAAATGCTGTTTCTGTTTTCATTTCATTATTGAAACCTGAATTTATAAAAGTAGTGACACTAAGAACATGATCACAACAATTAAAATTTTTCTTGAAGTCCCCCTGGCAATTCTGTAGAACGTCCTCTATAGACGATTTAATCCTAAAAAGAATGAATCTTTCAAAAATTTTAAAAGGAACATTTGATAACTGCTAAGATCTGGAGAATTGTTTCCACGTTTTGAATTGTCTATAACTTCCGCTTTGTGGAATTCTGTCGGGAAATTTCCAGTATTTAGAATATTATTATTATAGAAATATAACTACCTAGCCAGTAGATCTACATTTTTTCGGTAGATCTACATTTTTCCAGTAGATCTACATTTTTCCGGTAGATCTACATTTTTCCGGTAGATCTACATTTTTCCGGTAGATCTGCATTTTTTCAGTAGATCTAAATCGAAAGTCCCATCGAAATATGTCAGAAGTTTTTGAGTTACTAAAAACCGAATATAGCGCTACCTACCGAATCGTATTGTGCACCTAAGGCCTTCCGAAACACAATCACAAAGATTCATCAAAATCGGTATAGCCATTTTTGAGTTTCTGTAAACCGATTATAGTGCCACCTACCGTAGAATATTGTGGATCTGGAACTTAGTCTGAAACACACACAAAGATTCATCGAAATCGGTCCAGTCGTTCTTGAGTTGTTATAAACCGATTGCAGCGCCACCTAACGGGTTTCTATTGTGACCCTGAGAGCCACTCAAACACGTACACAATGTTTCATCAAAATTGGTCGAGGCATTTCTGAGTTTCTACAGACCGATAGCAGCGCCACCTACCGGGGTGTATTGCGGACCTGACACATACTCAGATACACACACAAAGTTTCATCGAAATCGGTTCAGCCGTTCTTGAGTTTCTATAAACCGAATACACCGCCACCTACCGGTTACCTATTGTGACTCAGAGACACACTCAAACACGCACACAATGTTCTATCAAAATCTGTCGAACCATTTCTGAGTTCCTATAGAGCATTATCAGCGCCACCTACCGGATGCTATTGTGAAGCAAGGACACACCGAAACACACACACAAAGTTTCATCAAAATCGGTTAAGGCGTTTCGGAGTTGACATTTTTTTTAAACGCCCCGTATAGCAGCCGTTATCTTTTCGTAGCGGTTTTACAGTGTTGAGAATTCTCTTTACGATACATCTCCAGGGGTAACATTTTACTTGAATCACCCTGTATAGTTAATTTTCTGCTTAATATTTGAAAATGTTGAGTAATTTTAATGCAAAAATCCGTCCGATCGAACGGATATTCATTATAGATTTCGTAACTTAACGAAAAGATCCAAATCCACAGATACGTTTACTGGAGTACGCTCCTTTAAGTTTTTCATTGGGTAAAAATGAAAAAAAACTAAGAAAAAGCTATCTCGGATGCTCGGAGATTCGATCCCGCCGCTCCGCGAGGCTCGGGAGCTGTAAATCCATAATCCAACTCCGTAGTCCACTCGGCCATTCCAGCTTCGTGACTAGTTTCCGATGTTCTGGCACATAAAGATTTTATAGTACTGGGACGATTTCCGTCTTTTGATTTTCACAATATCGTCAATCCTGTCAAGCGATAGATCGAAATCGGTTACTCATTCATATTTCTCACGGTTTTTCTAGACGATTCCAAGATTTTCGAGTGATTCCGTTCGAAATTCAAATTCGATTTGTATTTATCGTGGCTCGTTCGGACCGAAAACGTCGAACTTGCAGGAGCCGCGTTAAATTTCGCCACAGAAATACGTGAAACGTCAGAATTTTGTCGATTTTCGCGAAAAGTCTCATTTTCCTATCGTTCTTCCGGGAAAACGAAAGAGAGGATCGAAAAAAAGGCCGTGTTACGGACTAATTTTGAATCTCTTCTTCGCGTTCCCGCAAATACCGTCGTTCCAAACGCCACCGTTCCTCCGGATGCCTCTACACAATTTTGCTCCTTTTGCCAAAATCGGCGTTTTTGCGATTTTTTTTAAAATACACCCCCGTCTATCCGCTCCGAAAGCGCGAAACCCTATGAAACTTCCGTATTTTTCCTCGATAATCCACTTGGAAATTTTCCCCTAACCCCCCTTCTAACCCCAAAAAAAATATCACGTTTATAGTAACATTTTCTAAATGTTTTTTTTGTTCCATTTCTATGAAACACATCTTCATTTTAGTATTGGGACTAGTGGCCAGCAGATCTACCTTGCCTGTAGATCTACATTTTTCCACTAGATCTACATCTTTCCGCTAGATCTACATAGTAGAATCTACATATAGTAGAATTTTGTAGATCAATATACAGGGTGAGTCTTTAAGTTGTGCATCAATTTTAACCAAAGATTCCTCTCGTCAAATAAAACACTTTTTTCATTTACCATTTTTCCTAATTCGGCTCTGGTAAAGAGATACAGGCTGTTGAAATTTCGAAAACAAATCAGTTTTTCTTTTCTAACTTTGACATGGATATTCCGAATGGAATGAATTTTGGGGTGAAGTTGTCTATAACTATGATACATAATTTCCAACTAACATTTTTTTCCTACTTCCACTCGTTTCCTTGTTATAGACTTGCGAATTCAAAAAACTATGAGAAATTAGCATGCAGAAAACAGATTAAGTTTAGCTCAATTTATTATAAGAATCTACAATCATTTAAGAAAAATAAAGTATTCCTCATCATTTCTCCCAGGACGTACCATTCTGAAGATATTCTTCTTTGAATGATATAAAGTCTGAGGAAAAATCCAGAAATTTCACTACATTCATTAATCCGCCCCTGGATAAGGAACCCTCGATCAAAACCAGAGATATGATACCTACCTCCATATCTCTGATCAAAACTGAAAGCCACAATGCCATCGTTCATAGATTATTATTTTGATTGAAAATTTCATAAAACATTTAAGAGGTGTCAAAGGATTGAGTTCTATTAATAAACATGTATGTAATATTTTGCGTTTGTTCGCAAGTTCTTGAATCTCTTTCAAAAAAATATTTCCTAGCCTAAAAACTTACTGTTTTGAACAATCCTTTGAAAGCAATCAAATATTTTACTTCAGAATAATATTTAAGTGAAATTGATATTCAAATCAGGATGTTCCTATCTACAAAAATAAAAATGTGATCGATTCTGCAGAATTGATATCAGCTCTTAGTAATCACTGATTTCATTTCAAATACCTACTTACGTCTCTCATATTTCAGAATGTGTATAAATTATTATTTCGTAAGATTCAGATAGCTCACCTTTGAAATTTAATGATTTATTTTCATAATATTCCTACAACCGGTCGCCAAATAGGCTCCATTCTAAGATTTAATCTATTAATCTTTATAAAACTTTTAATTAGCCAAAAACAATTTAATGAACATTGAAAAAACGAATAAATATGATAATTCAATAAGACTTAGCATTGCAAAACACAATGTTTTGCCCTACATCAGCTGATTTCTATCATTGCATCTCACTCTTATGTTGGAGTCAATGCCTCTCTCTAAGCTCTTCTTCTACTTATTATTAGATCATTGCTATGGAGTTCGATCATTGATTATTAGTGTTCTGTGATTTATAATTGACGTTGGAATTGGATTGGAACAATATGAGTGAATTAATTTCCAATTATTATTGAAAATAGTTAGGATATTTAAGGATTTTTCTTGATAGAAGATCATGAAATTTTGTATATTATTATAGTGGAAACAATTGCGTAATGGAGTATCGAATGGATAGAATAGGTATCAAGTTGAAATTCACTGTTTTAATATTCAAGTATTGAAGAAATTTTTGGCTAGAAATGTTGCATGAAGGGCCAAATATTGATTGAGTCAGTAAATAAGTTTTCTCAAACAAATTCAGTGCATTTCAAGCATCAGATGATACAGATTCGGTCAACATACAATACGAGTTACATTAGAGTAACTGTGCTCAACGTACAAAGAAAATTCAGGGGAGTATTAGCTTATTGTAAAGTCTTCAAACGCTTATAACTTTTTACCTGAGCCAAATCTGGAATAATGGTAAATGAAAAAAGTGTTTCATTTGATGAGAGGAATATCTGGTTAAAATTAATGCACAACTTAAAGACTCACCCTGTATAATCGGTAGATAAATTGAATCGGTAGATCAATTGAACCGGCTTCGATGCCATCTAAGGGGTCCTGTTGTGATTCCGAGAATCATTCACACAAGAAAGTCCCATCGAAATATGAGGAGTTTTTGAGTTACTAAAAACCGAATATAGCGCCATCTACCGAACCGTATTGTGAACCAAAGGCCTTCCTAAAAACAATCGCAAATATTCATCAAAATCGGTATAGACATTTTTGAGGTCCGGTAAACCGATTGTAGTGCCACCTACAGGGGAATATTCCATCGAAATCGGTCCAATCGTTCTTGAGTGGTATAAACTGAATGCAGCGCCACCTAACGGGTCCCTATTGTGACCCTGGGAGCCACTCAAACACGCACACAATGTTTCATCAGAATCGTTAGAGACATTTCTAAGTTTCTATAGACCGATTGCAGCGCCACCTATCAGGATATATTGCGGACCTGACACATACTCAGATACACACACGAAGTTTCATCGAAATCGGTTCGGCCGTTCTTGAGTTTCTATAAACCGAATACAGCGCCACCTACCGCTTACTTATTGTGACACTGATACACACTCAAACACGCACACAATGTTTCATCAAAATCGGTCGAGCCATTTCTGAGTTACTATAGAGCATTATCAGCGCCACCTACCGGGTGCTATTGTGAAGCAATGACCCACCAAATTACACACACACAAAGTTTCATCAAAATCGGTCAAGCCGTTTCGGAGTTGAAATTTTTTTTTAAACATCCTGTATAGCAGAGGTTATCTTTTCGTAGCGGTTTCACAATGTTGAGAATTTTCTTCACGATAGATCTCTTGGGGTGACACTTTACTTGAAACACCCTGTATAGCAGTGGTTTTTCATTTTCGACCGTTAATTATCCGCTCAATGTTTGAATATTTTGAGTGATTTTGATGCAAAACTCCGTCCGATCGAACGGATATTCCTTATAGATTTCGTAACTTAACGAAAATATTCAAATATCCCAATATAAGTTTACTGTAGTAACGCTCCTTCAAGTTTCTCATTGGGTAAAATTTCAGAGAAAGCTATTTCGGACGTTCCCAGATTCGATCCCGCTGTCCCGCGACTATAAGGCCCAAAGACAACGCCTTAGACCACTCGGCTAAATTACATACGAAAGACAGTTCCGATTTTCTACCAAATGAACAATATATAGTACTCGGATGATTTTCGTCTTTCGATTTTCACAATATCGTTAATCCTGTCAAGCGATCGATCGAAATAGGTTACTCGTTCATATTTCTCGCAGTTTTTCTAGACGATTCCAAGATTTTCGAGTAATTCCGTTCTAAATTCAAATTCAATTTGACATTTCGCGTCGCTCGTTTGGACCGAAAACGTCGACCTTGAAGGAGCCGCGTTAAAATTCGCCACAGAAATGCGTGAAACGATAGAATTCTGTCGATTCTCGCGAAAAGTCACATTTTCCTATCGTCCTTCCGGGAAAACGAAAGAGAGGATCGAAAAAAGGGCCGTGTTACGGACCAAATTCGAATATCGTCTTCGCGTTCTCGCGAATACCGTCGTCCCGAACGCCACCGTTCCTCCGACTGCCTCTACACAAATTTGCTCCTTTTGCCAAAATCAGCGCGTTTTCCCCTTTTCGCGATTTTTTTAAAATACACCCCCGTCTTTTCGCTCCGAAAACGCGAAACTCTACGAAACTTCCGTATTTTTCCTCGATAAACCCCTTGGAAATTTCCCCCAAACCCCCCTCCTAACGTCCAAAAAAACGTCACGTTTATAGTAACATTTTCAAAAAGTTTTTTTTGATCCCCTTCTATGAATTACATCTTCATTTTAGTATTGGGGTAACTAGTGGCTACTAGCCCATATTTTATGATTCAGAGGAGCCAGTAGATCTATATTTTTCCAGTAGATCTACATTTTCCGGTAGATCTACATTTTTCCGTTAGATCTACATTTTTCCGGTAGATCTATATTTTTCCGGTAGATCAATATTTTTCCGGTAGATCTATATTTTTCCGGTAGATCTATATTTTTCCGGTAGATCTACATTTTTCCAGTAATTTACATTTTTCCGGTAGATCTACATTTTCATAGTAGATCAATATAATCGGTAAGTAAATCGAACCGGTATAGTTCAACGCCATCTAACGGGTCCTGTTGTGTGAAAGTCCGATCCAAATATGTCGAGGCATTTTGGAGTTCCTGTAAACCAAATATAGCGCCACCTACCAAATCGTATCGTGAACCTAACCTTCCGACACACGATCACAGAGTTCCATGGAAATCGGCATAGTAATTTTCGAGTTCCTGTGAACCGATCGTAGCGCCACCTACGGGGGGTATATCGTGGAGCTGAGACCTACTCAGACACACACAGAAAGTTCCAGCGATATCGGTCCAGTCGTTTTTGAGTTTTAATAAACCGAATACAGCGCCATCTACCGGGTTCCTATTGTGACTCTGTTGAGACTCGCTCAAGTACGCACACAAAGTTTCATCGAAATCGGTCGAGCCATTTTTGAGTTACTATAAATGGATCGGTGTGTCCCCTACAGTATGCTATTGTGAATCAGAGACGCGCCGAATCAAAAACACAAAGTTTCATCAAAATCGGTCCAGCCATTTCTCAGTTCCTGTTGACCGTATATTGTGGACCTGAGACCTACACAGACACAAAAATTCATCGATTGAGTCGTTTTTGAGTTCCTATAAATCGATTGGTCGGCTCCTTCCTGATGATATTTTGAACCACAGACCCACCGAAACACGTACACAAAGTTTCATCAACATTGGTCCATCCGTTTTTGCGTTCCTACAAATTGATTACAGCGCCACCTACTGCATCCTATCGTGAACCCAAGACCCACTAAATCTCAATTCGGTCATGCGATCACTCGAAATCGGCGACTCGTTCATATTTCTTCTTAATTCTAGAAATTTATCCTCACGAATCCTAGCTTTTCGACCAATTCCGTTCGAAATTCGATTTGTATTTGACATTTGTCGCCGCTCATTCATTCATCTTTCGTTAATTCAAAATGACAGATATTTCTTTCATCTGTGGCTGCAATAAATTATTCACGTTCTGCCTTATAGGGGACCCGAAGTCAGTCGAGCGAAGCCGAACCAGTCTAAATGTCACATTTCACCGAGGTTTTCAAAATATGTCAAAGTTTGCTATCTCTTTACGGAAAAAGAGAAGGTTTTATCAAAAATCGGACTCCGTTACAAACTACCTACGAATCTCGTCTTCCAGCCCCCGACGAAATACCTTTCCGAGCGTCGCATCCTCGCCAGATCTCTTCCATACCGATTTGCACCTTTAGCGAAAAACGGCGTTTTCACACGAATTTACGAATTTTTTTAAAATACCCCCCACGTTTTTTCTCGTCAAAAATCGATACCTGGAGAAAATTCCGTCTTTTCTCGTTCCTGTTTACACCTCGAATCCCTCCTCGCCCCTCGAATAACCGACGAAAATATCGACCTCCTCGAGGAAAAAATCTTTTTTCACTTCTCTCTGTGATCCCGAGATCTTTGCGTTAGTAGAATAAAAAATAAACCACAAAGCCTTTTTGCCCAAGTTTTTGATGCAAGTTTCAAAGCATTCAATCTGCGTTAAGTCCTAACTGAGGTCCTCAGTAGAGGATAAATTTGAATCGTAACCTCAGTTATCGTTAAATTGGCCTGTTTCACCACCGTTAAATACGTTAACTGAGGTTGCGATTCAAATTTATCAGTAACTGAGAACCTCAGTTACTTAACGGATATTCCGCCGTATTCACAAAGCATTCAATCTCCGTTAAATCTCAACTGAGGTCCTCAGTTGAGAATAAATTTGAGTCGCAACCTCAGTTAATGATGAATTTGAGTCACAACCTCAGTTAACGTATTTAACGGTGGTGAAACAGACCTGTTTTACGTTAATTTTCAACTGAGGTTGCGACTCAAATTTGTCCTTAACTGAGGACCTCAGTTAGGACTTCACGGAGATTGAATGCTTTGTGAATACGGCGGTATATCTTTCGATTATACTGGGAAACAAATTCCACTACTTTCCGTTAAACTGAACGATCAGTGTTCCATTTTAATTTCGTTCAATTTGTAAAGAGACATCATACTAACAAATTTTCAACTGTTCATTAAAGTTGTCCTATTATTTCATGATGAAATAAACCTGCTCGATATTGAAAGAGTTCAACCACTAATGAATGTTTAGAAGGTATAAAATGATTCATCGTTTTACTGTGATAATGAATTAAATTTATATCCAGAACTTAATGGCATCCCATTCAATTCCGATCAGAGGAAATTCTAATTATTTCGGCGAGATTAAATGTTTTCTAATTAGTTTTCTAAATATCGAACTTTCAACTCTTTATAGCCAGTGCTCTAACGCGAAGCACCCTAACCGACTGTGGACTTTCGAGCAATCTAAGCTGCGAATAACTGAGAAACGAAAATTGAAATTAGGAACTGAACTCACACGGAACTTTGATTTCAAAGGCGAGACTGGTTACAGAACATACACTTACAGAATGGGCACGTTCGGAATGCTCGAAAAATTATTCATACCTTGAAGATTATCCAAAACATGGATTAGTATAGATTGCGAACCGAAATTCAGGACAAACATAAGGAGTTGGGGTGGCGTTTCAATGGCTTCTCGCTTTCGATATGTTTCCTCGAGTTTTCAGGGTCTCTTATTTACTGCCATTTCTAGAAGGAACTGAATACTTACAACATCATGGTGAGCTCGATCTTTCCACAAATACTGTTGGTACGTACTGATTTTCCAAAATCCCGAATACCCAGGTTAAGTCGACTGGAATAAAATTTTATCTTCTCCTCTATTTTGTCACTAATAAATAGGTACATTAATATTGAACTTATGAAACTAGGGTACTTTGTGAACTTCTAGGGGTCTCAACATTGGTGGATTTGAATAATCGAAGAAAAATTGCTTTATGCCCTGTGGACAGGAGCTTTTTGGCGCTCTTGTTCAAACAGACAAATTATATCTCCGAAAGTGTTGGTTTCTCAGAGTTGGGATTTATATCAATGGATTCCTATGACAGAAATGCATCATGAAAGAAATTATATTTAAAAAAAATGCTTCAAAAATTATCTTATTGAAAAAAGGGCAATCTACAATGCTTCAATGCCTTAATAATTCAAAAATTGTCATTAAGTTTATTTATAAGGATCAAATGAGCAATCTGCAATGATTCAACCCCGTGGAATGGGTTGTTACAACTTAGACCCGGTGCATAGTTTTCACAACTCGAAATACCTAAGGAATCGAAATGTCTAGAGCAAGGCTGGAGACAATCATAGCAGTAACACATTTTTTTCTGTATTATGAACCTTAACTCAAGAAAAAATGTTTGATACACAAATGTAGACCCATATTTCAGTATTTTTTTGCTAGCAACATTATGAAAATACTGTATATAGGAACATGTCTCACCACTTAAGGAAGTAAAAGGTAATATTAACCTCAGTGGTCAACGAACAGTAATTTCTTTTGATGATTCCATTATGTTCTTCTTTCCTATTGTCTCCATAAACTACATCAAAACAGTCTTGTATATATTCACAAATTCAAGAATCGAATACTTGTTTTCCAAGAGAAAATAACAACTATGAATTGACAATCTCTAAAAGCTTGAAAAGATGACATTTATGAATAGTGCTCACAGACAGATTCAGTGTTCACATTCTGTGAATACATAGAACTTACGATGTATTATTGAAACTTTGAAACATCATATCTCCGAAAGTATTAGCTTGTTAGAGTTGAAAATGATAACAATGGATTCTTATGATGAAACTGCATCTTAAAAAAATTGAATTCAAAAGTTGTAATGTAAAAAAATATATTTTTTCTTTACTCCGAAACTATTAGACCGATTTTGCCCAGTAACGAACTTAACCGAAATATTTATCCCTCGAACCTATCCTGAAAATTTCAACTGTCCAGCTCATTCCGTTCGAGAGTTATCGTGTTAACGGACGGCCGGACGGACGGCCGGCCGGATATAATCGATTTCGACCACGGATTCTTGATCCGTGACTCAAACCAAATCGTTCAAGACCATTTTCAGCCAAAAATTCGAAAATTACAGACATTTGGGCAAATTGATAAGCACTTTGTTCCGTGGAACAAGAGCGCCAAAAACAGAAAAATTAAGAAATCTGAAATAATTCACCCCTCAAGCCCCACTAAGAGGGTTGCAATTCTGTATATTCAACGGAGAAAACTAGGGTACTTTCCGAAGTCCTAGAAATCTGAAATGTGGTAGGAAGACTTATCAGCCCTCAAAAAACATAAAAATTAAAAAATCTGTAACTTTTATATTCCAGCTCCCATAATGGAGGGTGCTAGTACATATATTGAACTAATAAATCTAGGTTACTCTCTGAATTCCTAGAGATCTGATATATGTTAGGCAGACTAGAATTAGCTAACAAACGACAGAAGACTTAGGAATTCTGTAACTTTCACCCTGCAGGTCTGTTTAATAAACAAATATAACTAGGAAACTTTTCCAATTCCTCGAGAGCGGAAATTTGGTATCTAGGCAAAGATTTATACAAACAAAAGAAAACAAATTTTTGAAATCCGCAACTTACACTCCCCAAACCCCCTAGTGGGGTAGAAATCTGCTTATAAAACTAGGGTCCTATAGAAAAATGAGAGTTGGTATGTAGGTGAGGATATGCATACAAACAACAACCGAATTGAGAAATATGTAATTTTCACCCCCTATCCTCCATAAAGGGGGGTGAAGTTCTGTAGATTATTACGTTGAACCCACGTTCTTGAAAAGAAGTCTGCCCGACCAGCCGAGAGCTCAACGATGTATCTACAGGGTGTTCCTAAATAATTGTATCAACGGTCAACTGTAGATTTCTCATGAAAAAATAATATTTTTTTTTTCTCTTTCATTTTTGCCTCCGGTTCTTCATTTCAGAGATACAGGGTGTCAAAAATTTTTAGTTTTTTCAGTTTTTTGCTAATATCTCAGGAACCGTTTGAATTACAGAATTGAGTTTTTGTACACACATTGTCACTAATAATAGCTACTTTCCTACACTTTACTCGGTTTCATTAGACGTGCCAGTGGTGGAGATATTGAATTTGCACAAAGGTTTTACCCCCCAACTTTTACATCACTGGTCAAATTTGCATTGGCGCATCAGAATTTGCTATGCAAATGCAAATTTGTCCAGTGGTGTGAAAGTTAAGGGGTAAAATCAATATCTACGCCACTGCCACGTCTAATAATACCGAGTGAAGAGCAAAAAAGTAGCTATTATTAGTGACTATGTGTGTACAAAAACTCAATTCTGTTATTCAAACGGTTCCTGAGATATTAGCAATAAACTGAAAAAAATATAAATTTTTGACACCCTGTATCTCTGAAACGAAGACCCGGGGGAAAAATGGAAGGGAAAAAAATGTAATTTTTTCATGAGAAATCTACAGTTGATCGTTGATACACTTATTTAGGAACACCCTGTATACTTCTCGGAATATGAGATGATAAAATGGGATTTGTTTTTAAAGGTTCAATCGAAAATTCCTTTCAGACCAAACAGTTGACTTAGGATTTCTATATAATGTTCCACAAAAGGTACACGGAAAAAAATGATCCAGAAGGACGTCGTACGAACATGTAACATATACCAGTAACATGAATTTCCTATATTGTCGATATAATGTTTCAATGATTCCCCTTTCCCTTTCCGACACGAATCAAAAAATCAATCTTTCTAGAAATCGTGGTCTAATGACAGTTTTCTAGCTTATCGATCGAATAGAGCGTTATATACACGTTATATTCTCAACCATACTATAAAATTTCGCACGGTCCTAGTATTCCCGTCGTATAAATGGAATTATCCCGTCTGTTCGAATTAAACATTAATTGTTCAAGAAGAGAAGATAATGACCCAATTACCGCCTAATATATATTACATATTTGTTCAGGTTAGGTTTGGTTAGTTTAGGTTAGCTATAAAAAAACAACGTCAAAAATAAATTTTTTATCATTTTAAATAATTGAAAATGAAGAAATTGGAGTATTGAGAAATGTTTTTGTTATGAATGAAAATCATCAGTGATCGTTTTAAAATTTTCCTTCATTAACATTGCCAAAAAATCGAAATTACACATCCAATTAAAATCTCAGTTCATATCTGCAATCTATGAAGACGATATTAACTCAAACAGCTTTTTAATTTGAGATGTTACATCGAACATCTAATTACAAATTTACATTGGGATGGGGGAATTCAAAAATACTTTGGATACGTTTAGATGCGATTCTGATGATTATGATTCATACATCCATAAGAATAATGACGGAATAAAACCATTTTGAAAATAATCAGCCCCTGATTTATTCGCTTATCTATTGTATATTTTTCTTGCAAATGAGGGAATTGATCCAGGGTCCGTTAAAATGCTTAGCCAATACACGTTGAAGATATTAGTCCCGAAGATTGGTCCTCGCCTTAAATTTAAAACGGCACTCGCTCTTCATGTAAGAAATGGAGGTGTCAGTGTGAGTATTATGTAGTGCCTATTATGATTCAAATTTGTATAACTGTTTTCTTCAAAAACTCGAGGCTATCAATGATATGCTAATATTAGAATCATCAAATTGCATTTTCCAAAATTTTTTTCTCCAAATGGTCCTTTTTATTTTGTTGATGAGAAATTATTTTTCAGGACGAATCTCCCAGTATTGTACAAACTCCAATATTGGAATCCACAGACACTGACGGCGAAACTAACTCTTTTTCTGAGGGATCAGAATTTGAGTCCATTTTGAATGAAATTCATTAGAACACGAACTCTTCAGTGACTTCAGTATTACCATATTAATGTATATTTTTTGTAGTATTAAAGCTAGTCATTTTTTATGTTATTTATAATATTTTATAGATGTTAGGCATATGTGACAGACTGGCACAAGAATTGTTATTAATTTTTATTGAATATTTTCTATGGTAGAATTTTAGATGTTTATTTTCATTATGTGAAGAGATCAATATATTTTCCCAGGAAAAATCGTTTTTGTTTGTCTTGAGTTTTTTTATAATATTCCTATCTATTCTGATGATGTTCGATTTCTTGTTCATCCGGCTGATATAGATCTCATCTGATACATATGGATGCCTGAAGAATTGATCAAAATTATTCGAAAAATCTTCTTTTTCGAATAATTTTTTTCGGTTCTCCGGGCGCATACGTATAAATATAATAATAGATCATCATCTGCCAGATAAACGAGAAATGAAGACTCATATGACGAGGTTACTAGTTTTATATTACAAGATTCAAGAATACAGGTTTATATGATGAGGTTACTAAAATAAGTCTAATATGACTGGAATATAACCCATTTATGACAATAATGCTAGGTTCGAAAGCGGGACTAACTAGTACTTAAAATCGTTGGTATACTGTTAATCTGATTAGATTCTCATTTTTATATGCTCGGGATCCTACATTGGTATACGATGGTTCTAGTTCAATATGTCAAAAACATCAGATCCTTCAGACCTGCCTGTTGATAATAATATGAAAGTAGATTAGTATCAAAATCCGGTTGCGCGTTATGAATAGGTGTTGCAGTCGGATAAGATTAGATATGCGTTCTTCTGTCCCGCCGAGTATATGAAATTCAGTTAGTCAATAAATATGAATCTCATATATTAGATACAATATTTTTTTTCCGTGTACCAGTCTTCTTCAGGGATTTCGTCCAGGTATAGCAAAAGGTGCTCTTCCAAATAAAGCTAAGGATCCCTCCAGATAAGTTATTGAAGAGCTTCCAAATTGAAGTTCAGGATTTCTCCAGATATTGTATTTATAAGTATAGGGATCAGTCCCAGTTCAAAAGATTATATTTTATTCCAATGAAAACAAATGTTAGGTACGTAGAGGTTTGACATCAGCCCGTAACTACAATGATTAAACCAGTGATACAAATACTACTTTGCAAAATACATTATTTCTGTGTACCAAATACGAATCTGGCTATATAAAATAACAATATAAAGATATTTAGTCATTGAACAACATCAATATTCAATTACGGAGTGAAAATAATCAAACATCAAATACTTTATATAATAATTATTATTATAAAGATTACAGAGTAAATTAAAACTATAAACTCTTTGAAAACTACAAAAAAAAAACCTTAATGAAACAGTACTACTTTTAAACTCAAAGCACAGACACAAACACGTCACAGCAACGCACTAGCTCTCCAAGTGTCCAGCCGGTTTTTGAAGGTGTTCACTGACGGAGCTCCAACAACATCAGGTGACAATCTATTCCAATAGCCAAAAACCCGATTAGGCAAAAAATGTTCTCGACTTCTCGTGTGGAACCTCTCACGATTAAGCTTACGACTATGACCTCTAAGATGGTTCGTATTTAGGCTGTACAAATTTGACAGATCGGTGCCAAAAAATCCACCCAACGCCCGGAACGTGACTATCATATCTCCACGAAGTTTACGATCTGCAAATGTATCCAAGGACATCATCCTCAAACGTTCCTGATAACTGGGTCTCTGGACTCCGAAAGCTAAACGCGTAACTCGTCGTTGAATGACTCCAGCATCTGCGCATCCTGCCTGTTCCATGGATGCCAAATGGGTCCGGCAAATTCTAAAACTGGACGGATGTACGTCTTGTATAGTGCAGTGACTGTATCTGGATGGCTACCTCTGAAACACCGCTGGAGCAAGTAAAGGCGTTGTTTAGCTTTGTTACAAACATTTAGAATATGCGAGCTCCATGAAAGATCGCTGCTGATGACGACACCCAAATCTACATGGGTCAAACAACTTTCCACAGCAACACCATCTATGTTATAAGAATGTCTCGGATTATTGTTGCCTAGGTATAACACCCGACATTTGGATGAATTCAGTGGAAGCAGCCAGTCGAAGCACCACCCAACCAACAAATTCAGATCGTTCTGAAGAACATGGTGGTAGGCTGACCTATTATATAATTTTGTGTCATCGGCATAGGATGCTGATTGAGAAGTTAACATTGTAGGTAGATCAGATATATAAAGGATGAACAGCAAAGGACCAATGACAGATCCCTGCGGCACACCACTCAGTACAGGCATCAAAGGAGACATCGCATCCCCAACCTTGACGGCGAAAGATCGATCCGACAGAAATGCATCGATGAATTTCAGGAGTGATCCCCGAATTCCCAAATGCTCAATCTTGTGAAGAAGCCTTCGCTTGGGCACCTTGTCAAATGCACGGGCAAAATCAAGATATATCACATCCAGAGGAACTTTGCTATCCAAACAACTAGTCCAGTCATCCAGGCAACTCAGAAGATTGGTAAGAATAGATCTTCCAGGGACGAATCCATGTTGCTGCGGTGGGATAATGGATTTCGACAAAGCAAACTGGAGCACTTGTGTTGATATAATCCTCTCGAGTACCTTGACGATGACAGAAGTGAGGCTTATAGGTCTATAGTTTTCAGCCTTCAATTTGTCGCCCCTCTTGAAAACAGGTGTTACCGTAGACTGTCGCCAAGCCGCAGGAAGAGAGCCGGTGTCCATAACACGATTCATTATATAAGACAATGGAACACACATAGATAACGAACAGGCTTTAAGCAGGGCAGGAGAAAATCCATCAGGACCAGGAGCAGAAGCGGCATCCAACCCACGAAGATGTTCCTCCACTATGGAGCTAGTAATATATACAGTATCCAGTGAATCAATGTTTCTGGGACAGTTGATAATGGGCATTGGACCACCTGGTTCCGCAACAAATGAGGAATAGAAAGAGTCTGCAAGAATACCAGCCGACTCAGTCTCACCGTCAGCCTTGACACCGTGTTCGTCCATAACCATAGGTATTGAAACCTTACTGTTTAACATAGTGCGCACATACTTGAAAAACCGCCTCCTGCTCTCAGGCCTGGTGAGATTATGTTCATAACTTGTTTTCGAACGTTTTATTGAGGCCGAGAGTCGGTCGGAAAACTCTCTATGTCGCAGGAAGTCCTGTCTTGCACCACTCCTACGAAATCTCTGCCAGAGGCTCCTTTTGACGCGGATTTCTCTTAACAAGGAATCAGTAATCCAAGGTTTTGCAGGGTTCTGTTTGATGCTCCTGGTCCTCGTTTTAGCCTCAATTACACGCTTCAGAGTGGCAGAAAAACGCATCCAAACATCCTCAATATCAGGTACATCAAGCATTGAACTCCAATCAACAGCAAGAAGTTCCCGATTAACTTTTTCATAATCGACCGTCTTTATCTCCTTGGTTATATGTTTAGAAGGAATGGATGAGTAAACCTGTATACCTGTTGCCAAGACCACATGATCCGATTTTCCCAGCGGAGGAAGATACTCGACGTCCGAAATAAGATCCACATCATTGAGAAGAAGAAGATCTGGTGTTGTAGGCTCCTGATTGATCCTGAATCGCGTTGGTTGACTTACGATTTGGGTTAAACTAGATCTCTGCATCATTTCGACGAAGGTAAACGAGGAAGAACCACTTGGCGGTAACTGCTTTAAAGGCCACACACGAATATCACCAAAGTTGAAATCGCCCACAATCAACAAGTTCTTTCTTGAGTTCGAAAGGTGCTCCAAATGATCAAAAACATCCTGGCCATGACTGCAGCTTCTGGGACGATATATACATCCCAGAGAAAGTTCTAAATCATCTGATTTTAAGTCGAAAAACAAGTTATCGATACCAGGGGTAGCAATCGAATAGTGGGATATAGAGCAAGAATGGACAATATCATCGCGAATATAAACGCAAACGCCGGCATAACCAGGAGTTGTAACACTGTCGCAACGATACATTGAATAACTCGGCAAAGCAAATTGTTGGTCAGACATTCCAGGATGAAGCCACGTTTCCGCAATGAAAACGAACACAGGTTTCAGGTCAGAAGTGATCAGGCTCAAATCATCAAATTTGGAGTTAAGAGAAGCAAGATTCGTATAAATAAGTGGCCATTCAATAAGTTTGGATCTCAGTTTTTTGAGACGGGATCTGAAGTGATGGAAGGAATTCCTCTCCTGTATTTGATGGTGAGGCCCGATTCCCCAGCAGAGCGTCTCGTGTTGAGTTCCTTACGCAGGTCCTGCAATTGCTTGATCTGAAGCGGAGTTTTGTCATCAGTAATGGAAATTGTCCTGTACTTATCAATCGTAGAGAGCACACTTTTATGACGTAAAATATTCCTAGGTATAACCGAATTCGAAAACTCCACCTTTACTGCTCTGGGCATCTGCTGCCTTACGTTTCCAAGTCGCTTTGTTGATATGACAGCTCTGGCAGAATCGTCCCTAATATAAGAGATGATATCAAATATCACGGACCTATCACAAGATTCATCCTGACCTTCAGGAACGTTGCGTATAATTATGTTATTTACCCTCCTAACACGCTCTAATAGTTCAACCGTGGGATGAAGTATCACAGTTATTGGCCTCAACAGTTGTTGGAAAATTGGAGGTTTTCACGATATCTGTCAAATTCGTCAATTCAGTTTTCAACGCGAGACTATTCTTCTCCAACTCAGTTACATCTACTGATCCCAGTTGATTTTTAAGATCAGAAACTTCCCTCTCCAGAGTCGCATGCGACACTCTCATACCACGCAGTGCACCACTGCACTCCTGCAATGATGAAGCATGCTGTTTCAAAATTCTGTCGTGGGCTTCGACACTTCTCAGGCAATTGCTAAGTTTATCCGATAGATCCTTCTGTGTCTTCTTAATATCAGAAATATCACCCGCGATTCCGTCAAGAACAGACAACCTAGACAAAATCAGGTCCAACTGGTCAGAATTTCCTGAAAAAAAAATGGAGTGCAAACCTATATACACATATAAACACAAGAACTATTTTATTAGATTTCTATAACACCATTATATCTCAACTATTGTGAACGAAGGATATCGCAGGACAAAACACAAGTACCGTTCACTCAAGAGCTCAACTCGAAAAAGAACACAGAAATCTGTGAATCCGTTGAGCACAGAATCGAAACGATAAATTTACTAGACTGAAATAATCTCTATAATGAATTGAAATATTAAGTGTGGAATATCAAGAGACGAAAGATTTTTAATTTAGATTGAAATAAATTACAAATTATAAAGTGACCAGTAAGCCGTTGTGAAAGATAGATTATTATATAAATGATGAAAAAATGAGTGGGTTATGGGCTACACGAAATGCCTATTGGACTCGACTATGCTAGAGGTCGGGCAAATATAGAGTATGCGCAAAAAATAGCTTCAGGAATATCTGAAGCTAATGAAATACAAACTGACACGATATAAAAAATCAAGGCTTCTTACGAAAAGAAATGAACATTTCATGTAAAATTGGTTGCCAAGACTCACAAGAAGCTTTCGGTGTTAAAAATTTATATGATTTTATAAATTGCGAACCCCCTAACCGTACAAGGTCTTTATCCACAAGCCCTAATTCTACATACCCTACATCTTGGTCAAAAAATATGGCTTGGCAAAATATTCCGCAAAATAGTTTAAAATTTTTTCTAGTTATGTGATCCTCCAGAAATTTTGCATAAGTCTTTATGTCGGTATTTTGCAAATAACTACCAAGTCTCAATTTCAGCAGATCAGTAATTTTTGAGTTAATGGGAAAACAAAATATACAAAATTCGAAATTTTTTCTTCTGTTCGTAGTCATATCATAAAAACATAAATTTGCACGCATATAAAAGTCCTAATTCTACAATTTGGTGCTAGATATCAGACGATCGAAATAGTAGTTTCGGATATATGCAAAAAAAACTTAATCTCAAAATTCCGAAACCACTAGGCGGATTTTGAACATTAAAGAATTAAACCGAGATATTTGCGCTCCAAGCCTACCCTGCATATTTAAACTCATTTCGTTCGAGAATTATTGCACTTACGGTCTAACGGTGCAATTTAGGATATGACCCCGGATATTCTTCAGTGAGTAGAAACAAATCGGTTGAGACGATTTTCGTCAAAAAAATACAAAAATAAATGGAGGATGAATATTTCACCCTGTGTATTTTAATTACTGCTGTAACTCAAATAATAGAGAGATACAATTGTGGCCGATGGGATCATGCACATAAAGTTCATCTGAGAAACTATATTTACAGCTGTTAAATATTTGTTGCAGCATACTATCATTTTTAGAGGCAATACTCTTTGAGGGATATTTTATCCTAAAAAATGTGGCAAAGCCCTGTGGATAGGAACTTTGGCGCTCTTGTTCAAACTTGGACAATTCATATCTCCGAAAGTACTGGTTTCTCAAGATTGGGAATCATATCAATGGATTACTATGATAGAACTGCATCATAAAAGAAATTGAATTCAAATAATAGTTTATTTATCAAGATTAAATGAGCATTCTGCAATGATTTAACCTAGTGAAATGGGTTGTTGCAACTTACACGCGGTGCATAGTTTTCACAACTCGAAATACCTAAGGAAAGTATCATCGAAATGTATAGAGTAATAGCAGATTTATTCTCTATATTTGAATAGGTATAGGCTGGCAAACAAATTATTTTAATAGTTCATTTTATTTGTTTGAAAGATTAAATATGTATTTTATATCCTTGTTTTTGTTCATTTGAAAACTTATCTCATTAATAAAAAACAATCCTCTTTAATAGTTCATAACACAAACACATTTAGTCTGTACTAGTGAGCCAGTGATCTACCTAGCCAACAGATCCACCTAGCCAGCAGATCAATTAACCGGTAGATCTATATAGCCAGCTGATCTACTTAGCTGGTAGATCTACATAGCCAGCTGATCTACGTAGCCAGCATATCAATGAACCATTAGATCTACATAGCCACAAGATCAAAGAACCGGTAGATCCACATAACTGGCACACCTACGTAACTGGTAGATCTACATAGCCAGCTAATTCAGCTGAATCTACCCATCCGATAAAAATGAATATACCTAGCCAGGCCATCCAAAAATGACCATTCAAATTATCAATTTTATTTTCAATATTCAAAATCAACACTAAAATCGTTATTTCAGTTATCATCAAATCAACTTTTCTCGCATTAATTATATTTGGATATTATACCGCAATTTCAACTGAGTGAGCCCTGAGTAGTAAGTAATCCAAATTATGATCACAATTTTGCTATGGAAATGCAAAAACTATCAGAGAGTAAATTGGTATGTAGAATACCTACTATGAAATGCCTGATAGTGGGAAGTGAGCTATTACACGGCATCCATGAATGTCTTTGGAGAAATATCATCTTTTTCGGTATAAATACTTCAGATTTTTTATGCTAAACCGATGCTTGGGTTTTGGATTGCATTGTATTCATAAACAGGTCTTTCTTCCTGAATAATAATAGCATCTTTTTCTTAAATATCATCTACTACTGAATGTTCTCACACACAACCTCCGAAGTAATACGGGGACAAAATATTGTGGGATTCATTCTGAAAATTAAGATATACCAATTTTCACATGATTATTACCTACCGCGTAATCTTTATATCTAATTCCGATCTTACCGTTCAGATATCTTTTCCTTCGTTTGCAATTCCTCCTGGAACTGAATAACTGGCAAAATATCATCTAATATGTTGTTTATCCGATACGGAGTCCATGATTTAACCATCTCCAAGCGAATCTACTTGTTATTGTAATATATTCGAATAAATTATTCCTTGAAAACGATTATTGGCATTGTCTTCAAAGCTTCTCGATTTGTCAAATTTGACTTCGGTGAGCAACGGAAACGAACGACAGCGTCGTTCGTTGGAAAAGTCAGCCAATATAAGGTGTGGTTGGAATTTCTAGAGAAAAGTCACTTTTTGCGATCTTAATTCCAAGAAACCAGATTTTTTTTTCGAAAAAAGGGAGTCGTACTGGAGTCCTTTATTCTTTGGTCTTTCCGTTCCTACTCAGATATCCTCCCGACCTTCGCCGACCCGGCCAAGCATAAAGGCTTCTTTTTTCACCTTTAGCAAAAAACGACGTTTTTGCCCTATATTACGATTTCTTTTTAAATAGACGCCACGTTTTTCAGCCTAGACGTAAGAAAGTCCTGCATAAAACCACCCTTTCCGCCCTTACCGCCATCCGACGGTACCTCCGTTTTCGTCACATTTTCACGAACATAAACGGGAAAAATTGTTTTGCTAGCAACATTATGAAAATATTGTACATAGGAACATGTCTCACTACTTAAGGAAGCAATAGGTAATAATATTAATCTCAATGGTCCACGAAGAGTAATTTCTTTTGATCACTCCATTATAGTATTTTTTCCTATTGCCTTCATAAACTACGTGATTAAAATGATCCAATTCTATATCTTCTGAAACATCATCCCCAATATTTATACATAAATTATTCAGTATGCAACAAGTCAATATTATTTTTGGTATCAAAACATTCTTGTATATTTTCACGAATTCAAGAGTCAAAACTTTGTTTTCCAACAGAAAATATTTTCAAAGTATGAATGATAAACAAACTAGAACAGAAATAAATCTGGCATGTCTCTTATAAGTAGATAAGATGACATTTATGAACAGTGAATACAGGTCGAATACAGACAGATAGAATTCGTATTCTGTGAAAACATAGAAGTACTATGTATTATTGAAATATTGAAAAATCATATCTCCGAAAGTATTAGCTTGTTAGAGTTGAAAATAATATCAATGGATTCTTATGGTGGAACGGCATCTCAAAAAAAATTTAATTTTAAATTGTTGATGCAAAAAAAAATTCTGTTCCGTTTCTCAATAACGATATTCACCGAGATATTTATGTCGCAAACCTACTCTGAAAATTTCAACTGTCTTACTCATTCCGTTCTAGAGTTATCGTGTTAACGGCCGGACATAATCGATTTTGACCACGAATTATGGATCAGTGAGTCGAACCAAATCGCTTAAGACCATTTTCATCCAAAAATTCGAAAATCACAGACATTTGGGAAAATTTATAAGCACTCTGTTCCGAGCAACAAGAGCGCCAAAAATAAAGTTTGATGTATGTAACTGAAACGGTCCAGAAATTGAGTTACTGCTGTCTTCGTTGGACGTAACGAAATTATATTATAATTAATGTGGTAATGTTTGATCGTTAGGCTTGTTTCACATGCATACGGTTTCATTCGGTTCGTTTCGTTTTCGGTTTCAATTCGGTCGCTGGCGACAAGTGTGAAACGGTGCTCCGGTTTAGATTCGGTACCGAATAGAAACCGTACAGCACCGAATACTCCCTCGACACGAATAGGTTTCTATCAGGTTTGGATTCGTGTGTAGGGAATACAGATCAACCGGGGCGTTCACACGAATACGGTTTAGTTTCGGTTATAACCATAAAGTAATAAATATTTACATATGTTTTCTGTCTGGTTGTGTGGTTTTAACCTCAAATCGAGCAGATATCTTTCAATTTTTCACGAATTGTTCAAATATAGAAATATAAACATATTTTCGGGATATTGTTGCTATCTCAGTATTCATGAGAAAATGATGGTTTACCAAATGTGGATCGACTGATTTCTGCAGTAAATCTAAACCAGTGCTGCGGGACAAAACTTCCGAAAAATATAAAGATGAATTAAAGACGTAGGATGCATTCAAAGATGTATGTGTTCAATTTTGAATAGCTTTGATGAATCTGATGTCGCGGAAAAATTGGAATTGTGAGCCCGTGTCGGAAGATAACATAAAACCTAATATGAACCGTATATGTGTGAAAAGCCTTCATTCGTTTTCGGTTGAAACCGAAAACGAACCGAACCGAATGGAACCGTATGCATGTGAAACAAGCCTAACGGTCTTGACGGAAATTCATTTTGAACGATTGGTAAACAATCGTTCATTAATGTGGTACATTCTACATAGGTCAGATTGGACATGCCATAAATATTAGGGTAGATGAACAGAAGAAATCTATACTTCGTTATGAAATAGCAACTGGTTTTGCAGAATAATGTATAAAAAGTCATTTCTTGGATTTTATCAAAACAGATATATTACATTCAGGTATTTCACCTATCTCAGATTTCAGAATGGGATAACACCCGAACTATTATGTCAACAACATAGTGTAATATAGTAAATACTGTGAAACTTAAGTCAAGCTAAGCATTTTCCTTCCTTCAATAACAATAAAATTAATTACATACTTATTTGGAAATATCTCGTAATTGGGTAGATTATTTATGATCCGAATCACCCTATTTAAATTTTGCATTGAGAACTATTTGATAAAGTATATTTTCAATTCGCGAAAGTGATGTTGAATAAATTGTTATTATTTGCTCACGCTTCATCGGCCTATACAGTCTACCCATCTGGTGCCAAAATGTAGACGAGAAAAAATATCGTCATTTTCAACTATGGTAGCAGACACTTGTTTTATTCCTCCAATTCCCTCGGTGGTGATGTTGGTTGGACTATGCTCTTTCGTTGATTTTTTACGACGATATTTTGGTACAAACCATATTTTCAATTCCCTGAAGACTCTTTTTGACCGAGTTTGTACGAGTCACAATATTTCAGAGAAACGACAGTATATTTGAACGAAGCTTGGGGAGCACGTATGCAGGATATCAAGTTGATTACATTTATGTATTTGTAGAAGGAATATTGAGAAATCGAATTTACATCGCAGTGTATCTGGCCGGAACAAGGATGAAAAGTTACTTTGAATGATGGAATTTTTTTCTCTGAAGTCTGAAAAAGGACAATATTTATGGATTTATGCTTCCGAACGGAAAATGAAGAATATCATCTTTGAGGAACTAATGAAAGAGTAGTCTCTTGTGAACGTTACCTTTGTTGTATTAGATATTATTATTATTATATCTCGGTCTTTTAAAGCATCTGAAACATTAATTCCGACGAGCTTAGAGGGCAGATGAAATTTCATAATACGAGTATCATAGAAGCAACAGCTCCTCACATTATTGAATACATAATCATATAAATTTAAATTTGTCTAATTTTCAAATTGAAGAATTATTTCACGTGCCTAATTTCATGAATCCAATGAAAAATTATTCTAAATATATTGTGATATATTCTACAAATCGTGAATAATGGATATGGGATCTTCACATAACTGTTGAAGAAAATCGAATTTAAAAGGAAAATATAAAATGGATGTTATCGTAACTAAGTATATAATTTCATTTAATTTTCTTCTAAACCTGACGTATAGACGGAATCTAAAACAGTGCAAGCTCATTAATATGAACACAAATAATTCTGCCTTGTTTATATAACAAGAACTGTTCATATTTGTGATGGTCAAGAAATATGAAATTTTTTCATGTTTTGTAGGCTCTATTTCTTAATTAATACATGCATATCAATAATAATGATCCGCATAAAATTACAACAAATTTATTTCTATTAGAAAAACCTTCAGATATTTTAAAAAGTCTTCTTTAGAGTGCATTCCTTGGTTGATCTGAATTTATTGCCTATACACTCTATAGAATTTATCTTTTTGGCGCTCTTGTTCCTCGGAACAGAGAGCTTATCAATTTGCCCAAATGTCTGTAATTTTCAAATTTTTGGATGAAAATGATCTTAATCGATTTGGTTCGACTCACCGATCAAGAATCCATGGTAGAAATAAATTCTATCCGGCCGGCTGGCCGTAGGCACGATAACTCTCGAACGAAAAGAGTTAGAGGATTGAAAATTGCAGGGTAGGTTTGGAGCGTAAATATCTCTAATGAGTTAACGAGCGAAATAAACAAAGCGGTTTCGGAGTTATGGCCATTTTTAGTAAAAACGTTTTTTATGAATATTTCCGAAATCGATCACTCGATCTATCTAAAATTTAGCATCAAATTGTAGAATGATTACCTTTATATGCATCCGAAGTTCTGTTTTGATCGGGTTGCCGTGAAGTGGCAAAAATAATGTCAAAAATTTTTAAATTTTGTTTCTACAACAACTCTTGAACAGAATCAGCTAGGCAGTTGAAATTTTCGGAGTAGGTTTGTGAGATATATATTTCGGTTAAGTTCGTTACTGGGCAGAATCAGCATGAGGATTTCGGGGTAACAAGAAAAAAATTTTTTTTTACATTACAAATTCCAAATTAAATTTGTTTTAGATGCAATTTCACCATAGGAATCCATTGATATCGTTTTCAACTCTAACAAGCTAATACTTTCGGAGATAATATGATCTTTCAAAATTTCAATAATAAATCTTACTTCTATGTTTTCACAGAATGCTCTAATTATTCTATCTATGAATTATTATAATGATCTGTGTTCATACTCGTACATATCATCTTGATTTCCTGTAAATGAGAGTAAAATTCATTTCAGCTATCGTAGAATAATGAGGATTATAATATGATATTATACTTTTTGGTGATATTTCAATGGCCGTGGATAATCCATATGATGATGATATATTTTGTTGTTTTTGTAGCTGCGATGATGTTCCTTTATTCTTATGCCAAAATTTCTACCAGTTTTTCCTATATATGATTTGTCACAACTCCCGCAATTCAATTGATAAACACCGGATTTATCTACTTTATTCCTTTTTGATTTATTGTTCTTTATGAGTTTTGCGAGGTTATTGTTTGTTTTGAATGATGATGTTTGAATGAGATGTTCACCTGTTGGTTTTGAAGAAACCTTTTGAGTTGTTGACTCAGTGTACCAAAATATGTTAAGCTATTGAATATTTTATTATTACATATCCTTAATTTCTGGAAATACTAAACTATTTGTTTTTCTAAATTTTTTTTTCTCAACATTTTTCTGATCTACTCTGTATTATATCCATTGGTCGCGGCTATTTGTTGAATAATTTCTAATTCTGTAGGATAATTTTCTTCGGATAAAGGTATGTTAATTAGCCGGTGTAACATACTATTAAATGCCGCGACTTTATGTTCGAATGGATGACACGAGGATCGATGAATGATAGTATCCGTTTGGGATGGTTTCCTAAATATTGAAAATTCATGTTCATTGTTTTTCCGCGTTATTGTTAAATCTAAAAAATTAATTGCACCATTATTTTCCATTTCTATTGTGAATTTGTCATTTGGATGAATGCTGTTAATAAAATCTACAAATATTTTCAGTTGCTGGTCTGTTCCGTTAAAACACGCGAGCACATCATCTACGTATCTAAACCAATATACGAATTTGGAATAAATAGGATGTGTTTTAGCGATGGCTTCTAGGTTTTCCACGAATATTTCTGCCAACATGGGGCTGAGCGGATTCCCCATGATAAGTCCTTCATCGCTAGTATAGATCTTATCGTTGAAACTGAAGTAATTTTGATTCGAACACGTTTCTAAGAGCTGGAGTATTTCCGACTGAAATACAAATACAAAAAACAAATAAAACTACTTATCAGGGAAAATTAGTATGGTGACTTAGTAGAGAAAATGTTCATCACTTTCGTGTCAGACTCAACATTTGTCGTCTGAAGATTATCAAGCACCCAACTGAGTAAAAATAATGCCAATAATTTAAATCATATTGATTTTAAATAGAAAAGTATTTGAAAATTGGGTAAATGTCTAGAATAAGCATTTTTGCGAAAAGTGCGTATTCTAGACATTCACCATCATTTTTTTATTTCATAGATATTATTCAGAGTTTGATAGAGAAAACCCAGAAAGGAACCATTAAATAAAGAAGAAATATGGCTTGATTACATACAGAAAATAAAATCCTAGTAAATCTCAATCCCTTCATTTTGGATATGTTCCCTTCTGACTCATAGTGAAACCTGTTATTACAATGACAGTAATTTGAGGGAATTTGCAAGCGTTCCCAACAATGGAGTACGACCGAGCGGAAAGAAGGCGAACGATAATGAGTTTCAGTTTTCCTTCCTATAACCATGAGATATGATGACATGATATCAGATGTTACCTGTATTCTTGTGAGGGTACAAGCCAAACCGTTCGCTAATGACGAATGAAACATTGCGTGAATACGTAAATTTACAAAAATGTTCTATATTTATTCTTCAGAATATGTCATAACTCTCCCTTCTATTTTTACAATTCGTGCCACAGTTCCGCAAATGAATGAATGAAAAGTTTATTATATTTTAGTATATTGTGACAGAAACAGGCACAGAAATGAAATTAACATACAGGTTTGCCACAGAATATATGGTTGGTATAATCTTACAATATAACGTCGTCGTGTATTATATAATATGTTTATTGTTTACATATTTGATACATAATTGCGTATATCCGGATTAAGAATATCTCGTCAAGAATAATTGGGATGAATAGGTGGAATGATACTTATAATTGATATTTTCCTTGTGCATACTAATATACTACAAACTTATAACATTCAACTATGTAGTTCGAATAAAATAATTAGTGACGGGAGATATATCTGTAGAAAACTAAGAAGATGACTTGACTTGACTTGACTTTACTCTGGTTTTCGTGGGTCGAAGTTTACTTCATATTCCGCCATCTGGTAATTTCATATCGTTGGTTATTTAGGTTTTCTTCGTATGCGCTATGCATGGTAACTTGGTTATTTCGGTTTCTTTGTTTGCTTCTGTTTCGTTGTTTTCTTCTTGTACAACATCTTCGTCGACATCGCTCTCCTTCTTGATCAGTCCTTTTCAGGACCTTTTCTTTGTTTTCTTCTGTGGGAGTGCTATTTTCCCTTGCCTGTGTTCTTCCAAGACCCGGAAGTCTACTTCCAGGTCCCGAGTCGTGATGAAAGACTCTTCCGATGTTTTCTTCTGTGGGATAGTTCTGCTCCCATAACTTTGGTCTTGTGTTCTTCTGGGCCCGTTTTTTTTTTATACAGGAGAAATCCTTTACGGACGAACCATTCCTTGGAACAGTGTGGGACTCCATCTTCTCCTGAAGATGTTTACCCACTAAAACTCCTGTCTCCTATCAGGGCGTCGTTGGTGTTTTGAGATAGTATTCATACTTTTACTCATGTTGTCTCTCTTTGAGAACTTCTTTTTTTTTAATTAATTGGTAAGTGGGACTTCTTCACTTCATTTGATGTCGGTTTCTAGTGTTGTGTTCGTGTGTCGTTCGGTGTTTTCCAGGATCCTCTTGTTCCTTTGTCGTATTTGGTCTACCATCGTGCTCATCCCTAAGTCTTGCCGGATGTTCTTATTCCTGATGAACCAAGGCGCATCGGTTATTTGTCGCAGGTGTCTATTCTGGGCAATTTCCAGTTTCTTCATGTGGCTTTTGGCTGTCTCTCCCCATGCAGTTGAACAGTACAAAATTCGTGGAATTATGATGGATTTGTACAATCGCAGTTTGTTACTTATGCTGAGCTTACTCATCCTAGCGATTAGTGGATGTAGTTCTATTTTCCTTACGGCAATTTTCTGCTGTATGTATTCAATGTGGTCTTTCCACGTAATTTTTCTATCAAATATTACCCCCAGGTATTTGATCTTCTCTTTCCACGGAATATTCTCTTCGTCTATCTATAATTCTTCTGAGGGTAATGTGCTTTTCTTGCTGAATACAATCGCCTGCGTTTTTCTTGAATTCACTTTGATTTTCCATTTGCTCATCCATTCCAGGATGGTGTCTATTGCAGTCTGTGCGTATCGTTTTCCTAGGTTCACGTTTCTTGAATGTGCTAGTATTGCCGTGTCATCTGCGTATGTGAACACTTTTGTATCGTTGGGGAGGTCGCTCGGTATGTCCGCAGTGTATAAATTATACAGCTTGGACGATAATACTCCTCCTTGTGGAACTCCGCCTGTTATGGGAGTTTTGCGGGATCTATGTCTACCTATTTTAACTTGAACGGATCTTTTCCTCGGGTAGTTTCCAATGATCTTTATGAGCGGTAGGTTTATATCAGCTTCCTTCATCTTGTATAGTAGACCTTCATGCCACATCTTGTCAAATGCCTCCGAGACATCCAAGAAGGCTGCCACGTTTACGTGTTTCCTGTTTACGTTGTGGATTATATTTTCTGTCAGTCTTAGGGTCTGTAGTTCTGTTGAATGTTCAGCTCTGAATCTAAATTGTTCTGGTGGGATCACTTTCCTCTCTTCCAGTTCCTCTTCTAGTCTTCGTAGAATTAGCCTTTCTACCAGTTTTCCTAGTGTACATAGTAGACTTATGGTTCGGTGATTCTGTGGGAATAGTGTGTTTTCTCCAAGTTTCGGGATCATGATCACTGTGGCATTCTTCCATGCTTTAGGGAAGTATAATTGTCCTAGGATGCCGTTGGAAAGGTTCGCGATTAATTCCAGGTATTCAATCGGAAGGTGTCGAAGTTGAGTGTTGGTAATTCCGTCTTCGCCTGGTGCACTCTTCTTTTTAGTGTGTTTAATCTCTTCTTTCAACTCGTCAATTGTTGTAGGTCTTATTTCTTCTTCTGTATCCGTTCGCATTATTCGTGCTGCTGCTCTTTCCACTCTTTCTTCAAAGTCGATATCGTCGTCTGGTGATCTATGCGGTGAGAATTGTAGTTCCAGCGTCTCAGCGAAGGTATTCGCTTTATCTTCGTGCGTATACTATACCATTTACTCCGTGTAAAGGCCGTGATCTGTTGCTCTTGTTCTTCAGAATTCTATTCAGACGCCACATTGGTTTGTAGTGGGCGTCTTGCTCGTCACAGTCTTCGTTAATGCTTTCTAGCAGCACTTGCCATTTTTCGTTCCTGTACTTCTGTATTTCTTCTTTGACTAAGTTTGCTAGTCTGTTGGCCTCTCTCTTGTCTTCAGGATATAGGGTACGTTGTGCTATTCTTCGTGCTCTGTTTTTATTTCTGATCAGAGCTTTTATTTCAGGGGGTAATTTATTGACGTCTTTGGAATTCTTCTTGGTTATCCTCGTGGCTTTTTCCAGCGAAGTTTGGATTTCCTTGGCTATTTCGTTTACTTCGATTTCGATGTCGTTGGGAGTTCGTAGGTCCGGTGGAATTCTTTCGGTGTTCTTCAGTAATTCAGTGAATTTTCTACAGTCGATTCTTCTTTCTTCTTGTTGGTGTGGTACTGAATCCCAGTTATCCAGTGTGAGGATAATTGGATTATGGTTGGAGCTCAGTACCGTCTCGGTGTCTTTGGTGGTGGGTTGACTGATATTGTTCGTAATGAATACGTCCAGTATGTCGGGTCTTCCCGCTGAACCGAAGAACGTCGGTTGGTCCGGACCGATTACCGTGTAATTATTTGTTTCCGCGTGTGCTGCTAGCATTCTTCCGCGCACGGTCGTTATTCTGGAGTTCCAGATACTGTGTTTCGCGTTCAAGTCACCGCCTAAAATGATTTCATTGGTCGAAGGGAATATTTCGTCCAAGTCGGATGCTAAACAAGTGTTTGACGGCGCGTTGGTTACTTCTAGGATCCCGGACAACTACCCCCGGTACCTAGTTCATGACCCGCTCGTTGGCCTCGGTCGCTGTTGAAGAATTCCGGCCAGCCCATGGTCTTCTGTGCAGCTCCTACGCCTTTTGTAGAAGTTACTGCTACTGAACTCTCCCGTGCCATCCTCCTCCCTCGACACCGACCGGTCGTTCGGCCAGCCCATGGTCTTCTGTGCAGCTCCTACTCCTTTTGTAGAAGTTACTGCTACTGAACTCTCCCGTGCCGTGTCTCTCGTCTCTCCCTAAGAAGATGAAATTATGTTCCATATATGAGAGGAATCTTTAGAATGATTGTGCAGAATCGAAGCAGTATGAAAATAAATGTTCAGATGACAAAGATAACAGATAATTTGAAAGTTTCATAATCAATATTGAGGATACATAGAGAAAAATTCATAGATGATACAGATCGTAGTAAGCCTATTAATCTTTTCCCAAAAAATATAACTACCCTGTGAATCTATTTGTTTGAATAAGTTGTTATTAACGTTTCCCGTTTAAAGATGGTAATTATATCCAATCATATGGAAACAAGCGAGATAGAATCGAATTACTATAATGGCTATTTCCATTGACACACTCGGATCACTCGGAGTCATATTTGACAGATATTTTCGGTTCAATTGGACAGATGCATGACAGATGAGATCGATTTCGAGTGCTCCGAGCGTGTCAATGGAAATCGCCAAAGTGTCAACTTATATACTTAATACTTAAATACTTAGTCTATATTTTTATTCCAGCAGATCTGTGATCGTAATCCAGGTTCAAATTTCTGAAATTTATTTCATATTTTATGACATTCAATGGAGAATATCTCGAAAACGGCACGTTTTAGGAGAAATAATGAGGAATAATTTAATTATCTAAAAAGATAGAGTATTTCAAAAATGACTCAAGATAACCTTCATCTGCTTTCATTATGCTAATTTCTCATAGTTTCAGGAATTCGCGAGTCTATAACTAGGAAAACAGTAAAATTAGGGAAAAACTGTTAATTCGATATTGTGTCATAGTTATAGAAAACTGCATACCAAAATTCATTCAATTCTGAATAACCATGTCAAAGCTACAAAAGAAAAACTGATTTTTTTTCAAATTTCAACATGACAACCGGATACATGTTGTCCTGCTCGGATTGCCTGCTATAAATAGGATCAGCAACCATTTTTTCGTTACTCGAAATTTCGATATACTATTCAAGTCACATTTTACATAAGAGTGACATTTAAATATTTTCGTTCCCACACTATCATCGTGCGATTAGCAGTTGTCCAAATAAAAATCTATTTTCACGATATTCAAGTGATACGATATTTCACGAAAATCAGCGCGTCGACATTCTAAAAGTAATTCCCAAGTTTTAATCGGATCGGAGTTGTATATTTTGAGTTATTGAGGAAATAAAAACAAAATTTGAGATGGGCAAAACTCCGAAACCGTTTGGCCTATTATGCCTACAACGGACTTAACATTCCCATTTGGTTTGCAACCTACCTTGAAAATTCGCAAGTCGCTATCTCTTTCCGTTCGAAAATTATCGTGGCAACGGTCACCCATCCAGCTACTGAACTCACCCAAGGCTGCTCAGATCTCCAACAATCATGTTCAAATTTGAAACTTGGCTGTAAACCTGGGTTTTGAAAATAGTTCCTGACATTCAGAATTTTTTTCATACATGTTTTGAAATTTTCTAGTGATCCTCACGAGATTTTTGTTCCGCGCGTTGGCATTATACAACTAACGATGATTATGCCTATTAACGAACTTGAATGTCACATCTGGATTCGAACCTAACTTGAAAATTGGAAGTAGTTATCTATTTCCGTTCTCAAGTTATCATCAGATACATAATATTTTTTAACCATTTTTTTCTAAGTTTCTAATGATACGATCTTGAAGAAATTTCACTTGCGTTGTTCGTATTCTACAACTAGTTACCAAGTTTCAATTTGATCGGATCTGTATTGTTTGAAAACAGAATTATTACTCGGAATCCGTTTGACCGATTATGCCCTTTAACAAATATCACCGTTGTATTTGGATGCGCCACCTACCCTGAAATTTCATGTCGCTATCTCTTTCCTTCCGAATATTATCCTGGCAACTGCCTGCCGAACGGCCGTATCATCTACCTATCTCCTAACACAGCGCAATTGACACATTATTTGAGAGTTTCTTATATTTCGACTTTATATTGGAACACTGAATATTGGACAATACGGATTCATGAAAATCCGATCTGTCGATGATAATTTATTTCTTTCTGTTTGTAGAATATATTTGGATGTATGTACTCCGTAATTCTAGTTTCTAGTTTATTCTGTGCGCACAGATTTCAGCATGTCCTTTGACAAAATAGATCACTCTATAATTTCGAAAATCATTGGACTCGGTGTGCAGAGAAGTCTCCTATGGTCGTTCGAGTATTACATAACAAATAGATCTCAGCGCGTAATTTTGGGCCCGTCTACATCAAAACCTATCCCTGCAGAATCTGGTGTACTGCAAGGTTCTCACCTTGTACCATTACTTCTATCATTCGTGTGTGATATAGTGAATTGCTTTCGATTTCAAAGGAACTTTCGTATTCTGAGGAACTTAAGATATTAAATTCCATCCCTCATTCTTCCGACAGATCGAATTGCCCTATGTTTCAAACAGCACCTGCTGCTTCATTATCTATTTATGAGACAACTAGACAATGTTTTTTTTTCTTTTCCGACACTATTTCATTTCTTTTCATGTTGTACACTTGAGACGATTCGGAAATAAAGAGTATTATAATATCTAAATCTATACTCAGTAGGACGCCCTCTCCGTTAACGAATTTCGAACCAACTTACTCCTAGTGTTCAATCTGTGCATAATCTCAGAATTACTTTGGATTCAAAGCTGCTTTTTGCGCGTATGTTCGGAGGAACATCGCGTTATCATTTTGCCCAAATGTCTGTAACTTTCGAATTTTTTTACGAAAATGGTCTGAAACGAGTTGGTTCGACTCCCCAATGAAGAATTCGAGGTCAAATTTGATACTGCCCGGCTGGCCGTCCGGCCGTTGCCACGATAACTTGAGAACGGAAAGAACTAGCGACTTGAAATTTTCAGGGTAGGTGGCCAATCTCAATACGACGGACAAGTTCGTTAATGGGCATAATCGGCCCAGTGGTTTCCGAGTAATAATTTTGTTTTCAACCAATATAGATCCGATCGAATTGAAACTTAGTGAATAGTTGTAGAATATAAACCTAAGCACGTTTGTAGAATTTTGTGAGAATCACAAATATATCGCTAGAAAATTATTAAATATTTTTGTTGTCACGATAACCTGAGAACGGAAAGAGATAGCGGCTTGAAAATTTCAGGTTAGGTTGTGCATCTGTATGCAACATTTGAGTTTGTTTATGAGCATAATCGGCCAAACAGTTTTAAAGTTATAGCCATCTGAAATTTTCTGATGTTTGGTGGATTTTTTGTTCCTCATTAACTCGAAAAATACTGAACCGATTGAATTCAAACATGGTTATTAGTTGAAAAAGCCAACGCGAAAATGTTTGCAAAATTTGGTGAGGATAGCATTTGTAGAAAATTTTTAATAAATCATTGAAAATAAAAAAAAATTCTATATATCAGTATCTATTCGTTTGAAATTGCTGAAATTGTGCAAGAGCCTTCATAACCTAACTCTACTGCCAAGTTTCAAGTTTTAATACGATCAGTTAAATATTGTTGGAGATTCGAGCTTTCTTGTGTGAGTTCAGTAGATGGGTACCGTTGCCTCGATAACTTTCGAACGAAAGGAGATAGGGACTTGCAATTTTCAGGGTAGGTTGCGTATCCGAAAGGGAGAGTTGAGTTCGTTTTTGGGCATAATCGGTCTAACGGTTTCCGAGTTATACCCACCTGGATATTATTTCCTTGATGACTCTCTAATAAATATTTGATCGAATTGAAGCTTGGTAACTAGTAGTAGAAAATCAACATAAAGACGTGTTTAAAATTTTGTAAGAACCGTACCCCTAGAAAATTTAAAAAAATGACGAAAAAAAAATTTTAAGAACCGTGCCCCTAGAAAATTTTAAAAAAATCACGAAAAAAAAAATTGGTTCAAGCACTGACGTGAAGTCAGAAGCTTTTGCACGTATGTTCTATTGACCATTCTTCTGTATTGGACACCCTTAATCGAATTTACCATAGTAAATTTTGTTGTCCATTCTCCTGTATTGGACACTTAATTCGAATTTACCATGGTAAATTCGATATATATATTATCCATTCTCCTGTATTGGAAACTCTTAATTGAATTTATCATGGTGAATTATATTGTCCGTTCTCTTGTTTTGGACACTCTCTTAAACGAAATTTACCATGGTAAATTCGATTGAGAGTGTCCAATACAGGAGAACGGATAATAGAATTCACCATGGTAAATTCGATTGAGAGTGTCCAATTCAGGAGAATGGAGAATAGAACATACGCAAAAAAGCTCCTGACTTCACGTCAGTGCTTGAACCAACTTTTTTTTCGTAATTTTTTTAAAATTTTCTAGCGGTACGGGTTTCACAAAATTTTACACACGTCTTCATGTCGATGTTCTACAACTAGTTAGCAAGCTTCAATTCGATCGAGTCTATAGTTTTTGAGTTATCGAGGAAATAATATTCCAGATGGATATAATTCCGAAACCGTTGGGCCAATTATGGCCAAAAGCGAATTTAACTCTCCCATTCAGATGCGCAACCTATTCCGGAAATTGCAAATTCCTATCTCCTTTCTTTCGAGAGTTATCGAGGCAATGGTCACCTATCGAGCTACTGAACTCACACAAGGCTACTCGGATCTCCAACAATATAGATCTGATCGTATTCAAACTTGGAATTTGGTAGTAGAGTTAGGTTCTGAAGGCTCTTTCAGCCATGTCGGATGAATAGTTTCTGATATTTAGAATTTTTTTCGATGATTTTTTAAAAATTTTCTAGTGATACGATCCTCACGAAACTTGCAAGAACTTTTTCGCTGGCATTCTACAACTAATAACCATGTTTGAATTGGATCGGTTCTATATTTTTCGAGTTAGTGAGGAAATAACAATCAATTTTCTGATGGGTAAAACTCCAAAACTGTTTGGCCGATTATTCTTATAAACAAACTAAAATGTCGCATTCAGATGCGCAACCTAATCTGAAAATTTCAAATCGCTATCTCTTTCTGTTCTCAGGTTATCGTTACATAAAAAATATTTTTTAATAATGTTTTTAAAATTTTCTAGCGATAAGATTCTCACAAAATTCCAAAAACGTGTTTAGGTTTATATTCTACAACTACTCATCAAGTTTCAATTTGATCCGATTTATAATGGTTGAAACCAAAATGAGTACTCGGAAACTATTGGGCCGATCATGCCCATCAACGAACTTGTCCGTCGCATTGGAATGCGCCATCTACCCTGAAAATTTCAAGTCGCTAGCCCTTTCCGTTCTCAAGTTATCGTGGCAACGGCCGGACGGCCGTACGGCCGGCATGACTGGATCAAATTTGACCTCTAATTCTTCATCGGGGAATGGAATGAAATCTTTTCAGACCATTTTCGTCAAAAAATTCGAAAGTCACAACAATCTGGGCAAAATGATAACGCGATGTTCTCCTGAACCTACGCGCAAAAAATCAATATGTTGATCATAGTCGAGAAAACAAAGTGTATGACCACGTCAAGAGAACCTTTAAGATACAAACTGGAAGTGGATAGTGAGGTTATAATAATAATAATAAATTGCCTTTATTTATACTGTAACTATTATCATTTAGATACCCAGTTGTGAGTTCGACAAACTTTAGGAACGTGGAAGACGAAGTGAGACAGCAAGTCGCTATATATAAATAAGGTGGCAGGATATTTGAACAATCTGGCCGAAAAGAAACCTCAGAAAGGAAACAAAGACCCGCATTTACAAGAAACTATGAAACCAACATACCACCATCAAACCGACATACACCGCGGAGACGAGGCCAGACACATCCAAGACTATACAACTCTTGGAGACTACAGAGATTCTGAGACGAATAGCCGGCAAAACATTGAGAGATAGAGAACGGCGTGAAAACATCAGAAAGGCATGTAGGGTAGATAATATTAATGAGTGGGTGGAACGAAGGAAAGTGGAATGGGACAACACATAGGACGAATGACGGAGGACAGAATGGTGAAAATTGTATGGGATAAGTCACCAAGTGGGCGGCGAAGGGTTGGCCGTCCTAGGAAGAGATGGAGTGATCATCGACCTTAGATGAGATGAATTTTCGTTGAAGGAACAACCTTTGGCTTGAGCTGGAAAATAGAAGAAGAAGAAGAAGAAGACATTCAAATTAAATAAATGTATATTGCGCATGTGACATGTAGCATGCAGGAAGGAATAAATAGTTTTATTATTTGTAGAGATGTTAATGAGATGATATGCATGATGTATGCTGTAGATACGTTAGATACGTTATATTGTAATAAAATTAATGTTGAAGTTACTGTGACTTAAATAAGGTGCATACCTTAACAGAAATGATTGCTTGTTTCTTTGCAATCGATAATCATGTCAAAGCTTCAATGATACGTAAGATAAACTCATCGTTTATTCAACAAACGATAGTGGAACCATCTGGGAAATCAATTCGAGAGTTTCATGCGAATAGGATCAATCTTGAATATCTTAGTACTTATTGATAATACATGTCACGGCATGTCCAAAAACATAGATCCCACAAATGTATGTAAATATATTTATTAATATGAGTATATACAGGGTGAGTCTTTAAATTGTAAATTAATTTTAACCGTAGATTCCTCTCATCAAATAAAACACTTTTTTACGCGTTGATGTTCTGGGGAATATCGCGTTATCATTTTGCCCAAATATAATTTTCGAATTTTCTGCCGAGAATGGTCTCAAACGATTGAGTTTCGACTACCTCATGAAGAATTTGAGGACAAATTCGATTCTGTCCGACCGGCCGGCCGTCCGTTGCCACGATTACTTGAGAACGGAACGAGATAGCGACTTGAAATTTTCAAGGTAGGTGGCGCATCCCAATACAACGAACAAGTTCGTTAATGGGGATAATCAGTTTTATGGTTTCCGAGTAATAATTTAATTTTCAACCAATATAAATTCGATCGAATTGAAACTTTGTGAATAGTTGTAGAATATAAACCTAAGTACTTTTGTAAAATTTTGTGACAATCGTATGACTAAGAAAATTTTAAAAAAATTATTGAAAAATATTTTTTTATGTCATGATAACCTGAGAACGTAGCGACTTGAAATTTTCAAGTTAAGTTGTGCATCTGAATACAACATTTGAGTTTGCTTATAGACATAATTGGAGTTATACCCATCTGAAATTTGGTTGTTATTTCCTCAATAACTCGAAAAATACAAAACTGATTGAATTCAAACATAGCTATTAGTTGTATAATGCCAACGCGAAAATTCTTGCAGAATTCCGTGAGGATCGTATCACTAGAAAATTTGTAAAAAAATCATTGAAGATTATTGAAAAAAGTTCTATATATTACTAACTATTCGTCCGACATCGCTGAAAATTTGCGAGAGCCTTCAGAACCTAACTCTACTACCAGGTTCCAAGTTTGAACACGATCGGATATATATTGTTGGAGATTCGAGCCGCCTTTGTGTGATTTCATTAGATGGATGGGTCACCGTTGCCTCGATCAGTTTCGAACGAAAGACGATAGGCGTTTACGGGCATAATCGGTCCAACTGTTTCAGAGTTATACCCACCTGGAATATAATTTCCTCGATAACTCAAAAAACATAGACTCTATCGAATTGAAGCTTAGTAACTAGTTGTAGAATATCGACATAAAGACGTGTATAAATTTTATAAGAACCGTACCCCTAGAAAATTTCAAAAAAATCGCGAGAAAAATAGTGCAAACACTGACGTGAAGTCAGGAGCTTTTGCGCGTATGTTCTATTGTCCATTCTCCTTTATTGGACACTCTTGATCGAATTTACCATGGTGAATTCTATTGTCCGTTCTCCTGGATTGCACACTTAATCGAATTTACATGGAATTTCAAGAATACAAGTATTATATTGTGTTTGCAGAGCCCTCAGAAGAGTATAAGAAGCTCATTCGAATATAATCTAAAAAGAAAATAAGTGAATTTATTGTTTTTGTCGCTCTAGTTCCTCGGAACTGAGTGCTTATCAATTTACCCAAATGTCTGTAATTTTCGAATTTTTCAATGAAAATGGTCTTAAACGATTTGGTTCGACTCACTGATCAAGAATCCGTGGTCGAAATTCATTCTGTCCGGCCGGTCCGGCCGTAGGCACGATAACTCTCGAACGGAATGAGCTAGATAGTTGAAATTTTCAGAGTAGGTTTGGGGGATAAATATCTCGGCTAAGTTCGTTATTGGGCAAAATCGGGCAGATGGTTTCGGATTAAAAAAAAAAAAATTTTTATTTACAAAACAAATTCCAAATTAAATTTTTTTCAATAAGCAGTTTTACCATAAGAATCCATTCATATTATTTTTAACTCTAACAAGCTAATACTTTCGGAGATATGATTATTCAAGATTTCATTGTAAATCGTATTTCTACGTTTTCACAGAATGATAGAATTATTCTGTGGGTATTCTATGAATTGTTATAATGTCAACAACTTATTTTCCTGAGACATGACGTTTTCTCATTGTCATTCATTCCAGCAATCCTATAAATATGAGAATTATAATATAATATAATACTTTTTGTTGGTTGATATTTTCATGCCGATGGTCAATCCATATGATGATGGGAATGGTTATGGTAAGTTAATAATATTGAGTTCAGAATATCTCCACTAAAAACAAAACTGGAATATTGGTGTATTGGAGTAGATTTGAGGAAAGATATATATTATCGTTCATCATAGAATTAAGGAATGAATATCTCGGATGAGTTCGTTGTTGGGTAGAATTAGTCTATTGGTTTTGGATTGATAATTTTTGGCACTCTTGTTGAATTTAAATTCTTCTATGATGTTTGAATTCAATTTCTGCTAAGATGAAGTTCTAAATTTCAATAATGAATCGTACTTCTATGTTTTCACAGAATGCTATAAATATTCTATCTAAGCTTTATTATATGATCTGTGTTCATACTCGTACATTTCATCCTGTTCTATAAGAGAGAGTCAAATTCATTTCAGCTATTTTAATTTGGTTTCTTCCATGGTGCAGTTCTCATTCTCAGATTGCACATTTAATCTTGATAAATAAACTATTATTTGAATTGTATTTCCTTTATGATGCAGTTCTATCATAAGAATACATTGATATAATTCTAAACTCTGAGAAACCAATACTTTCGGAGATATAATTTGTCTGTTTGAACTAGAGCGCCAGAAAGCTCCTGTCCACAGGGCTTGAACCCATTTTTATCCTAAAAATATATTCGTGATATGCGATGGATCGTTCACATCCCTGGATTCTTGGAGATGTCAAATTATGAGTGATACATTTTTCTGAATATCAAGTCTCTCTACGGGAACCAGTAATCTATCTAGCAATTCAAAACTTCCTCAAATTTGTCGAACTTTCAGCCATTTCAATTTTCGTTTTTCATA